>OY776679.1:106239710-106301169 GCA_963675555.1 Leptura quadrifasciata
TCTTTGTTCTTTTTGTTTTTGTAAATTGTTTTTTCTATTATATTAATTACCTACCTGTGTGACGAGTGTAAACATAAATTTTATTGTAAAATTTTATTGTATACTTATACGAATAAAGTTCTATTATATTCTATTCATAAAATCAGTAATATTTTTTTTTTTTGAAACGGCCAAACTATAACGATTGCATACAGCTTTAAAAAACATTATGAACGTGCACCAGCTACACAGCTACCTTACATATTAAAAATTTAAATGATTACTCACCATAACTTTCGTCCCACTGTCCCGTCGGCGATATTGAGTGATGTAATGGACATGTCGACTTTGGGAGTTGTCTATAATTTAGTGACTGCTGTGCCAGTGGTCCAAATCGCCTAGCCTACAATCAAGAATGAAACATCATCCTCCGATTAAAAAAATATTAGCGTTAATAGACTAGTACA
Organism: Leptura quadrifasciata; assembly: GCA_963675555.1. Lineage (NCBI taxonomy): Eukaryota > Metazoa > Arthropoda > Insecta > Coleoptera > Cerambycidae > Leptura > Leptura quadrifasciata. The sequence continues at coordinate 106,240,157 of OY776679.1, forward strand.
TATAAACAATCCGATTCCAAGATTTGTCTGACGGAGGCGGGTTAATCCCAAGGAATTATGATTTGTAATTCGTTTTTTTTATGCGTTTCGTAAGTGTAATCAATCGCTTAGTATTGAATAATTCATTGTAATTTTATAGTTTCGATTGATTGCAATAATAAAACTCGAATCAATGTATGTTTACAAGTATCGAGGTATAATTATTATGAAAATTAATTTCGATTTATTGCGCTCAACTTGAAACGGAAACACTATTTTTATTGGTTAATAGTATATTGTTATGTACTTGTAAGTTATTATGTAACTGCTTCAATATTTCACTATAACTTTATGCTGATTTGTGTGAAAATGCGACAGGAAAACAGAAGAAAAGTGTACAGGGTTGGTCACTATATATTGACCCCCCACCTTATTTCTGTTATTATTGAAAACGGAAAAAAGTTTCATATAAAAATTGTAGGATCTTACCTATGTTTTATTGAAACGTGATAAAAAAAAATATATCATGTCTAGGTCACGTGATATGAAATAATTATATGTTTTTTTTATGGAACACCCTATATATTATTGCATTTTCGAGAAACCCGTTTTCCCCTGATTTAAAATATATAATATTGTATAGGTCTATCTTAAATACTTCTTAACATATTATTTGACGTTCAAGATGCAAATGAGATGCTTTATTGCAGTGAGCAATCGTGTCAAAGCACAAGTGAAATAAAAATAACAAGGTAGGCCACGAAAATAACTATTTTATTGTTTATTCAATTGTAACATTTCAAACCGTCATTATTAACATTTATTTAATAAAAATGGGATATAGTGAGGCTGAAAAGGTCGAAATATTTTCCGTTTATGTGAAAAATAATAATAAAAAAATAAGTGTGCCGCAAGAAAAGAATAAATGACGTTGTATGCGGATTGAGCGATTCCTAGCGTAAACACGTTTTTGAATGTTTATCATAATGTAAATAGGACTCATAGTTTTTCAAGAAAACGACGTAACGTTACAGCAAATGAGGATGAAGATGTAGATATATTGTTATATTTTGAAGGTAAAAAAAATAATTTATTATAAAAATACCTAATTTTAATATATATTTTTTTAAATTCGGTTAGTACTTTATTAAGTGAAATGGAAAAGAGTTATCTCAACATTTAAAATTCAAATAACTTTGAAAAAGAATCAGTATAGACCTTACAAAATATTGCCCGCCCAGGAACTGAATGAATACCAAAAACGTAGAAAATTGGAGTTTTGTCAGATCATGCTCCATGAATTAAATGAAAATCCTGATTTTTAAAAGAAATTATGTGAACAGATAAGTCAAGTTTTCCACGGCGTGGCGGGAGTTTTTAATAGAAAAAACAGACGTTCCTGGGAGAATAAAAACCAAATATAGAGAAAGGTCAAGCAAATTAAATCCACGGATCCATAAATAATAAACAAATTTAAAAAGTCTTCGTTGGTATAATTTACTAGTAGAAAATAAAGAAACAATAAAAAAAATTAAAAAACTTGCTTTTCTGTAAAAAGTCGTACAAAAAAGTAAAAAATAAAAAAATACTAATGTACGAATGTAAGAAAAACTAGGCGTGCGCACTTTATATACAAGGTGTCTCACCGGGAACTGAATCGATCGATATAGAGAAAAGTACGCATTAGGAAATTTTGAAAATTTAGATAATAACTAATGTCGGTGTGGCCAATCCAACTAAAATAATTACAAGTAGCTGGCACTTCCGCTTATACCGGAAGTCGACACCAACTTGCTTATTTCAAATGGAACACCTTTATATTTTAGGGTTTCCTATACCTAAACCTAGCCATTTCAGAGATATTTGACATTTTATAGAAAATTTGACAGGTGCAACGGTTTGCAAGAACCGTTCTAACTTTGTTCGTGTAAAAGATCCTCATTTGCTTCTTGTCACGTAAAAAGAACACAAGGAGAACTACGTTCTACAACTGAAATAAATTCAATAATATCATACATAGTGTTCCGTTTTTCGCGTTACATTTGGTCAACTTCAAATCGCAAAACTTGTTTAGGTCAAATGGAACACCCTGTATTTTTTTACGCCAAATTGTGTAAAATTGAATACCCTTTTTTCTGATATTAGCATTGTGGGGGTTAAAGTTACAACTTTTTGAAATATTTGCGATTTTATTAGAAATTCACGAATTGTTGTAATCATCTCATCAGAATAGCCATGGTTAGAAACAATCAGTCGTTATCTTATATCAAAAAATATGGCACAGTAAATATTGAACTGCCAACTTTTCTGAAAGTTTCGCTCTTTGAACATATGAGGATTTGAGTCACTCCAATAATGCGAATTGTGTCTATTAAAAAGTCCATTTTTAGTAAATTTTGCTTCATCTGCCGAATCTGTCCATATAATATTTCCCAAATAAGAATCGTGACCCTCAGATCTTATTAGAATAAACTCACAAAAGTTCTGTCTTCTTAGGAAATCTGTTTCTTTTAATCCTTGAACCATATGGAATGAAAACGGGTGAAACTTATGTTTTAATAAGATTCTGTGAATTGAATCCTTGCATAGTCCCGATTCCAAAGCAGCTTGTCTTAATGACATCCTTGGAAATGCATGAAAATACCCCAGAATGACTATTTCAATGTTTTCGTCATCAACAATAAACTTTTTTCTTTGCAAATTTTTTTTGTAACTTTCACAAGCACAATGCTAATATCAGAAAAATGGGAATTCAATTTTACACAACTTGACGTAAAAAAATACAGGGTGTTCCATTTGACCTAAACAAGTTTTCGCGGTTTGAAGTTAACAAAATGTAACGCGAAAAACGGAACACTTGGTATATTATTGAATTTATTTCAGTTGTAGAACGTAGTTCTCCTTGTGTTCTTTTTATGTGACAAGAAGCAAATTAAGATATTTTACACGAAGAAAGTTATAACGGTCCTTGCAAACCGTTGCACCTGTCAGATTCTCTATAAAATGTCAAATATCTCTGAAACGGCTAGGTTTAGGTATAGGATATGCTACATATTTTCGACTCAGAATTTTATGCTCTTTTCGATAATCCTAAAATATATAGGGTGTTCCATTTGAAATAAGCAAGTTGGTATCGACTTCCGGTATAAGCGAAAGTGCCAGCTGCTTGTAATTATTTTAGTTGGATTGGCCACACGGACATTAGTATTTATCTAAATTTTAAAATTTTTCTGATGCGTACTTTTCTCTATATCGATCGATTCAGTTCCTTGTGAGACACACACGTATGTATCATCTTAATATACGCATGACTGAAAGCAACAACGATTCCACCCCTTTCATACAATCATGCATATAATCATACAAAGTGCGCACGCCTTGCTTTTCTTGCATTACATTAGTATTTTTTTATTTTTTACTTTTTAGTGGGACTTTATACAGAAAAGCAAGTTTTTAAAGTTTTTTTTATTATTTTTCTATTCATATTAAAACAATCTGATTTGGATAGTATAAATACAAATCTATTTGAACGACCGGTTTGACCTGCATTTACATTATTGTTTAATTTTTAACGGGATACCTTGTACGTTTTCATGAAAAATAAAAGAAAATATTGTTTTAAGCATCTTTTTAAATGTAACCGCGTATGATTTGGGAATATGATCATGATAATTATAATTTCAATAATAAAAATGGAATATGTCTCCCAACAAGTCCCCAAACCAGATAATTATTGCATCACAATTGGTTCTAATATTTATACTAGTATAAAAAGAAATTTAGTGAGGGGAGAAAATGTTGGTAAACTCATTGTACGAAGAAATGTATTGAAATAGTTTCGGGATTTACGAAATCAATTGTAAAAATTGTAATGTTAAGTATGTTGGACAAACGAAAAGTCTAATTACAACTAGACTCAAGCACCATATAACCTATCTCAAATACAGTGGAACAAAAAAATCTAGTATTGTCCAACATGCCTTCGATGACAACCATAGAATACATAGTAATAACAATTAGGAATATAACAAATAACCATCAGCTGGATGCATTTGAAGACTTAAAAAATTGCAAAATGTAAAAATGACATGAATATTGAGAAGAGTCTACTGTATTGATTAGTAAGTCACGGTTCGTCAAACACATATAATTAATTTTTTCGAGGTGGGGATAATTGGATTACTCAGATTCATTACATCACGTAAATTTAGGATACTTTGTTAGAGTTGATTAGTTTTAATCATCTCCCGGTAAAGCTAACATAAAACTAGCGAAACGCGTGTCCAGTAGTGTATTGAAATTTATTGTTTTGGTTTTTGTGGAAAGTACATTAGACTTAAGACTAGGTTTTTGAGCAAATCGGTGAGAAACAAAAAGAAGTAACAATATAAATTAGTTTGGGCAGCACCTCGAATGAAGATATATGAGCGTTTGAAGTTGAAAAAATTTGGCAAAATATAAAATATAGTTCATGATGTGAGGAAGGTACATATTTTGAATAATCATTTTGAAGAAAATTTCAAGTATTATGGATCTAATTGTAATCCACTAGATACAATTACAGAGTCTACATGTTTATACTGTTCATCCCTCTGAGTCTCAAGTAATAGCCTTGATGATGTATATAATATAGACTTATACACGACTGCTAAAAACAGTAAAAACTTACTAAACATTAAATGGTTGTGTACACATCCAAAAAACGCCTTGGCCTCGCCATTGCTACCAACTGGCAAAAAAGTTATAAAATGACGAGTGAGAGGAAAAGTGACCGATAAATTCTAAGAAGTTTTGTGCAGATTTGTCTCACGACTTAAAGTGATTGTACATTCAAGCAAAGTGCCTAAAATTCTTTGTTAACTGTTATTGTTTTATATCAATATGCAGTATTTAACAATCGCTAGTTAGAAACAAAAGAATGACATCATATTTTCTGAGCGGCAAGATACGACGTTGATTGTATGGGCAAGAAATATTTATTGCATTCCACATACTCGTACACTATTATACTACGTTACTATGGAGTGGTATGTACACGTTCAGATAATTTCTTTTAGTTTCTCAGCGTATTCTTTTATTCCCAATAAAAATAACTAAAATAGATAAGATCAATTTAAAATATGATTTCATTTTAATTTAATAATTGCTCAAAATTCCGCCCTCGAACCTCGACACATTTTTCGCACCTTCGGATTAGTTCCTCATGGGTAGCTCGTCTAATTGAATCCTGTGATATGTATTGAAATGCATTTCTTACTCTTTGCATACAATCTTCAATGGTTGTTAATGGGCCCTCATAAACTTTATTTTTAATAGTTCCCCAAATGAAATAATCCAGAACTGATAAATCGGGCGAGCGAGGAGGCCATAAGAAAGGTTCATTATTGGCAATCCATTGATCATAAAAAGTTTCTTGTAAATAATTATTAATTAAATATGCGTTATGTGGGGGAGCACCGTCGTACTGATAAAAAATATTTCTATGTTCGGTGAGAGGTAAATTTTCTAAATAGTTATTATACAAATTTTGTAAGATATTCAGATATCTTTCACCTAAAAAAAAAAAAAAAAAATTACCTATACATATTAGCAGCAGAGAAAATTTAATTTACAGTTTATATTTTTCTGATAAAATTGTAATGCCACCACTCTATCGTTTCTTATGGCACAGTAAACATTGAACTGCCCAGAAATATCCCAGAATGACTATTTCAGTGTTTTCGTCATCAACAATAGGCTTTCTTCTTTGCATTTTTGCCTTGACAGAGCCATAATTTTAAAAAATTTCCAGTATGCGTTTTACAGTGTTTGGTGACGGTTTCCGTTTTTCTGGATATCGAGTAGCAAATGTGCTGCAAGTTCTTGATATTACTTTATCACATCCTCCATAAATAATAAACAAATTTAAAAAGCCTTCGTGGGTGTAATTTAAACGTGCTGGCATTTTTTGACGTAAGATAATGACTGATTGTTTCTAATCATGGCTATTTTTATGAAATGATTACAACAATTCATGAATTTCTAATAAAATCGCAAATATTTCAAAAAGTAAAAGTTGTAATTTTGACCCCCACAATGCTAATATCAGAAAAAAGGGAATTCAATTTTACACAACTTGACGTAAAATAATACAGGGTTTCTATTTGACCTAAACAAGTTATCGCGGTTTGAAGTTGACAAAATGTAACGCGGAAAACGGAACACTTGTTATGATATTATTGAATTTATTTTAGTTGTAGAACGTAGTTGTCCTTGTGTCCTATTTATGTGACAAGAAGCAAATGAGGATCTTTTACACGAAGAAAGTTATAACGGTTCTTGCAAACCGTTGCACCTGTCAAATTTTCTATAAAATGCCAAGTATCTCTGAAAATTGGTATCGACTTCCGGTATAAGCGGAAGTGCCAGCTGATTGTCATTATTTTAGTTGGATTGGCCACACCGACATTAGCAATTATCTGAATTTTCAAAAATTTTTTATGCGTACTTTTCTCTATATCGATCGATTCAGTTCCCGGTGAGACATCCTGTATATCTAATATTTACATAATGTACTGCGGATCTGATCTTATTTCTCAAATTACCCGGTACAGAGGATTTTATTAAACAAAATAAAAATACAACGAAGCGAAATTTAGCGAGTTGCCTCCATCGCGACTCATTATATTTGTTTGAAACATGATCGAACATATACAGAGATGTCATATCAAGCCGATAATATTTTGCTTAGCCAGAGAGTAATCAATGATGTCAAATGGCTTGGAGTAGTCTAGTGAAAGAAGAATGGTTAGCATTTGTTTATATATGATATTGTCGCTAAGGAATCCTTGGTAAATGAGATAAACCAGATCTCAGAAACGGTTTTTAGTGAATATTTGATATGGTATTGAAAATAGTTACATTGTTGGCGGTCCATACCCGCTACCATTGCAACGTCATTAATTACTTAAATCAAATATACCAGGAAGATGGATTGATATCAATAGGGTAGTTAGATCGCTCGTTTGATTTCCTGACATTGCTGTATTAGACTTTTAGTTATGGAGATTTAAAAAAATCGAATTTTCAAAGAGACATTAGATATGGTAGATCTCTATAATAAAATGTATTCTAATGTGGCAGTCATTAATCGGAATATATTATTTATTTATTTAGGTACATCACCCCACAATAAAAATCAATTACGGGGTGGAAAGAATACAAGATAAGATCAAAACAATATAAGATCACACAGTACAATACAATAAGTTCAATAAAGGCAGATTATTACGACGGCACCAATCATTTACATCATTTAGATTCCTTTGAAGAAGCCTGCAATCCCCGATAGTATCAGCAATACAGAACAATTTCTTGTCATCGGCATAAAGCAGACAGTTGACATCAACACTTGTAACTACATCGTTAATAAACAAAATAAATAATGAAGGTCCCAGTACTGAGCGTTGGGGCAGTCCAGATGTAGCCAGGAATTTCTCAGACTTAAAACCATGGTACTCTTCATATCGATTCCTGCCAGTTAGAAAAGAGGAAAGCAGGGAGGTTAACAAATTCAAAAAATCAAATCCTTTAAATCTATGAAGAAGGATACCATGGTCAAGTCGGTCAAATGCTTTGGAAAAATCGGTATATATAGTGCCTCATTACCTCAGATATGAATTGAGTGACAGTAAATAAATTTCTAACGGTTGATCTACCTTTGACAAATCCGTGTTGGGAAATACTGATCTGCCCTCGTATATTATTATAAATTTCGTCATATAAAGAAATTTCGAACACCTTAGCGAAATTGCAGGTAGTAAAGTGTATAAGAACTTAATTGAAACCGTATAAAAACTAAAAGCCGGCAAAAACAGTCGGCATCTCTTTATTGTACACGGGCAGAGGTAAATAGAAATGCTTGTCATAAGAAAATGATAAGATTTTCGGGCGTTATTATATTATCCTCTGTTTCAAATGGTCTCCAGAAAGCCAGGGCAAATTAGTAAATAATTAAAATATTTCACCTTTTATATAGTAGTAAATATTTATAAATATGAACATTAACTAACTAAACTCCTATGCTTGATATTATAATAGGTATTTATGCACTGCACTGGCACATTGACAGCGCACCTCATCGACTTCTGAGAAACGATTTACGAGTTTTTTTATGCTAGTAGGCCTGTCCGTTTTATTATCTTTCTTTAAACCAGTGCAGTCGTAGATGGTTCATTCAGGCTGATTACATTGCCAGTCTCGGACTCGCCTGCACAGTTTCAACTACCGTTCGGATCTCGATACCATTGCTAAATACATAGGACAAAATATTAAGTTCAGTGCGCACGGTCCTGTGCTTTAACACTGACCAGTTTCAATTTTGCCCGTTTAAAGTATAATAGGACGGTAATTTTCAACGTTAAATTTATCCCGTTTTTTTTAAATTAGACACGCCTTGAATAACCTAAATCGGTCATAAATTAAAAAGTATCGCCAGAGGGCAGACAAAAGTGTAAGCATAATCTCTAATAATGAAAGCAGGTATATCATCAGGATCCTTAGTGAATGTAGACTTCAGCTTTAGAAAGCCATGTAACACATTTATTTCACTGAACATATTTTTATCCAGGAAATTAATTCCACCAAGTTTATTATAGGGGCGGGCATTATTAAAAGTTTGTAGATCTGAACTATTTAATAGACGATGTATGTTAATGAACAAGACAGTAGTTTGGAACACCATTGACGGTAGTTATTTTAATTTCTTAAGTTGTAAAAACTGATAAATTCTTTTTCAGATTAAATTCGTTTTAACACATGAATATTAGTACAATATAAGCTAGCTGCTTTCGCTTCTATACATTATCCATTTTAATTTTACAATACAAAATTTAGGAGTTGACCTTGATCTTTAAACCACTTGAAATCACCAAAAAAATGCATGAAATTGATAGGAAAATTATTTTGCGGTAACGGAGGTTTGTACATTTATAACAGTAGGTTAGGTAGAAAAAAAAGTCTTAGGCGGAAGTGTCGTTTTGACCGACTGCTCCCATCTAAGTAAATTTTGCGGACTTTCACAAAGCCGGATTGTGGAACAACCCGGTAATAGACGGGCGAGAGTTAACAGTATACACGATACCAATGTAAACGGCCTGATGGGAACACGTTTTAACTGTGAATTAATTATATCATATACAGAGGCTTCAATTTAAAACGGTACGTACAGTTTTTCAGTGAGTGTGCGTGCCTGACCTCATGATGGTGTGGAGTGAAACACTGTGCACTGTTAGAGGTTATAATGGTAAATAAATCTGCAAATTGCACCTGAGTGACTCGTACCAGACGTGAAATTCGGCCAAGGTGGAGGAGACAGGTGGGGTCATTGCGTTTTGGAGCTGGTACTGGGAAGCGGTGGAAGCTGCGTGATAATCTCAGGTGTGTAGATTTCACATCGAGTACGGGGTGTTTCAAGTTAAAGTATCATTTGTTTATTTCTTAGCGTTTAAGATGCTTCAAGGTTTCCCGAAAATTTTAACACTGGGGAATGGAGGAGAGGCGATAAGGCACAAAATCGGTCTCTAATGAAAACTGCAATTCGTATCATTGAATCGTAAAAATAATTGCCATGATTAATGAAAAACAGTGTATACATTTATTAACAAATTTGACAGATTGTCACTATTGTATGTTGCGTTGTCGAGTTCTAAGACAAGTTTTATATCAGTAATTATGGTGTATTCAAATAATAACGAATTCGATATGATTAGCATTTGTTGTCAGTGCAATTTTGACGCTGAGATGTCAGTCACGGTTTACGGAGATAGATTTCCAGATGCTCCGCAGCCAAATCGAACTATATTTAGGAAGTTACTTCAGAATCTAAAAAGTAGTAAGGCGAGGGCATGTTGCGCATAATGTAAGAAAAGTGAAGAGTATTGAATTATGTTAACCAAAATGAAGTAACCTCTTTGAGATAAATTCAGAGAAACTGTCGCATAAAAAAGACAGTGCAAGAAAATATTTTAAAAAAACGGATTTCGATGCTACAAAATGAAGAAGTTCAACATTAAACGAGGGAGATAAGCCGATGTGAGTAAGATTTTATAGATGGTTGTTAAATAAAAACAGGAATAATAATAATAATATTCACCATATGTAATGATACAATAGCATATATTATGGTAAGTCAAAATAAGAATACAATGAAAATAGCAAAAAAGTAATGAATAAATAGATAAAGGAAGTAAATATAACAAACAGTTTAACAAGTCAAAGGCAGATAACATTTACTATAAATAGATAAATAGACAAATAGATTAAAAAATTTAAAAAAACAAATAGATATAAAATGAGAAAAAGTAGTCTTTACACACATATATACACATAAATACATATGCAAACGCGTCACAGTTAAAAAAGAAGTTAAAAAAAGAAAACTATCTGGAAACTTGGTCAATAAATTGATTAAAAAAACAAACAATATAACAAGTATTTGAAACAATTATGTAACACTGGATACCAGTATTAAAGGTTAACACTAAAATATTCTTCGACAGTGTAAATCGATCTTTTTAAAAGTAGTTCTTTTAATTTTGATTTAAACAGTTTTAAACCTGATATTTCTTTCAGATAATTAGGGATATGATTGTATATCCTAATGGGCATAACTGTCACACCATTACTAACCACAGAGAGCTTGTGTTTAGGCAACATAATGTTATTCGTGTGTCTCAAACTGTATGGTATATTTCGATCGGAATGTTGAATAAATTGGTTAATATTAGTCTTGATAAATAGACAACATGATAAAATATATAAAGCTGGCAGCGTTGGTATTCTAAGTAATACAAATAAATCCCTGCAAGAATCGGTAGATTGTTTGAACAACATAGTCCTAATTATTTTTTTTTTGCACAATTCATTAATTCTGCTGGAGTTGCCCCAGCAGAGAATACCGTAATTTAATAGTGACTGTACTTATGCAAAGTAATAAGTTTTCAATATTTCTAAACTCACACAAGAACGAAGCTGCCAAATGGCATCTAGTAGAAATTTTTTTTGACAAGTCTTCAATGTGTTCAAACCAGTTTAAGTTATAATCCACAGTTATACCTAATAATTTAACAGAGTGGCTATTTTTTATTGATAAATTATCTATTTTTACCAATAAGCTATGGTCAGGAGTGTTATTGGCAAACATCAACAATTGAGTTTTTGTCCCATTAAGTTTTAGTCCAAATTTGTTGCAATAACTGTTCATTGATGAGGTGCAAATGTTTGCATTTGATGACAGCTCATGTACATTGTCTGCCCTAGATGCAACCGCCACATCATTGTCAAATTGTGTAACGTGGAATGTATTCGTTGCTTTTAAATAACTTTGTAGATCATTTATAAAAATGAGAAAAAGGAGTGGTCCTAAAGTGAGGACCTCCAGTTGGCACCAGCTTATCATCAGATTCTTACAACTTTTAAAATGACTCTCTGGGTATGATGACTTAGATATGACTGAATTTAAGAGTTAGGTACTCCTCTTATACCATAAGCACACATTTTGTTTAGGAGCAATTCATGATTTACCGTGTCAAAAGCTCTAGACATATCAAAAAATAGACATTCACACTTTTTTTTTCGTCAAAGTTTTGAAGTAGAAATGTATATAAAGATGTGACTGCATCTTGTGTCGAATATCCTTCCCTAAAGCCATATTGACAAGGAGATAAAATATTATTTTTATTCAAGTACATTTTTAGTTGAATGACCCGCTAATATGTAGCAAAATTCTTTAGTCGGACAAATCAAATTTTTCTAATAGTGGATTTTTCAATAGAAATATGCATTGTAAGTGGACACGAGAAAATACACATTCATTTCCAAGAAAGATTTTCTACGAATGTTTGGGTGGGTTTTTTAGGGACTAAAGTAATTGGACCTTATTTTTATGATGGCAAATTAACCTCTCGTAGACACCTTAATTTCCTGCAAAACAAATTTCAAGATTTTCTTTATGAATTAACAGTGGCAGGAAGATTAAACTATTCTTATTTTCAACAAGTTGGGTCTCCACCTCACACTGCTGTAATATGTACAAATTATTTAAATCAAGTTATGCCAGATAGCTGGATAGGAACCTATGGACCTATTCTATGGCCAGCTCGATAACCAGATATTACTCCCATGGATTTTTTCGTCTGAGGTTACATTAAAGACAAGGTATTTCAAACTGCCGCTGAAAGTATTGAGGGCATCAAAACCAGAGTTAGAAACATGTGAGGCAATTACTCCTGAAATGCTCCAAACTGTAATGCATGAGGTGTCTCGTAGAGCACGTTTGGTATTAGAATGCATGGTGCACAATTTGAGCATTTGTAGTTTACATACATTTTCTTTTCAGTATGGTAGTAGGTAGTACTGTTATACATAGTTTTTCGTTTTCTTAGATGTTAATTTTGTACTTGTATTTTTATTTATGAGATATTTGTTTGTTTGTATTAAATTGTAATAAATAATTACTGAATTATAATCATTATAAAGTGAATTTTTGCTATTATGGCATAGCTGATTTTTACGATTCTATAATATGAACTGTGGTTTTCGTAAAATATTAAATATTGACATTAACAGTAAAATTTTTTGTGATATGTTTTATATATTAATAATAATATCTTTATTTCCATAGACTTTTACAAACATTAGAATATAGTCAAATTGGTCAAGTTACACAAGACATATACATATATAAATTTGTCAATAAAAAAAAATAAATACATTAGGTACAGAATAATGTAAAAGAACAAACAAAGCATGACTAACAAACAAGAAGTTTCAAGATATTAACTTTCCAAATGGAAACGAAAACAAACTCAAGGAAATACTTTCCCTGTTGTCAGCTGGTGTTGGTAAAATTAGTCCCTAAATACTCATCAACTGAGTAAAACGAGTGTTTAAGTAAAAGTGATTTTACATCTCTTTTAAAAAGATTAACGACATTTATTTTCTTGATATGCACAGGTAATTTATTGAATAATTTTCAGGCATTAATTTGGAACCTTTTGCAACGATGGATAGGGTGTGGACTGGTATGTTGAGATTATAATTCTGTCGCAGATTTTTATTTATGTCATTTCTGCTGTTAAATTGATCCAAGTTTTCTTTTATATACAACACACAGTTGAGAATAAATAGAGATGGAGCAGTTAGAATTCCCAGTTCTCTGAAAAGAAGTCTGCAAGAATGACGAGGAGATTTAAAGGACATCGTACGTACAATTTTTTTTGAAGCGTGAACACTTCGTTAAATCGAGAGCAGTTACCCCAGCAGATTATACAATAATTTAGACAATACTGTACATGAGCAAAATAGTACATTTTTAAAATATGGATATTAACAAAAGATCGAAGCTGCCATACGACAAAGCAGTGGGTAGATAACTTATTATTAATAAAGTCTAGGTGCGTTCCCCAATTTAAAAGAGGATCCAAAAAAACGCCAAGGAATTTAATGCTATTGTTTTGTTTTACAGAACAGTTACCACTTCTAACCAACATGCTGTAATCTGGTTTCTTGGTGGTAGAAAGTAAAAAATCTGTTTTTATATTATTCAGTGCAAGATCGTTACTCTCACAGTAAGTTTGCATAGAACTAATAGTGTCACTAGCTTTATGGCTGAGCTCGTTTATGTCATTTGAATTAACCGCAATGGTGGAATCATCGGCAAAAAGCGTTATAAAGATATATTCTATGTGTAGCGCGATATTGTCAATAAATAAATTGAATAATAAGGGTCCCAGAATACTCCCTTGAGGAACGCCCGTGGTAACCTTGAGAGAATCAGACGTACCGGTTTTACCAGCATCTCTTAAGACAACAAATTGAGTTCTATCCCTTAAATAGGACTCTATCCAAGTTAGGGCTGGACCACGAATTCCATAATTTTCGAGTTTATCCAGTAGTAAAGCACGTGTCAGATCAAAAAATAAGCAGGCCGATTTTGTTTTGTTTTCAAAGTTATTTAAAATATAGTTGCAAAGAGCTAGAACAGCATCTTGTGTTGATAAACCTCTCCGAAAACCGAATTGATTTGATGATAATAAATTTTGATTAGTAATAAAGTTGTTTAATCTGACATAATACGATTTTTCAAATGTTTTTGAAAGGGCCGATAGGAGAGCAATACCTCTATAGTTTGAAATTAAGGTTTAATCATTTTTCTTGTGAATTGGTAATATTAAAGATGTTTTTAGAATATCTGGAAAAGTCCCCTCACGAGGTACGTTAAAAGCTCAACAATGTATTCCGCTACTTTATTTAGGAGTGAACACGGTATCTCGTCATAACCTGATGAGTTTTTTGTGGAAACAGATTTTATGAAATTTAGCATTTCGTTTGAACTGAACGGGAACAGAAAAATTGCATTGTGGCTAAAAACCTGTTTGTTATCATTCAAAATATGAGGCATATTTTCCGTTAGTGTTTTTATGGAGTTGATAAAAAAGATATTGAATGCATCTGCAGCACTTTGCAAGTTGTTTATGTCATTGCCATCCGGGGCAACAAAGTTTTTAGGAAGTTCCTTTTTATCATTACTGCTCTTGATGATTGACCAGGCTGTTTTTGATTTGTTAGTCGAATTAAGAAATTTAACTTCATAATAATTTTTTTTAGCCTGTTCAATTTTAACACGATGATTTTTTTTAAATATCTTATACCTAAGATAAACTTCGTTACCTTCTGATAATTTGTAGGTTTTGTGCAAGTCTCTTAGGAATACTCCTTCATTTATTATTTCATTTGTGATCCACGGTTTGTTGTTTTTATTTTAATTTTTTTTTATTTTACATCATTCTAACGGAAAAGCCCTATCCATCAGTTCCAGGAAGGTATTATAAAAGTTAGTGAAACTAGTCTCACAACTTTGCTCTTTAGCCATAAAATTACAATTTTCTTGCGATAATAAATATTTGAAATGATCTAAATTGTCTACGTTATTAAAAAAATCGTTTGAGTTGATAAGCCCTTTCTTCTTCATTTGTGTTACGGTTGCAACAGAAAGTAATTAATTGCATAAAGTGATCAGATAAATCCGAATATATTATTTGCGGATTTAATGAGTTTTTATCGACATTTGAAAAATATTATCAATGATGGAAAGAGAAGAATTCTTTATTATTCTATAATAGATATTACGCGAGACATTTGGTGTGACCCTCGTAAAGTGGACAGTCTGTATGTATTAAAAAATAAGTTATGGCCAAAAATAATAAACATTTCCTTATCAGATCTATCTCTCTCCTGGATATGCCCACCTTAAGCACCTCTTTGTTCATAAAAGTGATCAAATAAAATTGCTCTGCTTTCAAAACCAAAGAGTAGGTCGGATTTTACTTTCGACAAATTGTTTTATTACCTACTCACCCAGAACAACAAAATTATTGAACATACATATATATATTATATATACACTTACGAAATATCACAGATCACTGACTGTTTCGAAATTTCACTTTATTTTATGCTAAGGTAACCACAATAATAATATTTAAAATATGAGTGTTGCTTGTTCAAGTGTTATTACATAGGTAGGCAAATCAAATATTTAGGTAGTTGGCATCGGCAATAAATATTCAGGTTGTCTCTGGAACATCTGCACCTCGATTCGGTATCAACGGTACGAAATTTAAATGCCCGATTTCAAAAAACTTTTTAAAATTTGCTTAGGAATCCGCGTAATGTAACTTGGAATTCAAAATAGTAGTATTTTATATTTATTGGTGGTATATGAAACGGTAAGATATTCAGATGCGGTTGCAAAAGCACAAAAAATGGCGTGTTTTTGATAAAATATCACTTACAGAGTTCTTTTCTATCTTACAGTGATTTAAATATACATCAACCATCCTCACGGTGTTATTTGCATGGGCTGCTTAAAGTCGTCGTATGCATTTTTAAGCAGCGGCCCATCTAGGGGGCCAACAAAATATTGAACGCTTGTTATTCAATATACATGGTCTTTGATTTATCGTTCTACAGCCTAAAACTTTTGAACTAATTGAGAAATTAAAAAGACGCAATGAAAAAATATATATAGTAAATATGGTGAGTAATAATATTAAATAAATCGAATTGTTAGTAATTAAAATAGAAAAAAAAATGCTGTCAGCCATGATTTAGTCGAAAAAATTTATAGCCAGGTTGAGGTCGAATTCGGTATGGGCGATTTTAAATATAGTAGAATGCAGGTTTTCACGGCCGTTGTCTAATGAAGTAGTTTCTTCGGGGTCTTGCCGTGGTCGTCGAACTTGACTTGACGTTTCGTTGATCATCCTGTCAGCTTCTTCTTCAGAAGATAAAGGCAATGCCACAGTTGTAATGAAGAAAGAAGAATATGAGGAAAAATACAATCGTTATTAGCTCCAGAGCAGTACACAAAATTAAAAAAGGATCCGACATCAAGAGCTGAAAGACAAACGAGAACAGCTGTCAAGAAATCATTAATCCCAGTAGAAGAACAACGCCGCCTGCTACCAAGTGAAACCTTACCACCACGACTCTACTGCCTCCCTAGGATTCATAAACCAGGTAATCCTTTAAGATCAATCGTCAGCACATGTGGATCACCAACTTATGAGTTGGCCAGATACATCGCAAACACACTGCAACCCTATATAGGTAAGACTAGTAGCCATGTAAAAAACTCCGGACACTTCGTAGAAATTTTGGAAAACTTGAAAATAACGAGTAATGATATCATGGTTAGTTTTGACGTCGAATCTTTGTTCACCAATGTACCAATTGAGGAAATAGTTAACCTGATTCATCAACAGCTTTACCTAAAGGATTAAGGGAAGACATACCTGATCTGGCCCGATTATGCCTGTCTACAACATACTTTCTATGGAATAGAGACTTCTGCGAGCAGAAGCAAGGAGCAGCCATGGGATCACCACTTTCACCTGTGATAGCCAACCTATTCATGGAAGCTTTTGAAGAGGAAGCTACACGCTGCAGTGAGAATAAACCAAAGTGCTGGCTACGCTACGTAGAAGATACGTTCATCATATGGCCATATGGAGAATAATCTTTATCTGTTTTCTTCGGCCGTTTGAATAAACAACACCCAAATATCAAATTTACAATGGAGACCGAGCAAGATGGAACTTTACTTTTCTTAGATGTATTAGTGAAAAGGTCACACAATGGCAAGCTGACCCATGGTGTCTACAGAAAGAAAACGCACACCGATCGTTACCTACATGCGACATCTCACCACCATCCACAACAGAAGAGAGCGTTAATTAGAACTTTGGTCCACAGAGCCAACACAATATGCGACGACGATAACAAACCCGAGGAACTACAGAATGTCCAACACGCTTTAGAGAAGAACGGATACAGTCAAAGCAATATACAACGAGTAGTAAATAACCAGAGAACTATAGAAGAAGAACAGCAACAACCAACACCGTATGCATGTCTACCCTACGTCGCGGGAGTCACAGATAGGCTGAAGAAGATTTTATTCAAAAAGAAAGTAGGTGTACGGTTTCGAACAGTGAAGAAAATACAGCAGATGCTTCCCTCAGTCAAAGACTCTGTCCCCAAACTGTTATCAAAAGGTATTTGCCAGTTGAAGTGCACAAGTGGTAAGAGCTACATCGGACAAATATGACGGAGTATCCAGTGCAGAATCAAAGAACACCAGAGAAATACCAGATTTGGATACACGGATAGGTCGGCGGTAGCAGAACATGTTCATAATAACAAGAACCATAAAATCGACTACGAGGAAGTCAATATATTAAACAGGAATACGCGCCATTATCCGCGAATCATTAGGGAATCACTGGAAATTATAAAAAACGTGAACAACTTTAACAGAGAGGAAGGGTATCGACTTAGTAACACGTGGAGGCTGGTATTGCCAAGTACCAGCACCGTAGTAAGTCACGGTCAACCAAACACGACGAATGAGCAGCGAAGCGAACCAAGCGCGACCAATGACCAGCGAAGCGAAGCGGCGCCTAGGTATATAACGAGGAGTGTAACACAACAAATTCAGTCTTTAGAATCCTTCTGAAGAAGCTGACAGAATGATCAGCGAAACGTCAAGTCAAGTTCGACGACCACGGCAAGACCCGGAAGAAACTACTTCATTCGATTTTAATTATGTTGTGGAAATTTTAATATTTGAAAAGACAATTAAACTTAAGGCAATTCCATTTTTGGAATGTAAAATGATTCTCTTTTGTTTTTTGAAAACGTCGTAATGTGGAAGATGTGTTGAGGAAGATGCGTTGAGGAAGATTGGTTGAGAAATTGGTATTTATAAATAAACTGCACATCTTTTATTAAGATCAGTTAACATGTATATTACAATTAAGAATTTACCAATTTATTATTGCCTTTTTTTTTTATACATTTATTTAACGTCGGCCTATTTCCGCTACTGAGGCCTAACACCGACGCCTGTAGACGAGCTACCCCCAACCAGGAATTTTGCCGAACCTCTTCCCTTAAGAAGAGTAGGGATCTTTTACTTGCCTAACATTTAATAGACAAGGGACCAACGGCTTTACATCCCCTCCGAAGGATGGTATATCTCCTATACAACCCTCGCCTAAGGTTGTATAGCTTCCGCGCATACACTGATATACAAGCCGCTGGAAGATGGGTGAGGCGAGGACGTGGATTATTGCCTTTTCAATATCGCCTCTTTCTAAGGTCGGACAATTTTTGGTTTATGGGTTTTATTATTATTTACATAATCTTCCAACGCCAGCTTTGATAATAAAAATAATTGCAAGACTTGCTAATAAAAATAATTAATCTTAATATGGAGCATGTTTAAAGAAAACTAATTAATTAGCCAATATTGAATAACTGGTGGTTATAATTTTTAAAATTCAACTGATAACGATCTAAACGAGCATTGTAAACAATATTATTTAAACAATTGTGAATTACATGACGAATATTCGAAATATTTCGAGAACATAATATAAATTTTAATTATGCTATATTTCTGTTAAAAACTAATATTTTTTTAATTAAATCTTGGTCACATCCATTTGAAGATATCCTAAACTCAGTAGCGCAGTCAAATTTGAGAAAAAAAAATTGACCAACACTTTTTTTGGATTTTTATCCTTGAAAGAAAATCGAAATAGGCCTTGAAATTTTGAATTTCGATCTGAAATTTTGTATCACGGTAGAGTTATTGAAGCTCTATTATTTAAAAAAATCGTTTAAATCGGTCAACAAATAAAAATTTTGGAGGTGCCCTTCTTTCAAATGAGTCAATCCCTGTATATTTATGAAGAAAAAATATATATAATTCTTCTTAGGGCCGGTTTTATAATATCGGATTAAACTGCAGAGTACAGATTAAACTACGGATTTAAAAAAAAGTCTGTTTTATAATGCCAGTAATCTTTAGTTTACAGATTAATTACGTCACAGCAAGGTTAAACTTCAAACGGTGGATGGGGGGTCGTTTAAACCGTGGATTATCAAATGTCAGAATATTCATAACCTCAGAATTAATAAAATTCGGTATATATTTGATGACAAAAATTATTAATACGCTCAAATAGTTCTGGGAATATTAGAATCAGACCTATAGTTACATGGAAGAATGTAATGATACAACTTTGAGTTGATTTAGATTATCTAAGCAGTCGGTTATTATTTCACTGGAAGCAATTGAAAATGTATTATCTGACGGAGAGGTAAAGATTTATTTTTGATTACCTCACAGTTCTATGCATATTTGCTTTATTGTTACCAGCGTTTTTGGAAGTGTATGCAAATCAACTGCCTCGTGTATAATTAAAAATGTTTCTCTAATAAAATTATCTCGTATTCAGTATTTGTCGTTCTATTGCATTCCATTTTTACAAAAATAACTTGAAAGGCATGTCAAAATGTCATAATAGGTTAGAATCAAACTAAGTGAACTTGTAATTTCTGGTGAACAGTAGTACCAACTATATAAATTTCAGTTTATTTTTATAAAACAGGCATTTGTAAAGTAAAGTTTAAATCATGGTTTAATCCGAAGTTTAAACTTAAGATAAACGTAGGGTTAATTTAACATTATAAAACTGGGCCTTAATAGTGACAATCCTTACTAGTATAAGTTTGAACCTTGAAAGTAAATAAATATCTAATGGTCTCACCTTACACGCGTCACCTTGGTCCTAAGCCTTAAGTAATCTTGATCGACCTGAGTAAATCATTCTCTGGACAGCACAGTTTCTTCGATTAATAGTTGTAACTCGTTTATCCGTCATCACAAAAATGTTGTACAAGCATTTCAATAACGAACATCAACTATTAGTGATGAATGCGGAGCGATAAATAATTGTAGGTAGCGAAATAATTTTTAATTGAAGTAGCATGTCTATAATAAAAATAAGTTACAGCTGCATTTGGACGCTGTCGATTGCTGGTAAATCCAGAAGCAAGGAATTGTTTTCAATAGACGCTAAAATTTTTATATATTCATACATTTTTTAAGGAGAAGAATAAACATTATCGGCCATGTTAAATACATCACTAATTTTGAAATTTGATTGCCATATACGTGTTCATGTTTAGTGATGTAAAAAATTTTCAAGGATAACTGTCCGCGGCAAAGCTACCTGAATTCTCTGAGATATGTTGTCTATTGTTAGGTATACCGAAGTTGAGGGATGGGAAACAAAAAGCAATAACGATTGACAGGAAAATGTAAAATCATGTATGTAATGGGTATTTTACGAAGGCGTAGAACGGACACAGTAAAAATATTTTTATAATTGCAAGTTTAAAGTGGCAATTAAGTATAATTGCAAGTTTAACGTTGCATTTATCCATAATTGCAACTTTAAACTTGCAATTATGTTTAATTGCAAGTTTAAAGTTGCAATTATGCATAATTGCAAGTTTAACGTTGCAATTATCCATAATTGCTAGTTTAAACTTGAAATTATAAAAATATTTTTACTGTGTCCGTTCTACGCCTTCGTAATATTCAGCCAATTAATCTGTTTAAATTTGTCACTGATGTGGTCAAATTTTCTCAAGTCGTGAATGAGCCGGCAACATGTATTCTGCACTTTTTTAATACGATTCCTACTACTTTTGTCCAAACACGGATAATAAACAATATCACAATAATAAAATATAGGCATGACCATTGTCTCACATAATTTCGTTCTTGAAGAAGAAGAAGAGTTTTAAACGTACATAAGATTTTCTAAGTAAATTATTTACATGCTCAATATACCTAAAATTTTTATCAAATATGCCAAGATTTTTAGCGCGACTTTCAAATGATAGTTGTTGATCATCAATTTTCAAACGTAGATTTACTTTTAAATATTCATAATGCGATCGAGAACAAAATAGCATAGTGACTGTTTTATTTGAATTTAATTTTAGCTTATTGACTAATATTTCCAAGGTCTTCATTTATTTTATCAGCTGCAATGTCATATTTCATCGGATCAAATTTTAAATAAACTTGTGTGTCATCAGCATATGACTGTATATTACAGTTTTCTACCTTGGTATATAAATCAAATGTGTATACCAGGAACAACAGTGGCCCCAATATGGATCCTTGTGGTACACCGGATGGGATTGGTTTTGGTTGAGAAATACCTAGATTAGTTCGAACAATTTGATAGCGGTTACTTAAATAACTCTGAAAAAACATCAGTACCTTATTTTCGATGCCATAATACTGTAATTTGGCACATAGCAAGTCATGATCAACAGTATCGAAAGCTTTGGAAAAGTCAAGCATGACTAATGCAGTTGCCAGACCCTGATCCTAACCACCGATAATGTTATCTGAAATATTTAGTAGTGCTGTAGTGGTATTATGTAAGTATGATCATATAACTAACGCTTTTGTAGATCTGCGATGACTAAAATTAAATAGTCTGTCTATCACTTTCTTGTTTTTGCACAAAATCTTCTAAAAATTCAACACCAAAATATTAACGGGAAAAGCATTCATCATATAAATATTCGTTTTTAAACAAAGTTAACTATGCCCCAACAAAAAATAGCCATCTTTCAACATTCCTTTACATAATAATGCAGTGACATTGTATAATTACTTAAGTGATGATATTAAAAGTTTATCTGTTACTTTATTTAGGAAATAATTAAAAGAATACCTTACTTTAAATCAGTGAATTTTAAGAATATTTATGTCTCTCTGTCTCGTTAGTTCATTGTTTTAGATTAATATAAACTAGGGTTAAGTGTAAGAGAGCCTTTAATGGCTAAACTTCACCCATATTGTATTTCTAATTTTGTGGAAGTCAATAAAGAAGTTATTATTATTATTATTATTATTTATGAAAATTGCTTCGTTTTGTTCTACTTTATTTACTTTTAGCTGTCTTATGCTAGGGCATAGTTAGTATTGTTGGATAGCCGATATTAATATTATAAATAATGACTTCCCGTCATCCAAACCTATGCGCTTGTGCTTTTTAAATATATTAATGTTTTTAATTCGGTGATTATCAGTGGAAATGCTTGGTTTTTGGCTTTAAACATTGAACTTGTTTCATGTTTCCTGTTAATTTATTCATAAGACATTCTTTTTCCTGTCTGTGTCCGATATGGCGTTATCAATTGCGGCTATGTTTTGTATAAAGTTAAATTTATCTTACAATAATTAAACACGAATTGGTAGTGCGTTTCAGAGACAATTCAATTCACCCATTGCGTTGGAGTTTATAATGGATTACAAGCAAATGAATTGAACAGCTCAATCTTTTCTCACAGATCCGGTCTTTCAATCGATGATAACTACTAAGCTAAGTACTGACCTATTTCCATATAAAATGGTTGATTAGATCATTCTGAAACAATTAAAACTAATACTTAGAAACAGAATAATTATAGACAATATATCTGTACGAGTATAATTTAAGAAATCATATATAGACCAGTTCTCCTACAATAAATGTAATGAATTCTGTAAACGATACAGGGAAGTCATTTTTTTATTTATTTGGTGGAGGGTGTCTTTTATGAAAAATTTGGTTTTCGTTTCTGTGCTTAACTGTCTAGACAACTGAAATCACGTGTTTGTGCAAATATCTAAATTCTGATTGAATAAATAAATATTAAATAATAGGTGCTTTTAAAGTAAATAACGGAAAACAAAACGAAGCAGTTTCTAATTTTCATAAACACTAAAACATTTGAACAATTTCTCTACTTGACAACAATTGTCAGAGAACAACACTAGCAATAAAGCATTTTGACAAACACCAAATACTCGAACACTTTATTTGACGCTCGTTTCAAGATTGGTAACGTAAACTCTTAATCACTTTCATTATTACTGATTTCATCACTATCAGAAGAATCAGACTTGTCAATAGTTCGACTTAAACATCTTAAACTTCTCTTTGCCCCCATCGCCTCATTAATTCCTCTGTATGATTGACACACTTCTTCCAATCCTCTTTTGTGCTCTGTTCTGTTTTCTACCAAGGTTCTAAAACGTCCTTGTCAGTTCCATCCATTTTTAAATGCTTATCATAATACCGTTTTGTATTAGCCCAAATTAACTCTATAGCATTAAACCGGCAATGCCCATTCTCACGCAGAAATTCGGCAACAAAGTACATTGGCTCCTTCTTAATATTCCTAGCAAGATTTAACAAGTCCAACAGCTACTGTTTTTTTATGGTGGAGGGGAAATCCTACATGGACACCCGGCGCTAGGGTCTGCCGCGCCGGGTAATGTCGGACTCCTACCGACTAAAACCCCTCCTGGATCAGTGTTTCCACGTAACCTGGAACTGCTTTCGCTTTCCATCGGGCCACGGGTCATTCGTCTTTTATTGGTGTTAGTAAAACTTCCCACGTGTTCCCTTACATCTCCCATCTGTTAGGGTTTCGGGGCTAGATTTCTTCTATCCTCTTCCTTTGTCCTCATTATTCGATTTAGAGCATGTGATACGTTTTCCCAGTTCTCCTCCGATTCCAGCATATACCTAATTAGGTTATCAGGATTCCAATAGTCTCCTGATCTCTCGGTCCTCCACCGGTTGCAGTAGAATACGGTATGTTCTGCGTCGTCGTTCTCCCCACAGTACACGCACTCCCGTGTGTCAACTTTTCCTATATCAAAGAGATATTCCACAAAGCAACCATGTCCCGTGAGAGCCTGGGTGAGGTGGAAGCTCAGCTCTCCATGCTCCCTCTCCATCCACGTTCTTATACTTGGAATAAGTCGTCTTGTCCACCTCCCTTTAGTTGAGTTGTTCCAACTAGTCTGCTATCTCTCGAGGAGTCTCTCCTTTGCCTCTTGCTTCTCCGTCCCTTCATATATCTCTCTTCTCTCCTTGGCCAGTAGATCTATCGGGGGGGACCCCCGCTAGCACCAGAACTGCTTCATACGACACAGTTCTGTAAGCACTGCAAACTCTGAGTGCAGCACTCTGCTGTACTCTCTCAAGCCTCCTTCTGGTGCTCTGTACCGCTATCGAACTCTCCCATACTGGGGCCGCATACAGTAAAATGGAATGCACCACACTGCATAATACCTTCTTTTGCTAGCCTTGGGCCCATACGCGTTACTCATAAGCCCCCCTAAGGCAGAGGCGGTTACTGTTACAATCTTTTTTATGCCTAAATCCACAATGTTTTAATGGCTTTAAGAGACCTGGCTTACATACGTCGATGACTCCCTATTTTTCAACGTTTCCTTAAATGTATCTATAATGGGGTCGATCTGAATTTGCAAACGGACTCGTTTTTTTGATTTTTTTTTGTGATCGAAGTCGGACCCCCTCTGTCATCCGGAAAATTTTCCGGTCGAACTTTTCACGAGGAGGATCCGAGGAAATTTATATATAAAGATAGACAAAATCAGTTTTTCGGACATAACTCGTTTGGTTTGATTCGGATCGAAAAAGTGTAAGAGGGATAAAACGAAGGGCTAGCGAATGCGCGTCATTCAGCAGCCGTGCAGCGAGATGCCAGGGGAGGAGCCTAGCGCTCCCACTTCTGTACCCTTTCTCTCACAAATACACGTCCCACTCCGCTCGTCCGTTTTTTATAAATGTATCATGCGCGCGTGCAGGCCCTAATATCCTTATCCTTTTCACATTTTTTCGGTCCTAATCAGACTAAACCCCCCGTTCTCTTGAAGAGTTCGACTGGAAAATTTTCCGGATGATAGAGGGGATCCGACTTCATAACATCACAAAAAAAAATTCGAAAAAACAAGTCTGTTTCAAGCCACTTTTAATGCCAGATCGACCCCACTATAGTGTAAAATGCTTTTTCAATTGGTAAAAATTATAAATTACTTCCCTAATAACCATTTTACTGCCTATCCAATGTTTATGGTTTCTTTCTAATTCGTTTTTTCTTGCCAAGGATGTATTATTAATTTTTTGGTGTATATTTCTGCTGACTGTTCTGATAGTTATATTTAAAGCTGCAGAAACTCTTTCATGAACATGTTGAAATGGTGTCAAAGATCCATCATTTTCCATATGTACAAAAAAGGACGTCGAGCCTTCTACCTCTAAGGTGGTGCGAAAATAAATGCTTTTTTTGACTTATTCACTGTAAATGAATGTAAATAAAATCTATAAGACATTCTGGTAGAGAATAAAAATCACTGAGCTCTTTAACAGCAATATTCAATTTTCATTCTGAGACATAGAAAGCAAGATAATTGCATAATATGTGGTGAGAAAGAGGTTTAGCGGAATTAAATGCATTTTTCAATTAATCCGCGGCTATCTCCAAAACGTTTAGGCGTACGAAAAAAATATATAAGACCTTAAAGGTAGAGAATTTCTAGATGTACAACTTTTATAATAGATGTTGTTCCCGTTTGGGCCATAAAAACTGAGTTAATCGCGAATCCCTGGTTTCCGCGACCTTCCGACGCGGTTTTCACGAATCCTCCAGGTCTATCGTGGAGTAACTACCAAGTATCATTCAAGACGTCCAAATAAATACAATAAAAAAAATCGTAGGGCACGGATTTAGCACAGAGGTCGATTTTACAGCTAAAACGCCTAGAGTATTGCATTTTAAAAAACAATCATAAACATTTAGGCACAAGAAAAATATTGACTTCCCTTCTCGGTTTGCAAATTTTTTTAGCAAAGGAACTGGCCTATTGAGGACATTGATTTTAATAGTGAGAGTCGAGATAACCACCGATACAATTTCTTGTTTAAGTCAGTACATTATGGACATACCTCGACTTACTGGTGTCAGAGACAATTCCTGATATGGTATTAACTTTCTCCTTTACATCAAATCAATTACAAAATTGATGAAAAAAAAATTAAAATGTTGAAATGTCAGGTAGTTTCACTCTTTAAATGCCTTGAAGATGGAAAATGACAGGGAATAACTAAAACATATTATTGCCATCTGCAAACTAGTACGCGAAGTGTTATAAAATGCAATGTCAAATAATGTGAGCAAGCTAGCTATGAAATATGTAAGTTATTTTTTGATTCCAAATTTCAAAAACACATCTGCGATTCTGGCACTTTTTAGAAAAGAAGTACCTCAACTTAAATGATGGCGAGGCTGTCGCTGCAGTGTTTTGTGACTTTTCGGAAGTGTGTGACGGCTTAAATCATGAAATACTGCTTCAAAAACTTTTGTGCTATGGTTTTAGGGTGAATTTGTTAAATCGGATTAAGTCGTACCTGTCTCGGCGTACTCAAGTTGTAAAAACCCTCGACGAGATATCGAATGTGGTAGATATTAACTGTGGTGTGCCACAAGGATCTGTACTAGGGCCCATTTTATTTTTGTCATACATAAACGACTTAGCCACTATTGATATTTAAGGCACTTTTACGCCTTTTGCAGACGATACTACTATTCTGTGGCATAGTAAAAATGTTAACAGTCTGCGAGATATTGTAAAGTCAGACATATGTAAAGTAAAAAAATGGTGCGATTCTAATTCGTTTGTATTCAATATAAACAAAACGAATATACTTACTTTCAAGTTTACCTATGCTGATAACTAATCTACCTTACTTTATTCTAATTTTAATTTTAAATTAACTATGATTGTATATGTTATAATATATTATATACAGGGTGTCTCACCGGGAACTGAATCGATCGATATAGTAAAAATTTTGAAAATTTAGATAATTACTAACGTCGGTGTGACCAATCCAACTAAAATAATTACAAGCAGTTGTCGATACCAACTTGCTTATTTCAAGTGGAACACCCTATATATTTTAGGGTTTTCGAAAAGAGCATAAAATTCTGAAAATATGTAGCACATCCTATACCTAAACCTAACCGTTTCAGAGATATTTGACATTTTATAGAAAGTTTGACAGGTGCAAAGGTTTGCAAGAACCGTTATAACTTTCTTCGTGTAAAAGATCCTCATTTGCTTCTTGTCATATAAAAAGAACACAAGGAGAACTACGTTCTACAACTGAAATAAATTCAATAATATCATACCAAGTGTTCCGTTTCTCGGGTTACATTTTGTCAACTTCAAACCGCGAAAACTTGTTTAGGTCAAATGGAACACCCTGTATTTTTTTACGTCAAGTTGTGTAAAATTGAATTCCCTTTTTTCTGATATTAGCATTGTGGGGGTTAACGTTACAACTTTTTGAAGTTTATAGCGTGTAGTTTTAATGACTTTCCTATACTATGCGTAACATAGTCTACTGGAATAAATATCATTATTATTTACATAATAAAAGTAACTTTAATCGAAGAAAAAAAATTATTTATTTATTCGGAAGCTAAAGTGGTAATTTTACTAGGCTATAACATTCACTGCGCATTTAAACACCAATTGCCGACAAACTAATTTTTCTATTATAATAATTTGTGGTGACTAATGGTAGAATAATAGAACAGAGTCACGCAACTAATCTCGTATTAAGTTGTAACGCGTTTGTATTTATAGTTTGGTGATTTGCAGCAAAAAATATCATAAGGGACTTTCAAAAGATTACTCGACATTATTCTTTTCTGAAATTGTCAAGAAAGATTTTACAAAAACTCACAAAAAAAAACAAAGTACAAAAGTTACAGCTCACTATAATCAAAATATTTTTTAAGAAACACCCTTTGTATATATTGTTACTTTAATGTAGATCCTCAAAAATTAACTTATTACTTTCAATCTATTAATGCAAATCTATCTTCAGAATCTGCTATACCCTTAATTTTATTGAAAATGCACTCAAAAAAAAAAAAAAAAAACACACACACACGCAAAAGGTCAACCATTAAAGAAATAAGTGTATAGACAGCGTAAAATAATTTAAATACCAATAAAATATTTGTAATACATGATATTTTGAAATACAAATTAAATAGATGAAGTACCAATGAAAGTATATTGTTTTACATGGACTAAGTGATATTATTTATCTCGTGGATGTACTTAAAGCGCTGATAGTATGGTCGCGAGCAAAAAAAATAGGACAAGTCTTATAACGGCATTTTGCTAAAATCTAGTTGTGTACATATAACTTTAATTTTTGTGACATTGTCTGTTAGTTGTCATAATTTATTGCAAGGGTGCAAAAAACTAATATGCCTCATATAAGCGATTTAGTTAAATCTGGAGTTATTGCTAAAGCAGAACATGGATGGTCGATGAGACAAATTGCACTGCATTATAATATTAACAAAAATTCGGTGTGTAACATTTTAAGAAAGTGGAGAATAAACGGTATGATTAGTAGAAATCCTGGATCAGGGCGACGAACGATATCAACTCAACAACAATTGGTAAATACTTTAGTAGAAAATCCATTTTACTCAGTTATTCAGGCTGCTGAAGAAATGAATTTCCCTGGATCGAATAGTACTGGTCGCCGGCGAGTAAGAGAATCGGAGCTACGCTGTCATGCAGCAGCACAGAAATACTTACTTAAAGCTGAACATAAAGAAGCTCGAGTAGGATTTGCGCTTGAATTTTTAGCGCATGATATAAATTTTTGGAACAATGTAATCTTTACAGACGAAAAAACTTTCCACCCAACACACAGCGGTCGTATTCGTGTTTACCGCCCTCCGAGTACTCGATTCAATGAGAAATATATATCTAACAATGATAAAGGTGGTAGATTTTCCGTCAATATGTGGACTTGGATACCGGCACGTGGTCCTGGTGTTTTGTGGCATATTGAAGAACGATTTAATACTGACACGTATATTATAATTTTAGACAATATTATGCTCCCTTCTGTGTCACAATTATTTCCTAATAATGAGCTTATATTTCAACAAGACAATTGTTCCGTTCATACTGCTCATACCGTAACTAACTGGTTTCAAGATAACAACATCAATGTTCTTAACTGGCCCAGTCATAGTCCAGATCTTAACCCTGTGGAAAAAATATGGGGACTACTCATAAGAAGTATCCAAAAACGAAATGTGAGACCACGGAATGCCGAAGAATTACTGGAAATAGTGCATGGGAAAATATTATTACTAATGATTATTGTATAAGATTATTTAATTCTATGCCAAACAGACTTGTAGAAGTTATAAATAGAAATGGTACAATAACGAAATATTAATAGTTAGTTTCTTGTTAAGTAGGATATCTTTTGTCCTTTGATTCAGGATTTCTACTAATCGTACCGTTTATTCTCCACTTTCT
Source organism: Leptura quadrifasciata (assembly GCA_963675555.1). Lineage (NCBI taxonomy): Eukaryota > Metazoa > Arthropoda > Insecta > Coleoptera > Cerambycidae > Leptura > Leptura quadrifasciata. Next base: position 106,269,777 of record OY776679.1, read on the forward strand.
TAAAATGTTACACACCAAATTTTTGTTAATGTTATAACGCAGTACAATTTGTTTCATTAACCATCCATCATTTACTATAGCAATAACTACAGCATTAAAATAAAAAATAAATTAAAAATGATATCTGTTTTATTTCGGCTACTCATTATATATTCAAATAGAGACAGATTTACATTAGAAAAAAAAAGTTGTCCTATATTTTTCTGCTCACGACAGTACGTATTTTATGCAAAATAACGCAATAAGGCATTGACCGCGCGCATATAGATGTATAAAAATTTTATCAAAACATTACAGCTACCTCGGAAATAGAATGTTAGTTTTAATTTAAACTTTTCGTTTCAGGTTGCCCGAAAAAACTCCATTGAAACATTTATTACCCGAATTTAATCAACGCCTTGTACACATACTGTGAGAATATTGCCATCATGGGTGAGTCATAGTTTCTCTCTATATTATTTTATTATTTTTAACCGGCATTTATATCTCTCAAGGTTTTACATTTAAATTGTGCAAACATTATTTATCCATTAGTAATGGTGTACAGATTTGTATTTTAAAACATAATATTTTTAGGAGCTCTCGTGCTAGTCGTCACAGTTTCGAGCTGTTGGCTCTCGTCAGTGCAAGGTAGGCATGTGACGACCGACACGAGGATCACTTGACTATTTAGTACATTTCGGTATCTTTGGGATAACAACATGTAAAATAGTCAGCAGGCGCCATCTAGCGGTCCAGTGTCTGTTGCAATCGAAAAATTAAACAGCCTGACTGGGCTTAGCATAGTTCAAATATGCTTTTAGAGGGCGGAATATTAAAACATAATATTTTTAGTCTCAAACTCCTCTATAAAATCCTTATTTTACTATAAGGAACGTAACCAGACTGCAACCAACAGCTACTCTCTGGGTTATGTGCCCCGCCAAGAGCTCCTTTAAGTAGGATCAGTCTTTCGGCTGGTGTTTGTTGCAATCGAAGCATTAGCGTTTTGATGGTAATATGCAATTATTACACTTAACGCGCCAGGCTTGTAACTTGTAATTCAGCGCTCGGCGAGGCACATAGCCCGGAGAGTAGCTGTTGGTTGCAGTCTGGTTACGTCCCTTATAGTAAAATAAGGACTTTATAGAGGAGTTTGCAACTAAAAATATTATGTTTTAATATTCCGCCTTCTAGAAGCACATTTAAACTATGCTAAGCCTAGTCAGGCTATTTATTTTTCGATTGCAACAGACACTGAACCGCTAGATGGCGCCTGCTGACTATTTTACATATCGCTATCCCAAAGATACCGAAATGTACTAAATAGTCAAGTGATCCTCGTGTCGGTCGTCACATGCGTACCTTGCACTGACGAGAGCCAACAGCTCGAAACTGCAGTCTGCAAGTTGTATGTGACGACTGGCACGAGAGCTTTTTTAAGTAGGGATCGGTCTTTCGGCTGGTGTTTGTTGCAATCGAAGCATTAGCGTTTTGATGGTAATATGCAATTATTACACTTAACGCGCCAAGCTTGTAACTTGTAATTCAGTGCTCGGCGGGGCACATAGCCTTGAGAGTAGCTGTTGGTTGCAGCCTGGTTACATTCCTTACAGTAAAATGAGGATTTTATAGACGAGTTTGCTACAAAAAAATCGCACTATGGTAAAAAAGATGAATTTCACCTAAACTGTAGAATCCAGATTGTGTGTGAAAAGCCTTCTTTTATGAGACAAGATAACAATTATAGCTGTAGATATCATAGATGGGAAGAATGTCTTGAAAAGATCATATTCATTGTTACATCAATGTTATAAGTCGAGAAATCATTGAATGTATTAATGAAGCAAAGGAAAAATGTGTGCTATCATAACTTTTTTAATTGTTCAGTAATTGTGTAAATTTATTGGAGTGTTTGAGAATATATGTTTTTGTCTCAATGTTATGATTATATAATAAATATCTTATGAAGTCAGGGTGTAAGTTATAGAATTTTGGTGCATAATAAGACGGGAAATGGCTTTGTTACAGAAGTGGTATTTGTAATAGTTCATATGCGTTAGACCTAGTCTGATAAATATGAGAGATGGCTGGACGTAGTTCATAAATTTTTGTTATATAATTAAGGCAACAATAAACATATAGACTTCTAATATTTAGAATGCCGATATCTTTATAAATCATTGAAAGGTTGTTTTTAAAACAGTATTTTGACAGACCGAAAGATTTCTTGTAGCATTTTGGTATAGGCCGCCCCAAATAATTATACAGTAACGTAGAATAGACTCAACCAATGACATGTATACAATTGTTAATAATTTTCTACTCAAAATATCTCTTAATTGATAAAATTTGTAGAAGACTTTTCTTATTTTAGTGGTTAAATAATTGGCGTGCTCATTCCACTTCAAGTGTTGATGAATTAATTCCTAAGTATTTTGTTTTAAAGACTTTTGCTATTGTTGGACATGTGCATTTGTTAATATCTCCATTGCATATACATACATAAGTTTTTAAAAATCAACATAGTTACTCACGTGGTGGAGTTTTCAGTGCACGGGTTTGCTAGTGGAGACTGTGGCTTATTTTTTCGAAAAGGCCTTACATTTTGAAAATTTGGAGCGTACTGTTAGAAGCGCTATAGTCTTTTGAGTAAGTTTACGAAAATTCATAATTGTAACTCAAATATGTATGTTTTAAAAAACACATTTTACAAATTACTTCTCAGGAATGAAATTATATTTTATTGGATTGAATCTGCGGTAGGTTCTTGATGAAACATATTCAATAGAATAATTATAAATATTCAAAAGAATAGTTACAATACGCACTTGGTTTATTGTTTCATAAGTTTTGTTCAGTTTTGTCTCTGACATATGTTTCGCCCTTGCGACCATTATCAAAGAGTCTTAAAAACTGACCTGTAAGTGGTGGTTCACAGTATATCTCTTAGAAATATTCTACCTACTTAGAGGGGGATAATAACTTGATTTGCTATTTCTTTAAATTTAACAATACAGGCCGGAACTACGAAATTCGGCCATACTAAAAAAAGTTGTAATATTCCATTTTGGGATTGCAAAAATTATGTTCTACAAGACGGGGAAGGTTCCATTTAGTTATACCTTAATTTTTAAGAACGGCGGGCCGATTTTACTCCACTAGTAACTGGAGGAACCACCAATCGAACATTGTTTAAAAAGTGTTTTGCATACTCTATTTCTAAGCCGCTGAAATTGATGTTATCATTCCTAATATTGCGTAATTGATCATTGTTTCACAGTCGACCAGAATTACGATTTGAACGTTACCCAGCTTATTTTGGTTGGCCAATCCGGCTAGTCAATTTATAAAATTCATAGCAATTATATCGAATATTTTCTAATACTAATGCGTAATTTAACGGCATTAATTAACCACTGCCAATGATTAAACCCGAAAATTTATTAGGTCAATAGTTCACAGCATTCGAGCAACTAGCTTGCCTTATTTTTTTTGCAAATGTAAAAAGGTATTTGAATAGTTCCTATAATTAAGCATTTTAATGTCTCGGTACTATTGCAATTAAATGCAAGGTTATCACATTTTTCGCAAGGTTAACGATACCACTTTTTTGCTTACTTATAATATTGAAAAATAAACGTGGTATTGTGTATCTTAAAAAGGTTATTAGGTGGCTGAAAATAAGGGGTGGGTTAAGATAAAAAGGAATAATTTAATAATTTCACGAGTATGAGAAAAATACAATCTAGAGATTTTTATATGAAGTAAAGAAGAATTTTTAGATCCAGTCTGAAGTGGTTGTAGCCCCAGTGTATTAATTACTAAGAGAAATCCTGGTAATTATGTCACCAGTATATTAATTATTATTTATTTATCTGAAGGATAAACAAATAAGATTGGCCATTTGCGTGATCGTCTAGTTTTGTTAGTGTAAGACGCAAATTTCGTTGTATATGTGTAGCAACCCTTTTTAATTTACCCCAGGTTCTTTTATATAAAGTTTAATATTACTTGTTTCTGTCTGATATGATATACCTTAGAAAATTAATCACTCTGTTAATTGAAATACCTGGTAAACTTGAACACACTGTCTATTAATTGAGAGACCTAGTTAATTATATATGTTATTGATGTAGTATCTTATTACTCAAGATTGCACTGTACATTTATAGTTGAAGTTTGTTTTCTATTTTGCTATTAAAATAAAAACATTTATTTAGTTTATTACTTATATGACGAAAAGGTAAAGGTGAAAGAAAAGACAATAATTGATGGGAAAAAATAATAAAAAAAACATTTTATTTTATATAAATTGATGCAACAATAGTCGAACATGAAATCAAAAGTAATCCACATATTTGAGACAACTGTCTAAATACTATAATAGGAAAATTTGCGCTGCTATAGTAATGACCATACTATAGATATGCTGACTGTCTTGATGCAATAACAAGAACTGAGATACAAAAGTATGCTGTGTTATTTTAATAGTAATTAGAGTTGTGGCAATGGCCTGATAATGATAATCCATAATTAGAGCTGTTAGCAATTGCTAGGTAATAATGGTTTATAATTAAATAAAGTTGTTAGCAATCGCTAGATAATAATGACTTATAATTAAAGTTGTTAGCAATAGCCAAATAATAAATCGAATGCAAAACAAAGGACAAGAATCATGTCATGTTTGTACATTATCAAAATTAAGTTGAGAAATGAGAATTAAATACTCATGTAAAAGATCATAGAATGTTGAGGAAAAATCCTTTGATTATAATTAAAACAAGCAGTCTACCAAATTTTATATGACGTAAAACAAGGTGGGCAGTTGTAAATCAAACAGACGAGACGTCCCGGTTCAGTACTCGACGAAAAGTAAACCCTTCTTAATACGAACAGGTTTACGGGCTAATTAACCCAGCACTGACCGATGGCCTGTACAGTTTGTGAGCGCAAGGTAATTAAATGGATGGATCGTTATTAAACAATCATAGAGAACCAAATAGATCGCTGGTGAGAAATCTCAGATAATTATTTGAAAGATAAACATTAATATGACATTTGACATGTCCAAAATTAGGCACACAGTAGCCTTAATAAGTACATCAAATGAATAATAATGGAAGTGAAAGTTTCTTGTCATTGCATAAACGTAGAAAATATATAGTTCTTGGATATAAACTTGTTATTTTGCAAACGCAAACCTCCCTAGTAAAATATTCAGAAAATGAAATTTTATCAATTGAAATCGTGAATAAAAGTCATAACCGAATAACTGGTAATATAATATTATGATAGTTAAAAATCAAAACTAATATTTCATTTAAAAAATCTAATATTATTTTAGTACCACAAATGCGTCATTTAAACCTTTTTTACACACCCCGTAACCAGAATATGAATGCAATTGCAAATAATAAAGTAGAGTTTCGAAATAAGAAATTTATGCAAGCTGAATTTCTGTGCGCTCTGTATAGCATTATATCGCCCGTGAATGCTCTCCCCCAGTTTCTACATGTTTCATAAAGTGTACGTTAGGCAGTGTTTGTCTTTAATGTAAGTACAACGAACATGAAGTACTGCGATGCAATGGTGTATTAGAACTTTATATCCTAAGTACAGCTGACCGAAGTCTGCAAAGTACCTCAGGTGAGATTCCAAATGCATCTCCTCTTCTGAAAGTCCAATCTTCTTTTATATGGTTCCTGATGTCACCCTTCTACCCGGATTATGCATCTCCGCTTGTTTCTTGTGAGAATATATTCGAAACGACGTAGCCCTGTGCATCACTTTAGAGTGACGCTCAACTTTCTATCTTTCTCTATGGTTAAGCTAGAAACGTGTAGGCGATTCCATACTATGAGCATACAAGAAGTACTTGACGTTTATCTGAATAAACGATAAACAAACCCTGCGACTCGACTAAATTTTATGTAAATTCTGTCCCAAAATTGTAGCGTTTAACTTTGCTTTAAAAATATAACTTTAAAAATATATTCTGGTAACTTTACCGTGTTCAATATTAAATGCCTAAATAAATGTAAAAATGAAATGAATTAACTGCAATAATTACTTGAATTTGGAAACTAAAGAAGAAAAAACTAAATATATATATGGGGTATATACCGGGTGCTTCAAGTCGAATCTCCTGTGTATAGCATATGCAATGTCAATAATTGGAACCTCGTACTTCAACTACCTAGGGTACCTACTTATATCAAAGGATTTTAAGGTGGGCATGTCCAAGAGAGGGAGATTCGATAGACAAAATATTTATTATTTTTGGCCATAACTTTTTTTTTGATACATATATTGGTAAAAAAAGTATAAGACCACTAAGTAGGACTATGACAGGTGTTTTAGTGATATTAATTTTCACTCAATAATTTCAGTTGTTTGCAAAATTAGTTAATTTAAAATTACAAGATATGAAGATTGGCACTATTTTTTACCACAGCAAACCCCGTACGAAAATGTTTCATTTACAGATTTTGTGATTTTGTACATTATATGGTGTATATACTATTTAGATGTAACATGCTAAAATTTCAGCAAATTCCATTGATGCCTAGAAACCTTATACAGGGTGTTTCATAAGGAACTGTACATATTTCCAGGGGCGGTAGAGGGTGAATGTGAACGATCCATCTTTACACGTCTGAAGTAATTTTATTATACTTTCCAAAATGGATATTAAACGTTCACAAAGAAGGGTTCAAAACGACAGAGAATAATACAAAATCTATACTTACTGTTCGCTTTTGCTTAACTGCTTCACTGATGGTACCAATTGGATGTCGTAACACTATAAATCTAACACAGTAAATACTTTCTTAAATGTAAACCTGAAAAGGAATTTTGAAAACACAAGAAAAAGACAATATAAAGTTCAAAAATATATATTAAATCTTAAAGATGTTCAAGAAAAGAAAAATGTATTGACAAACTATAGCCTGGCCCGTGTACAACACATAGTGAGGAACGGAACGACTCATAGTGTAACCAACTACCATCGAATGGGCTGTTTATAGCTAACGCTTACACAAAAAAATTCAAGAAAAGTTCAATGTTTATAGTTTTGGTGGGCTTTTGCTTGCCTGTCTATTGACGTATTTTCAATATAAATTTAGTTCGCCCCTCGGAGCTTAAAAATGCTTGAATCGCAACGACTTTGAATTATATTCTGCAATTATAAATTCATTCGTTCAAGCAAGGCGGTCCCATGCACGTTCTGAGTACATGATAACCTATACTTTCTGACACCGAATCACTGAGGAACCGGTTTAGGGCAAATATGCTTAAAACCCATCATCTTCCCATCAAAATCGACTGCTAGAAAATGATAGAGCACCCTCGACGCTAAGGGCTATTTTCGCTAAAACTCTCGAAATGCTTTGACTAGAGACTGGATAACTTGTGTGATATTTAACACAACGCTTGAGTTACAGTGCTGCACAACGTGGATTCGTAAAAGGGTTTTCGTGATACTTTCTAAATTTTGTGGTCGGGGCAAGTCGGTTTTTGTCACAGTTTTGAAAAGTTCAACGAAGGTTTTGGCGTGTTCTTTAACATGAACACCTACAAGCCTCTGACTTCGTAAAAAATAATATTTTTTGCGTGGAAATTTACAGCTGTGACTCCTGAGGCCGTAGATGCACTTTATTTGTTTCTAATTTAAAGTTCGGGGGGTTGCCTTAATACTGCTGGACAGAGTCAAAAGCTACACCCTGTTTATAACCATAACGGTTGGATCACTTTCTGTTTAATAGAGTTATTTATTTTGATTTTTTTTTGTAAATTTGAGTCACTGACAGGGTCGAGAGTAACACCCTGTTTGTTAAAATAACGACACTTTGTTTAAAACGAATTTACAAAATTTATTTATGCACTTGAACGGAGTTTAATATTTTAACAGAATTTATTTATGATTTACCTATACTGTATATTTTTTGTTAAGGTAACTTTTCGACAATTGAATTTCGGCTTGGAAAGTTTTTTGTTTCATTAATTAATTTCGTTTAAGCGTTTATGCTTCTGAAAAAATTCACTGATGCGCGAGGGCAGATTTGATTTACTTAAGACTACTCTTTTTAACTAGGTTTCGGCCTGAGAAGTGCTTCTGGGTGCCGTTATAAAAATTCCCGACGTGAAAGACGATAAGTGAGAATTAGACAATCGGTACTCTCAAAATTTCGTTAAACCGAAAAACAGTATACTTCCCACCGCGAACAGTACACAGTACAGTAAACTTGTATAGGTCATTGTCTGAAAGTTATTTGTGGCATTCTACGAATATTCTTTCCTATTATTTGGGTTTTCTACCACATGTACTATTATCCTCTTCAAAACAAATCACCGAATCTACAAAATAATAGAATTATTGGAAAAAAGAGCCTCTGCGCCCGTGACGTTTACGCCAAAGGAAAAGTCAGAGGTTATGTTTTGCAAATAATATAAATCGGAATAAACACAAAAATAATGTATTTTGCTGACGTTTCGGAAAGTAATCTCTTTCCGTTTTCAAAGCTATTTTTTGAAGAACTCTTATTTTGCTGTGTATGTCAAATACACAGCTTTAAGATTCTGTTTATGTTATTTCCATAGATACTTACTACTTACACAGAACATAGAACTGATGATATTTTTTAGATAATGTTGAGTTTGTTAAGTTCTTCTTTTAACATTGGTAGCCAGGTTGTACAAATATCTACAGAACAATTCGATACGCACTTATCTTCATTTAATAAGATTATTGCTGATTCTTTAATTTTTCTTTTTTTGGTATCTGTTTCTTTTGTTAAAATTTTTGCCGAGTCCCAGTTTATTCTATGTCCGTTTTCCCAAGCATGTTCACAAATCTTTGATTTCTGAATTTCATTCTTTCTAATGTAGTTCTTGTGCTCATCCAACCTCACACTGAAAGGTCTGGATGACTCACCCACATAACATTTATCACATTCGCACGGGATATTGTAAATACAGTTTTTTGAATTCTGCTCCCTGTTTATCGGTTTTGTTTTTGTTAAAATAGATCTTAAAGTGTTCCCCGTTTGAAATAGCGTCCTAACATCAAATTTGTCACCTATACGGCGTAGCTTTTCCGATAGTCCGTATACATAAGGAATTATTGCTGTATAATGACGTTCAGGTTTTTGTCGTACCTGATTGTCCCTATTTTCAACATTTATGAAAATTCTATCAACAAAGGCTTCAGGATATTGATTTTGTACTAGAACCTCTTTGATAAATTTTTTCTCGTTATTTAATATTTCATTATTAGATGAAATTATTTTGGCCCTATCGTATAAACATTTTACAACACCCCTTTTAACATTTATTGACTGATTTGAGTTAAAATTTAGATATCTATTAGTATGTGTTGGTTTTCTATAAACGCTTGTTTCAATTGTATTATTTATCCTTCTAATTAAAACATCTAAAAACGGTAGTTCATTCCTACTTTCTACTTCTAATGTGAATTTAATAGACGGTTCCTTACTATTTATATTTTCTAAAAAACTATCTAGTAAATCAACACCATGAGGCCAAATTGCAAAGATGTCGTCAACATATCTCCACCAGACAACCGGTTTGTTTATACAATTTTGAACATGTGTGTTCTCAAAGTTCTCCATAAATATGTTGCTTAAAATTGGTGATAATGCAGACCCCATAGCCATACCAAAATCCTGCTGATAGAACTCATTGTCCAATTGAAAATAGGTTGTTTTTATACACAGTGTTAAGAGTTCCATTATGCTATTTACACTTAATTTAGTTCTAGTTTCCAAATTATTATCATTTAGCAACCTGTCTTTAACTATTTTTAATGTTTCATCTACCGGAACATTGGTAAAGAGGCTAACTACATCAAAACTAACCATCAGGTGTGATTCATGAATATCGGTTTCATAAATTTTTTCTATGAAATGTTTACTATTTTTAATATATGAATCGGTATTTCCAGATAATGGATCAATAATTTTAAGTAAAAATTTTGCCAAATTATGACATGGTGAATTAATAGAACTAACAATTGGTCTTAAAGGAATATTTTGTTTATGTGTCTTTGGTAAGCCATAAAAATGAGGGGGCTTACTATGATGTGGTGTAAGTTTCCTTCGTTCAAAATCATTAAATTCATGTTTGTATTTAAACAAAGTTCTGTAAATTTTGCTCTCTATTGATTTTGTTGGATCTTTGTTTAATTTTGAGTAGGGTCCCTCATTTACAAGAGTCATGATTTTTGTGTTATATATATCTTTATCTATAATGACTGTGGCATTACCTTTGTCTGCTGGCAATATTTTTATACTTTCATCGCGTTTTAAAGAATTTATCGATAACTTTTCTTCTGGAGTTAAATTATCTTTAATTTTGTATTGCTTCTCTAAAGCAATTTTTGCCCGTATGCGATATTCATTACCACTATCTGTTGGTAAATTTTGAGCCGTTTTTTCTATTGCCGCTACTATGTCAAATTTTGGAACAGTTTTTGGGTTTATTGCAAAATTTAAACCTTTTGATAGTACAAGCCTGTCTGAAATGGACAAAAGTCTTTTTGACATATTAATGACAGTCCTGTCAATTAAAGGATTATTATTTATATTTTGTAATTGCCTAATCTGTTTTTCCCTTATTAAGTTTCTAAATTTATGTAAATGCGTACCTTTTTGCAGATTAAAATATTTTTCGTAACAGGATTATCAGTTTATAATCCAGAATGTCAGGTTGAGTTACGAAAAATATTTTAATCTGCAAAAAGGTACGCATTTACATAAATTTAGAAACTTAATAAGGGAAAAACAGATTAGGCAATTACAAAATATAAATAATAATCCTTTAATTGACAGGACTGTCATTAATATGTCAAAAAGACTTTTGTCCATTTCAGACAGGCTTGTACTATCAAAAGGTTTAAATTTTGCAATAAACCCAAAAACTGTTCCAAAATTTGACATAGTAGCGGCAATAGAAAAAACAGCTCAAAATTTACCAACAGATAGTGGTAATGAATATCGCATACGGGCAAAAATTGCTTTAGAGAAGCAATACAAAATTAAAGATAATTTAACTCCAGAAGAAAAGTTATCGATAAATTCTTTAAAACGCGATGAAAGTATAAAAATATTGCCAGCAGACAAAGGTAATGCCACAGTCATTATAGATAAAGATATATATAACACAAAAATCATGACTCTTGTAAATGAGGGACCCTACTCAAAATTAAACAAAGATCCAACAAAATCAATAGAGAGCAAAATTTACAGAACTTTGTTTAAATACAAACATGAATTTAATGATTTTGAACGAAGGAAACTTACACCACATCATAGTAAGCCCCCTCATTTTTATGGCTTACCAAAGACACATAAACAAAATATTCCTTTAAGACCAATTGTTAGTTCTATTAATTCACCATGTCATAATTTGGCAAAATTTTTACTTAAAATTATTGATCCATTATCTGGAAATACCGATTCATATATTAAAAATAGTAAACATTTCATAGAAAAAATTTATGAAACCGATATTCATGAATCACACCTGATGGTTAGTTTTGATGTAGTTAGCCTCTTTACCAATGTTCCGGTAGATGAAACATTAAAAATAGTTAAAGACAGGTTGCTAAATGATAATAATTTGGAAACTAGAACTAAATTAAGTGTAAATAGCATAATGGAACTCTTAACACTGTGTATAAAAACAACCTATTTTCAATTGGACAATGAGTTCTATCAGCAGGATTTTGGTATGGCTATGGGGTCTGCATTATCACCAATTTTAAGCAACATATTTATGGAGAACTTTGAGAACACACATGTTCAAAATTGTATAAACAAACCGGTTGTCTGGTGGAGATATGTTGACGACATCTTTGCAATTTGGCCTCATGGTGTTGATTTACTAGATAGTTTTTTAGAAAATATAAATAGTAAGGAACCGTCTATTAAATTCACATTAGAAGTAGAAAGTAGGAATGAACTACCGTTTTTAGATGTTTTAATTAGAAGGATAAATAATACAATTGAAACAAGCGTTTATAGAAAACCAACACATACTAATAGATATCTAAATTTTAACTCAAATCAGTCAATAAATGTTAAAAGGGGTGTTGTAAAATGTTTATACGATAGGGCCAAAATAATTTCATCTAATAATGAAATATTAAATAACGAGAAAAAATTTATCAAAGAGGTTCTAGTACAAAATCAATATCCTGAAGCCTTTGTTGATAGAATTTTCATAAATGTTGAAAATAGGGACAATCAGGTACGACAAAAACCTGAACGTCATTATACAGCAATAATTCCTTATGTATACGGACTATCGGAAAAGCTACGCCGTATAGGTGACAAATTTGATGTTAGGACGCTATTTCAAACGGGGAACACTTTAAGATCTATTTTAACAAAAACAAAACCGATAAACAGGGAGCAGAATTCAAAAAACTGTATTTACAATATCCCGTGCGAATGTGAAAAATGTTATGTGGGTGAGTCATCCAGACCTTTCAGTGTGAGGTTGGATGAGCACAAGAACTACATTAGAAAGAATGAAATTCAGAAATCAAAGATTTGTGAACATGCTTGGGAAAACGGACATAGAATAAACTGGGACTCGGCAAAAATTTTAACAAAAGAAACAGATACCAAAAAAAGAAAAATTAAAGAATCAGCAATAATCTTATTAAATGAAGATAAGTGCGTATCGAATTGTTCTGTAGATATTTGTACAACCTGGCTACCAATGTTAAAAGAAGAACTTAACAAACTCAACATTATCTAAAAAATATCATCAGTTCTATGTTCTGTGTAAGTAGTAAGTATCTATGGAAATAACATAAACAGAATCTTAAAGCTGTGTATTTGACATACACAGCAAAATAAGAGTTCTTCAAAAAATAGCTTTGAAAACGGAAAGAGATTACTTTCCGAAACGTCAGCAAAATACATTATTTTTGTGTTTATTCCGATTTATATTATTTGCAAAACATAACCTCTGACTTTTCCTTTGGCGTAAACGTCACGGGCGCAGAGGCTCTTTTTTCCAATAATTCTATTATTTTGTAGATTCGGTGATTTGTTTTGAAGAGGATAATAGTACATGTGGTAGAAAACCCAAATAATAGGAAAGAATATTTGTATAGGTCAATTAAAAAATTCACACAAATTCATTTCATTTTTTAGAAAACTCGTAGAACGATTTAATACGCGAGAATACACTGGAAAACGACTTGCATTGGGCTTCCTGAGCCCGGTTATTTATACTATACCGCCGTTGCGTTTTTCGTGCCCCGTGAGTCAGGCACGAACGTTTTTACCCCCTATTTAGAGCTGGATTTGGAACCATGTAGTCTGGATCTGCACAATTGCGTAATATTGCACAACATTGCGCAACACTTTTGCAAAAGTATGAAATTTCGAAATATAAATTATATGGAAAAATCGGCATTGAAAAGGAGAATTTTTTGATATAAAAATGAAATTTGGATCTATTCGGGTTTAAAAGTTATTGAAGTTTCATTGTCGGGAAATTAATTAATTTCGGAATGACCCTGTAAAGTCGAAACGAAGGTCCGACGTTTTATGGTTGCAAGATACGAATAAGATATGAGAATGTTCCCGATAAGTACGAGGTGAATAATAAGATATATGAAAATGTTCCCGATAGACGTGGAACGAGAATAAGATAAGATATTGTTTGCAAAGAGAATGCCGATATTGTATGTGGTATACGAGGGGCGATCGAAAAGTAGTAAAGATTGAAATGCGAAGCGGGTGGTAGAATTTGATGAATCGAATTGGGATGTGGTTGTTAGAAGTACGGGGAGTAGTTTGATGTATACGAGGGGTGGTTGAAAGGTAGTGAAATTTAAAATGCAAAATCTGTTTATGGAAGAGTGACGAATCGAGATAGAATGTTGTGACTATAGGTATGAATAGTGGTTTTGATGAATTTTAAGATTACTTGGGTCTGATATTTCTAAGATGGATTTTTGAATGGGTTGAGCCCTGAGATGGTGAATTTGAGTGTTTGGTGGTATTTGACGGTAAATGCATGTTATTTGAGGATTATCGGTTGTACGTGAATTTTTTCAGAATAATATTTGAAAAATTATATGTGTTGGTTAATTTCAGTAATGTAATGACTTTTTTTTACTTTTGACATGGTGCATGTTGTTTGATTTATTTTCGAAATTTTGGGATTTTTTATATTTCTTATAGTGCTGATAGAAGAGAAGTACTATAACAAGGACCACTTGGGTATGCGCCCAATACACTGCACTGAATACCCAAATGGTATTCTACAGCCCCTAGAAGTATGTACAGTTCTTCGTGAAACACCCTGTATGCGTGCCTAGTCCTTTTTAATTGCTCCTGTTCCCAGTTGGCCGTTAAAGCACACCCCGTACTAAAACACATGTTTATAGTAACATTTATTTAATAAAATTACATCTTCTTTGACACATTTACATTTCTGATAACCTACAATTTTGACAGAAATAAAAAAAAAATCCCTAAAATAATACATTTAGTGTTTAGACCTATAAACTTAAAAAGGGGCCACACACGGCCGATCCTCACATTAATTTGACTAGAATTTATTTAAAAAATATATACATGTAATAAATAATTTTACAATAATAATAATAATTTAACAAAATAATTACTATTTCGGAGCAAACAATATCTTCTACGTTAATACTGATTGGTTTTATTTGGTTAAAGATATGTAGATTTTTATAAAACGATTGATTGTATTTTTTACCCTGTGATAGTATAGAGTAAAATAATTTAGGTAACGTTTTTAAAACTGAACGATGCATGTATGCATTAAGTGTGAAGGTTATTAAAATTTGCGACTTATGATTTGACAAGAACAAAGTGTTCATATGATGATTTTTATTTTGCTTATCAAAAATAACAACAAAATTAACTTAATCCTGCATTTGCTAAAGAATGAAATTTGCACCATTACATATTGTTTAAGACGGTACCTTCCTTACAGGTTTTACACATGATATATTATTCACTGTGTTTTGTCACCCTTGTGCAAATTTGTAGGAGTGTACGTATAGTCGAGTGTAGATTTACTATGCACTCAAAAAACGCAACAAAACCTTTACGACTTCATTAAAATACCATTACTCTTTGTGCTATCTGCACCGTAGATTGACTCGTTTACCTTTATAGGTATTTAATGCGCGTCGGCTTGTTTGATGACAACATGCCGCATGGTCCAACAGCGATAATAATGAGGTTGTAAAGTTTTTGTTGCGTTTTTTGAGCGCCTAGTAAATCAGTACTCGACTATACTTTTTAAACGCAGTTAAATAAACAAATACTGGCACACGTCACATGATATAACAATGAAGGTTCTTTAAACGGAAAACCGTGTATATTTTTACGTATTCCTTTAGATATCTTTCCCTTGATTTCAAATATACAGGGTGAACCATAGGCCATAGTTCAGGGGTAGATTCTCTGGGCCAAAATATGAGGATATAACCAAATAATGTGCTTTAGTAAAATGTTGCTGTGGCAAAAGATACAGGGTGTCAAAGTTCAAATTATTCTTTTATTTTTTGCAATAACAACATCCTCTTGACTGATCTTCGCCAAATTTGCTACAGGAACTTTTTTATTCTAAGAAACAATAATTTATGTATTACATTAAGTTAGATCATAGAGGGCGCCGCAGGACCTGTATGTGATGATGAATTTTTTTCATATTTTTTTTTGACGAAACGTTGTGGTACTTCTGATCAGAAAAACTGATGAGGACGTCATTTCCACGTATAAAAGGTATACTTGGTAGAACATGATAACTCCAACCGTTTTCGAGGAAAGTGCCGTTAAACACTTCAATAATTCTTTGAAAGACAAATTCAAATTTAATGAAACAAAGTGTATTTATTGAAAAGTGTGCTTTGGTTACGTTTTAGTTCTGTCATTTACGTCATTTAATCATTTTATTTTGTTCTTGTGTTCCTCGAGCTAATTTCTTTAACTTCTTTATTTACAATGCCTAGACATGTTCCATATAATTGCTTGTACAACAAAAAATGAAAACGATCTGCAGGTGTATAATACTCTAAAAAAAGATTATAAAAATAAAATAAAACAATCTAAATTCAAATTTAATAGTAAACGAATTCTAACTTCTAATAGCAAACAGAAAGCAGCATGGGATATTATCAATAAAAATAGAAAAAAAAAATACCAATGTAACTTCTGACTTAACGGCTAATGATTTCTCAGACTACTTCTTCGATGTTATAAACAACTTAATGATTAATTTTGATAATGTTCATGACACAAAGTTTTCAGATTTTGTAAAGAATGCACCTAAGGCAAACAAATCTTTTTTTCTATTTCCAGTTTGTGATCTGGAAATCAAAACTATTGTATCACACTTAAAAAATAGTAAATCTAAAGATATTTACAATCTTAATAGCGAGGTTTTAAAATTAGTTGGTGATGTGCTTGCAAAGTCTATGTGGAATGTGGAATTTATCCAGAAATTTTTAAAAAATCGCAAGTTACTCCTGTACACAAAAAAGGACAGTTTAATAATACAGACAGTTATAGGCCTATTTCCATTATACCTGTCATCTCCAAAATATTTGAAATCGTTCTAAAAAATAGACTGCTAGAATATTTTGAAAAAAATAACCTACTAACGTGCTCAATTTGGATATAGACAAGGGAAATCCACTGTTAACGCAATCTGCGAAATGTATGTAAACATTATAGAAGCTTTTGAAGAGCGTAAATTATGCTCCGCTAAATTTTATGACATGTCCAAGGCGTTCGATACTGTCAACCATAGTGTTTTGATACAAAAATTAGATTATTATGGCATCAGAGGAAATGCCTTAAGTATATTTACGTCTTATCTTGCAGACCGTCAACAATGTATTAAATTTAACGGTAAAGTGTCTAAACTTTCAAATGTGAATTTACGGGGTACCACAGGGGTCTGTCCTAGGGCCTTTGATATTTATCATCTATATTAATGATCTGTCATTCAATTTGACTCCTGAAGTACTACCAATAATATATGCTGACGATACCACATTTTTGCTAAGGGACACCCTTTTTTCCAGCTTGTGTATTAGTAGTGAATCCGATAATCTAATTAAACATTGGTCGAGTAGTAATTATCTTACTATAAATGATAATAAAACCAAAATCTTACATTTTTCAACAAAAAATAATGAAGCATACATTGAACCTATTAAACTCCTCGGTGTGTATTTGGATACGTCATTAAATTTTTTATCACATATTCAAAGCTTGTCAAAACGGCTATCAACTTCCATTTATGTAATAAGACAACTTAGTAATAAAACAATAAAAGATTGCTTAAGAGTGGCTTATTTTGCAATTTTCCACAGTATAATGGCATATGGAGTGATAGTATGGGGATCATCATGCCATTTAAATAAAATTTTTAAATTACAAAAAAAAGTCGTAAGAATAATGGTGGATGCTAAATATGATGATCATTGTAAACCGCTCTTCAAAAGTCTTCATATTTTAACCCTGCCATCATGTTTCATATATGAAAAAAAAAATTCTTTTGCAAAATGCGTTTTATACATATGACGAATATTTTGAATATTTTGACACCTTATCTAATTTATCGTCTGTCTAATAACTTGTATATTGTGGCTTTCTGTATTAACTGTTGTTGGATATTTGACAATTTTATATATATGTATGTGTGTGTTTGTATACATGTGTGTGTATATATATTTGTACATGTGTATATATTTATTTTTCTATACTTGTAATACTGTTTTTTTTTATTGTATTTATTAATTTTTTTAACTTACGCATATTGTATTTTATTGTGATTTTTACATTGTTTTTATTTTTTGTGGTTTTTATAGATTTACACTTTTCATATTGTATACTACTTTTATGACGTATGCAAACATTACTAATGTAAGTATAGCATGAATAAAATTCTATTCTATTCTGCTATTCTATTCTATTCATAATAATTTTTCAAATAGGAAAATGAACCAATTTCTCCCAAACGACGAAACAGATCTTTGAAAATCTTGTGGTCTGGCTGTATTCTATTTGGATATTGCAATGAGTATTTCCTCACTGGTCCGTTAAAATTATTTTGTTCGTAAACACATATCATATCCCCCATTTCCCTATTTGAAAAATTATTATGCCTAGGCATTGTAAATAAAGAAATTAGGTCGATTAACACAATAACAAAATAAAATGATTAAATGACGTAAATGACAGAAGTAAAACGTAACCAAGTACATTTTTCAATAAATACACTTTGCTTCATTAAATTTGAATTTTCCTTTCAAAAAATTATTGAAATGTTTAATGGCACTTTCCTCGAAAATGGTTGGAGTTATCAAATTCTATCAAGTGTACATTTTATACGTGGAAATGACGCCCTCATCAGATTTTCTGGTCTGAAATACCACAACGTTTCGTCAAAAAGAATATGAAAAATATTCATCATCGGGTAATACATAAATTATTGTTTCTTAGAATAAAAAAAGTTCCTCTAGCAAATTTGGCGAAGATCAGTCAAGAGACTGTTGAGTTATTGTAAAAAACGGAAAAATTATTTGAACTTTGACACCCTGTATCTTTTTCCACAGCAACATTTTACTAAATCATATTTGGTTATATCCTCATATTTTGTCCCAAAGAATCTACTCCTGAACTATGGCCTATTATTTATGGTCCACCATGTATAAGGGTTGACAAATCAAGCTGTATCTTCATTGTTATATCAGATGACCTATGCAAACAATTGCTTTTTTAATTGCATTTAAATATACGGTGTGTATCTCACTAGGACCTACATCGATCCATATAGCGAAAAGTACGCACTAGAAAATTTTGAAAATTTAGGGAACTACAGTGCGAGCAGTGTGGCCGATCCAACTGAAATAATTACAAGTCGGTACCAACTTGCTTATAACTTTCTTCGTGTTAAAGATACTCATTTGCTTTTTGGCATGTAGAAAGAACACAAGTAGAGCTGCATTCTACAATTAAATTACATTCAATAATAGTATACCAAGTGTTCCATTTTTGACGTTACATTTTGTAACCTTCAAAATTTTCAAAATTTTCTGGTACGTGCTTTTCCCTATATCGATCCATGCAGTTCCTGGTGAGACACCCTGTATATATGCGACCCTACGGCTTTAACACGAAACTTTCTTATCTCCAATACAGAAATGAAGAGCGGGGTCAATATATAGCAAATTCTTACATAAGAAAGGTAACATTCTCATGGCATTCCATCATCAACATTTCCAACAGACACAACGTTTAGTAAACGTTTTTAAAACGTCATAATCGATGATTAATCGTTTCTTGTTCAAATTTTCAACGTTTACGTCAGGAACTTTTTCATGAAGTATATATTAACGTATAATTTACGTTTATAGTGTAAATAGTTTTAATGACTCGATAAGTGTAATATTTATTAAACGAGAATTAAATTATTTGTGGCATTTTACGAATATTCTTTCCTATTACTTGGGTTCTCTTCAAAAATAAATCACCGAATCTACAAAATAATAAAATTATTGGAAAAAAGCCTCTGCGCCCGTGACGTTTACGTCAAAGGAATAGTCAGAGGTTATGTTTTGCAAATAATATAAATCTGAATAAACACAGAAATAATGTATTTTGCTGACGTTTCGAAAAGTAATCTCTTTCCGTTTTCAAAGCTTTTTTGGAAGAACTCTTATTTTGCTGTGTATGTCAAATACACAGCTTTAAGATTCGGTTTATGTTATTTCCATAGATACTTACTACTTACATAGAACATAGAACTGATGATATTTTCTTTTAGATAATGTTGAGTTTTTTAAGTTCTTCTTTTAACATTGGTAGCCAGGTTGTACAAATATCTACAGAATAATTCGATACGCACTTGTCTTCATTTAATAAGATTATTGCTGATTCTTTAATTTTTCTTTTTTTGGTATCTGCTTCTTTTGTTAAAATTTTTGCCGAGTTCCAGTTTATTCTATGTCCGTATTCCCAAGCATGTTCACAAATCTTTGATTTCTGAATTTCATTCTTTCTAATGTAGTTCTTGTGCTCATCCAACCTCACACTGAAAGGTCTGGATGACTCACCCACATAACATTTATCACATTCGCACAGGATATTGTAAATACAGTTTTTTGAATTCTGCTCCCTGTTTATCGGTTTTGTTTTTGTTAAAATAGATCTTAAAGTGTTCCCCGTTTGAAATATCGTCCTAACATCAAATTTGTCACCTATACGGCGTAGCTTTTCCGATAGTCCGTATACATAAGGAATTATTGCTGTATAATGACGTTCAGGTTTTTGTCGTACCTGATTGTCCCTATTTTCCACATTTATGAAAACTCTATCAACAAAGGCTTCAGGATATTGATTTTGTACTAGAACCTCTTTGATAAATTTTACAACACCCCTTTTAACATTTATTGACTGATTTGAGTTAAAATTTAGATATCTATTAGTATGTGTTGGTTTTCTGTAAACGCTTGTTTGAATTGTATTATTTACCCTTCTAATTAAAACATCTAAAAACGGTAGTTCATTCCTACTTTCTACTTCTAATGTGAATTTAATAGACGGTTCCTTACTATTTATATTTTCAAAAAAACTATCTAGTAAATCGACACCATGAGGGCAAATTGCAAAGATGTCGTCAACATATCTCCACCAGACAACCGGTTTGTTTATACAATTTTGAACATGTGTGTTCTCAAAGTTCTCCATAAATATGTTGCTTAAAATTGGTGATAATGAAGACCTCATAGCCATACCAAAATCCTGCTGTTAGAACTCATTGTCCAATTGAAAATAGGTTGTTTTTATCACATTGTTAAGAGTTCCATTATGCTATTTACACTTAATTTAGTTCTAGTTTCCAAATTATTATCATTTAGCAACCTGTCTTTAACTGTGTTTAAGGTCTCATCTACAGGAACATTGGTAAAAAGACTAACTACATCAAAACTAACCATCATCAGGTGTGATTTATGAATATCGTTTTCATAAATTTTTTCTATAAAATCTTTACTATTTTTAATATATGAATCGGTATTTCCAGATAATGGCTCAATAATTTTAAGTAATAATTTTGCCAAATTATGACATGGTGAATTAATAGAACTAACAATTGCTCTTAAAGGAATATTTTGTTTATGTGTCTTTGGTAAGCCATAAAAATGAGGAGGCTTACTATGATATGGTGTAAGTCTCCTTCGTTCAAAATCATTAAATTCATGTTTGTATTTAAACAAAGTTCTGTAAATTTTGCTCTCTATTGATTTTGTTGGATCTTTGTTTAGTTTTGAGTAGGGTCCCTCATTTACAAGAGTCATGATTTTTGTGTTATATATATCTTTACCTATAATGACTGTGGGATTACCTTTGTCTGCTGGCAATATGTTTATACTTTCATCGCGTTTAAAGAATTTATCGATAAATTTTAACAAAAGAAGCAGATACCAAAAAAAGAAAAATTAAAGAATCAGCAATAATCTTATTAAATGAAGACAAGTGCGTATCGAATTGTTCTGTAGATATTTGTACAATCTAGCTACCAGTGTTAAAAGAAGAACTTAGCAAACTCAACATTATCTAAAAGAAAATATCATCAGTTCTATGTTCTGTGTAAGTAGTGTAGTAGTAAATATCTATGGAAATAACATAAACAGACTCTTAAAGCTGTGTATTTGACATACACAGCAAAATAAGACTTCTTCCAAAAAAAACTTTGAAAACGGAAAGAGATTACTTTCCGAAACGCCAGCAAAATACATTATTTCTATGTTTATTCCGATTTATATTATTTGCAAAACATAACCTCTGACTATTCCTTTGGCGTAAACGTCACGGGCGCAGAGGCTTTTTTCCAATAATTCTATTATTTTGTAGGTTTCGGTGATTTATTTTTGAAGAGGACAATAATACATGTGGTAGAAAACCCAAATAATAGGAAAGAATAGAGAATATTAAACTTTTTTTAATATGGCAAATCAAAAGATTCATTTAAAGCAAAAGAATAAAACGTTTTTTACAATGCTAAAATAATTGATCTTTTCGGTTTATAAAATGCACAGGAATTTTATATCCACATATGAAATACATGAAATAAAAGTAGGGTGACGGGTTTTTAACGTTCTACTAATCTGTATCAGCGTGTAAAATTTTGCTGTAAAATTTTACGTTCATGTAAACCGTTCGCTTTAGTTCTGTAAACGTTGAAAATAAACGACTATTCATCGTTTTTTAAAAAGTCTATATTAAGTTATTTAAACGTTATGCGTACTGAAGTAGTTTCTTCCAGGTCTTGCCGTGGTCGTCGAACTTGACTTGGCGTTCCGCTGATCATCCTGTCAGCTTCTTCAGAAGGATTCTAAAGACGACTCTTTAGAATCCTACGAGTCTTTAGAATCCTTCTGAAGAAGCTGACAAGATGAGCAGCGAAACGTCAAGTCAAATTCGACAACCACGGCAAGATCTGGAAGAAACTACTTCATTAGACAACGGCCGTGAAAACTTGCATTCTACCGTTATGCGTACTGTTTAAATTTCATTTACATATGGTTAAAAAAGACGTTGCTTCACTCATGCAGTTTTGAAACTTTTTGACGTTTTTTAAACATCCTATTGGATTGCATCGCAACTTTCCTTCGTATTTGTTTAGGTCATAACGTATATAATAATAGATTAACGCCAACGTTTATTCAAGAGAAAACAAATTAGGTATTACTTAAGTAGAGACAGATACAGACAGATATGATGATCAAAGCTTTTTTAGTAATATTATTGGAACTGGAATGTTGATCTTTAAAAATATATTTGATATTTTCGATAGTATTCTCCTATTGATTAACTAGAATAAATTTTGCAATCACTAATTAACATTATTAAACCGTCTAAAGTTGCATATCAACAGGTGTGTAACAAACTGGAAACAGAGTTCTTTACATCTGTTTCACTTTTTAAGCAGCACTCAATGTTCGGGCGTGTTTAACTGGCTGTATACGTAGAAGTGAGTGTATTTAAATTTAAATAAATTGGCATGGTCCCAAAAATTGGGTGCTTCTAAAAAATACAAAATCGATTTAATATGGGGTGATTTCATGGAAATTATTAGTTTCAAGGGGGAATAATAGTTGTAACTGAAAATATCTGTTATGAAATTGAAAGTTTTCCCAATTCCTGTTAGACTAAAATTCATCGAGTAACAGTAGGAAATGCAAAAAAAGATATAACTTATGGGGCCTTCTTATGCGCGTGCTTGTATTCAAGAAGAACCAGGTCTAGGTTGATGTACAATAACTTCTTTAATTTTTGTTTTGTTTTTTATTAGATACACTTTCTATGAAAAACATAGTTTTCAAGTCCCATTTGCTGCTATGTTTCCGCCAACTTGATGTAAAATCATGTAAATTGCAGACCTACTTTTTATAATATCCAGATCCACATTTTGGTACGTGATACAAACTGTAGTTTTTGTAACTTTGTTATGGTACTGTTAATAACGCCCTTAATTAATATTAGTTTTAATAAGCCGTAATTTCCATAAAACCATCCCATTTTTTTAATGCTTTATAAATAAGTCTGTACTTTTGTCAGATAACATCGATGGTAGACTTCGCTCAACAATAATTACTTCCAAATTTATAACACAATATTTTTTTTGAAATAGGCTTAAAATATCATGAAATGTCAAGATTTAAAATTTGAGCGAAAAAAAAATTTCCTGTCTGCTGGTCTGTAACTTTTTGTGCGCGCGTTTACTCTGAAACCGTTTATGATATTGACTTGAAATTTGGTACACATTTGCATTATAACGAGGTCTGGAACTAGATTATATTTTGATCTCCGTTGAAGGGTTCGAGAGGGTAAATAAGGGCAAATTAGGGCATGTACGGAAAGTCAAGGTCCCAACATCAGCCACCCCCCACTATCACCCTCAATACTACCCTCATACTAATATGAAAGGGGGTAAAAAATTTAATTAGGATTTGGTGTGTATAAGAGAACCAAGGGCCTCTAAATTTTTTTTGGCTTTAGCCACCCCCATTGCCACCCCTACCCTGTTATTAAAGGGAGTAAAATATTACATTGGGATTTAGTGTGTATAAGATTTGGATACAGAATCTGGATGTGGAAGTAGTGATTCCTTGGGCAGCGGATTTTTAATGAAATACGCATTAATAACAGTAGGCGATTCCTACAGACAAGCTGGAGGCTCTATCGAGGCCAAGGGGACGTTTTTGGTACATTATAAAATAGAGTCGATTTTAAAAGAGGTCTTCCGGTTAAAAAGTAAAAAATCAACCGGAAATTAATTTTACATTGTCATGAGTATTGCACTTGCAATTTACAATTTTTTTGTTTCCTTACGTCTTATACACATTTACTTCCTACTTTTCTTATATGATAAATATAGCTAGTGTGTTAAGTTTTTTTGGCGTACGAGAAGTTCCTGGTGATTCGCGGTTCAAAACCACAATGGGGAAGTAATATTTGTATTTATAAAATGTTGCATAAAATTATTGAGACGAATTAGGCTTTGGTTTTTTGATACAATTATATGTTTGACATATTATGAAGAAAGTTACGTGAGTGATGTAATTTAGTTACGCACCATAGGACTGTATGTTATCGTTGCTTGTGGTTCAGCATTAAACTAGAGTATGTGTCCATATTCTGACATGAGTATAGAGATACTTTTTGTAAATTTTTGTAACTGTTAGGGCGGGCTGTACAAATGTGATCCAACTTTGAACTAAGCTCAAAATTCAAGGTTACAATTGTACCAACAATGGTCAAGTATTTTCAACTGATTTGGGTTTAACTGGAATTGAACTTTGTTTCTACAATTCACCTATAATGAAAAATCATGTCATTGACCTCCCTAACTGTGCCCCCAAACTAGTCTTGGGTGAGAGAACTCCGGCTAGTAATGGGAAAAAAAAAGAAGAAAAAAAAAAGAATAATAATAATAATAAGTTCGGGTTGAACAAATGCGCACTGATCCATCTCAAGAGAGGACGATGCGGTGACTACGGAGAGGACGCGCAGCTCGTGGACGGAAGCATCTTACACCATCTAGATGCCGGAGAGTCGTACACTTACTTGGGTGTCGAGCAACGCTCCACCCAAGAAGTGAGTGTAGCGAAAAACGCTCTCCGCGGCAAGTATCAGCACCTACTCCGACAGAGCTGGTCTTCAGAACTGTCGAGGAAGAACAAGGTGTCTGCTACGCCGTTCCGATCCTTCTCTATTCTTTCGGAATAGTGAAATGGACTAGAGAAGAGCTGCGTCAACTCGACGTAGTAACCCGCAAGAAGATGCATCTCAATAGGAGCTTGCATCCTAAATCATCCGTTCCACGGTTATATCTCCCACGACATAGGGGGGGCCGTGGACTCTTGAGCTTGGAGAGTCTCCATAGCAGGATGGTTCTGAACGGAGCATGTAAGGCCATCAGGAGTTCGGATCCCCTCCTCTGCATGGTCCGAGACCATGAGAATGCAGAGGTAAGAGCTTTTCTCTTTAAGGCAGCACGGAGAGGAGCAGCCCATGAACTTGGTTTCATCTTCGACGTCGAGCGGGTAAACCCCGACTCTGTCACCGAGTTGGAACCCGTTCGACTAAAAGCCCACATTAGAGCTGCAGAACGCAACATCCTTCTGCAGCTCCATAAGGATAAGGCATTGCACGGAGTCTTCTATAAAAATATGGAAGACCTCGGCTTATCCGAAAGGCTGACCTTCGCCTTCTTAAGGTCAGCTGGGCTGAAGTCTGAGACCGAGGGATTCATAATGGCTTGCCAGGATGGTGTATTTAACACTCTCGTCTATCGACGTCGTGTCATGGGTATGGAGGTCCCTGATGTCAGCTGCAGGGCCTGCCGCAGGGCGCCGGAGGCTGTTATGCACTTACTGTCGGCTTTCCCGACATACCCAGTCTCGGCCTATATGCACAGACATGACGCAGCATTACGAATACTTTATTATCATCTAAGGCACTCGTATGGGATAGACGAAATACCAGTGCTGCTTTACGCTCCGGGGGATATTGAGTCCGTTGTGTGGAATGAGAAGTGTCTAATTTATTGGAACTACTCGTTTCCCACCGTCAGGCAAATACAAGCCAACAAGCCTGACATAGTACTCCTCGACCACCAACTCAAGACAATGTATGTCGTGGAATTCTCAGCCCCCACTGAGAGCAACATTGTCTTGAAAGAAGAGGAAAAACGGACAAAATATCGAGATTTGCTCTTCGAACTCCGCAGATTTTATCCAGGCCATTCTGTTAAAATAGTGATACTGATTATAGGAGCCCTCTGTGGAATGAGACAGACGCTACTTTCAGAACTAAAGATCATACCGGCATGCCGAGATTCAACAGAGATCTTAGCCGGCAGAATGCAGAAGGCTGTCATCCTCGGTTCATTGCGTCTACTCAGGGCACACGATTCACGGACCCGGTAGTCACTCACCCCACGGGCGCGGGGAGTGGCTATTGGTATTTATTACTGACTCCCCTCTGCGAGGGTCGGAGCCACAGAGTAGGGTGACTGGTTTTTTGTAATATATATATATATATATATATATTTCATGTATCTAAAATATGTTTTATGAAATTTAATAGTTAATAAGCAAAAGGGATAATTTACATAATTATAGATAAAGGGAAAAGAAAGCCTAAAAAAAAGAAATAGATACAAAAGAGTTAACTGATATCATTTCAAATTATGTATACAATTGCCCTGTATTTATGAAGTTTTCTATAAAATTTTTTGATAAGCTTAGTAACCAGTATTTGTTGTTTTCTCTTTGTTTTTTATTATTGGTGTTTCTTAGGTGATCTGGCATCAGATTATATAGTCTTGGACCTAGATATGTTGAACTTTTTGTGAATATTGATTTTTTAACCCTAGGTATGATTACATTAGTTCTTGTTCTTGTATTATGTAAGTGATTTTTTTTAAAGATAATTTTCGTTTTTGATTTCATAATTTAATATTTGTTTGCAATAAATTTGCCTGATATTGAGAATTTTATATTTTTGAAATAGGCATCCACTTGGATATCTGATATCTTTTTTGAACATAATTTTAATTATTCTTTTCTGTGCCCGTATTAATGGGGCTAGACGTGTTTGGTGCAACCCTCCCCAGGCTGTTATACCATAATGTATGATAGACACTACTAGACTATAGTACATTATCAGGAGCTGATGTTCTTTGAGGATATTGCTCGCTTGTCTAAACGTGTAAAACAAATGTCTCATTTTTTTGCATATATTTTCAATTTGAAGGTCCCATTTCAGGTCTGAGTCAAGAATGATCCCTAGGTATTTTATGTGAGCAGCCTGGTCAATTTCTGTCAGCATTTTGTATTTTTATTTTTTTGTAAACAGGTAATAGATTTTTATATAAGCAGAATGGCAGGTATTTAGTTTTAGCGGTATTCATAGTGAGTAAATGTTGATCAAACCATTTTTTTATCGTTTCAAGTAATTTAGATGATTTTTGATAGACTTCTTCCTAAGTACAAAGATAGAAGTATCATCAGCAAATGAGATGATTGTACCATCGATGGGTAATGTAAGTAGATCATTTAAGTATATTATAAATAGCAAGGGAGCTAAGACCGTCCCTAGCGGCAATCCATAAGTGACGATTTTAGTCTCACTTTTAGTGTCGCCCAACCTTACACTTTGTGTTCTATTGGTTAGATAGCTTTTTAGAATGTTATATATTTGTCCCTCAAACCCCAGATCCCAAAGTTTTTGCAATATTTGACTGTGACTTATAGTAGCAAAGGCCTTCGCTAGGTCTATAAAAATGCCAAGCGAAGGTTTTTTATTGTCTATTGAGCTATAAATTTTAGCCATTAAATAGTTTATTTAATAGTTTTTTTAACCGGACTGTCTTTGGCATAATATATTAAATTTATTTACATATTTCAGAATTCTTGACTTCAAGGCTCTTTCAAAAATTTTTGAGAGGTTGGAAATTAAGGAAATTGGTCGATAGTTTTGTGTTTCAACTTGTTTATCACTTTTATATAAAGAAATTATTTCTGCTACCTTAAAATGAGCTGGGCACACACCTGTTTCAAAGATTCTGATTAAGTCGATTACTTCTTTAAGTAGATATACCGTTATTTGGCTCCTGTGTTTGTTAACTTCAGCGGTGTGCTGGTTAAGATTAAGTTTGCGGTCAATTTGGATTTCGAGGTATTTGGTTGTAGTTTTAGGTATAATTATGTCATTATCAATTGATCTATGGACGATCTCGGATTGGGAATATGGTTGAAGATGATCGGTTAGGAATTTGAAGAGTTACGCTAAGTCTCCACAAGTTGAACCAATTTTTGTGTTGTTGATACCAAATGTTGCAGTTGTTGAATTATGTTACCTAGATTTTGAGCTGTGGGATATCAAGGCGATGTCATGCTATATTTATCGCAAAAGCAAAGTACTTAAATGTGTATATGACGTAAACAAACAAAGAAATACATACCGGGATATTTCATTATATGCAACTGCGGAGTTACATTGGCTTAAATGTATGACATTTAATGAAATAGGCTTTCCGACGTCCGTCTGCAAGTAGAGAGCTTGAAATTAGGTGTAGATTCTTATTAAAGCGAAGTATACCACTCAAATAAATAAAATATATATCATATACTTGTTTATCACATGTAAACATCACATTGAAAACTTAAACAGCTAAAAACGAAACTATAATATCACTAAAGTACTACCTCCTGCGATTGTACACTGACTAGAGTTTGCCTCAGCAGGTTCGTTCTCGGCTTTCGTAAGTCGTCGCTTTTACTATATTTCTTGTGTGTGTTCCACGCAAGAAGGAGTTGGTCTTCGGTAGCTTCACTATCACCGTCACCTAACAAGTTCTTTTGGTCTAACGTCATAATAAGTCTCCCGCTAGAAGTTTCCGAGGTTTCGGAGGACTCGCTGGACCTGTTGCTCAGCGAACTATTGTCTAACAAGGGCTTCGTTGTGTTGTAGCAGGATTTCTGTCCGTCGCTATCACTGTCTTCATCCTAGAACATCCACACAGAGTATTAGATGATGTATTGGCTACATGTCGCGGATGTTTCAGATAACGTGGAGCAAATGATACGATAGGCTGCCCATGCATAAGAATAAGCCCAAGCATTCATAAAAACCTCACCCTTACCTGAACAAGTGGCGTAAAATTTGTAGGATGTAAAAAGTAAAGTATGGCGATTATGTATCGACTACAAAAAGTATAAATGTTGGAATACCTCAAGGAAATATTCTAGGGCCCCTTTTGTTCATTTTATACATAATAATGATATGGCAAACCTGTGCTGTTATCATTTGTTTATAAATGATACAGTTGTTTACATAACGCAAGAAATTGCCGCGTCATTGATGACAAGAACGAATGAAGTCCTGAAAGAGGTGGGCAAATGTTTAGAAGTGAATAAATGAAAGCTGAATGTGTCTAAAATAAAAGTTTTGATCACAGGTAAAGAGAAATTTAAATATGAAATAGAACAGCAATGATTCGTATTTCGATTTTAAAGTATACAGGCTGTCCATTTTATCAGGGCCCTCGAGAATATCTCACTTAATACCTATCGGTCGTACAAAAAAAAAAATATATTTTTACGAAAATTGTGCCGATATATGTAACCTACAAAATGGTTTAAAGACATTTGAAATCCATGGCCTACTTTAAGAGTTATGGAGGAAAATATCGAAAATACGGAAAACAGAGTGTTTCAACGAGGTTTTATCTAATTCTTTTCAAAACCGCTGTATTTTGAGATTTACTCTTCAGGCTGCTAAAAAAATTATTTTGCAACGGGCGGGAAATGGCGCCATTAAATAGAGTATTTTCCTCCCTTTTCAACGATATATCACATGCCATATTTATTCATTGGTACTACGTTAGTAATTATAAAAACATTTTTTAAAAAGCAATAATTTTTTTTTAACAAGCATTGTACTTGCCGTGGAGAAGTATGATTAAATAATTCAATAAATTGTGAAAATCTTTGCTATAATAAAACATTAACACAACTAAGAAGAATAAAGTAAATTCAGGTAACAAAAACAAATTAATAATAAAAAGAATATATCACACAGAGCATTAATATTTATCTAATCCTCAAAATAATTTTTAAGATATCATATTAAGTGTTCAAAGTGTCCACCGCGATGTCTTATGCACAATCATGCGCGGCGAGGCACTGCATTTAAAATATTACTCAGCATTTCGGGAGTAACTGTAATACCTGCCTGTTGAATTCGAGCTTTTAGGTCCTCTACATTTTACGGAGTCATCGAAAACACCTTATCTTTAATATACCCCATAGAAAAAAAATCCATTGGGGTTATATCTGGAGATCGAATAAATCCATTGGTACCTATCCAATGTTGAGGCAAGATTTCATCTAAATAATCTAGGCAAATCTGGGAATTGTGGGGAGGAGCTCCATCTTGTTGAAAATATTGAAAGTTGTGTCGATTCTCTAAAGGTAGGTCATCTAAGAATTCATTAAATTCATTTCTCAAAAAGTTTAGGTACCTTTGACCACTGAGTTGACCATCATAAAAATAAGGACCTATTAAATTGGTGCCTAAAATACCTATCAACACATTTATTGAAAAACGATTTTGAAACCAAGTCGGTCTATGCCTGTGTGCATTTTCAAAAGTCCATTTGTAATGAATATTGCGATTAAAAAATCCATTATTGAAAAAATTTGCCTCGTCGGACCAAAGTATTTTGCTACATATTAATGGATCGGCACGCTTCTTTTCCAACAGCCACCTACAAAAAGTCGTCCGCCTTGGTTTGTCCCCCGCTTGTAAATTGTGAACTTTTTTGGCTTTATAACACCCGTAACCATTTTTCTTTTAACATTTTTCTAGCACTTGTTTTATTTATATGACAAGCAATTTGAGTTTTTCTTAATGATGTTTCCAAATTTTCTGTATTTTTATTTCTTACATAATTAATAACTCGGTTTACCTTATTTACATTATCAGTAACACTGTTCAACCTTGTCTTCTTCTTTAAAAATGAACCATTATTTTTCAGTTTCGTAGCTAATTTTCTGAACAGTTTTATTCGGCTGTAGTGCTTGTGGAAATCTATTGCTATATTCTACTTGAGCTAATCCAGAGTGAAAATTGCATTGGCAATATGTAACGAACATATTATAACGATCAATGTGAGTCAAAATCATTTTTGAAAATTTTAAATTCTTAAACGAGTGTGATTGAGTGAGAGTTTAAGTATTAACTGAGATGATCTGTCAAAAAATTAAATTGTCAAGTTTGTTCATAGCCAACTATTTTAAAATAATTGA
>OY776679.1:108842539-109145039 GCA_963675555.1 Leptura quadrifasciata
ATATACGTTTTTAGGGGTTGGTACTCGTTTTTTGCGATTTGCGGCTAAACTATGCATCCTATCGAAAAATGTTGAATGTAAAAGTTGTAGATAATGAAAAAATCTAAAACTTTCTGATTGATCATTATTGACCATAACCTCAAAATTATCGAGAAAAATGCAAAAAACCGTTTTTTCGGTTTTTAATTTATAACTATCGCAAAAATGTTTATATTTTCATGAAAATTGGTGAAAATGTTCTCTTTTGTGTTTCAAACAAGCGAAATATTTAATTTACGATGTTTTATGAAGAAAATAAAAAAAGAAGACCTAATTTTCAATCGAAAAATTTGGTTAGCAAATTTTCGATTAATGAACTTTACTAGTGCTCATTTTTTCGTTGAAATCTCAACTTTAATATAGAATTAAAATATAATATTGTTTATATACAAAAATATCGTTAAAAAAGTGAAAAACCGAAAAAACTACTTTTTAAAAATCGAGTTTTCGGTGAAAATCATGAATTTTTTTTTCTTTATTGTAAATAAACTTTTACATCCATAAAAAGCGTTAATTCTCATACAATACTATGTTATACAAGTAATGTACATGTACCTAATTGAGGCGAGACTGTTACAATTGATCCATTACTATTATTTCAGAGAATTTCGTGAAATATCAGCAGCACAGATGATATGAAAAATTATTTACAGTACGAGCTTGCTCTATTTCCTGTGTCGTTGTTTACAGAGAATGGCTTCAGAGAAAATGTTAAGTCACATTTATATACAGAATTTGCGAGCATCGATTCGTTACCAACTTCGACCAATATTGTACACGTTGTTGATGGCGGGTTTCTCTTACACAAAGTAATCTGGCAAAAAAACGATACAATTAATGAAATAACACAAAAATATTTACATTATGTACAAAACAACTATGTAAATAGTTATATGAAGAACATGCAGATTCCCTAATTATCAATACATCCCTTGAAGTAGCAAAAAACCTCGATAAAATAGTGGTAGTTGTTGGTCAAGACATAGATCTTTTAGTTCTTTTAAATCAATTCAGTTCACATGAATTGAATATCTATTTCCACAAACCTGATGCAGGAAATATTAATGATACT
This sequence comes from Leptura quadrifasciata, assembly GCA_963675555.1. Classification (NCBI taxonomy): domain Eukaryota; kingdom Metazoa; phylum Arthropoda; class Insecta; order Coleoptera; family Cerambycidae; genus Leptura; species Leptura quadrifasciata. The sequence goes on from OY776679.1 coordinate 108,843,651, forward strand.
TATTACACGTCTAATAGTTTTAAACATAAATCACACAAACATATTGTAGCATTTTTGCATTGTTTTTCTGGCTGCGATATAACTTCCAGTTTTGCTGGGAAAGAAAAAAAAACAATTATAAAATCATTATTGGCCGATAAACATTTACAATACAAATGCAGACAAACAAACGATTACCGAAAATGGATTAAAAATAATAGCTTCTATTTACAAAAGATTTGAACTCTACCGAACGGCTACTGTTAAATCCTCATTTCATTTGAAAAAATTACCTCCAACTGAAGGGGCAGCTAAGCAACATTGTTACAGGGTGTATTTTCAAATACAAAGTTAGCTTGGTAATCAATTAACAGCTACAGATTAGGGATGGAAACATCACGTTAATACGTACCTATATTTACAGAACAAGAATTAATTCCTGAAAATTTATTGAAAATTATCTGCTGCAGCTGCGAAACAGGATGTGGTAATAACAAATGTGGGTGTCGCAAGCATTACTTAAAGTGCACAAATGTGTGCTCAAATTGTCACGGTTCTGATAAATGTACTAATGCCGAGAAATCGTTGTACGAATAAAATTTTAATCTCGAGGACATCGAAGACGAAGACAGTACCCACTGTCTAATAAATAATAATGATACTGAACTGGACAATCCAGAAGAACTCCAAGAAATTGAAGATATAGAAAATGAACGTGAAGAAATCGAAAGTTTGATCGGTTCTGGCGATGAAGAATTGCCCACGAAGAAAAAAAGATTTCAATAAAATTATTTTACTTTTAATTTTTGTATTTTATAATCAAATATAAGACTTTGACGTGATAATTTGTAAATACTTACGAATCACAAGAAATAATTAACAAATTTTCTCAGTTCACAGGCTTTGTGTTTTTTGAATTTTTACCTATTTAATTGCAGTTTAAATAATGTTTTCGGGACTTTGAAAGCCGAGAATAGTTAGGTACATGTACATTACTTGTATAACATAGTATTGTATGAGAATTAACGCTTTTTATGAATGTAAAGGTTTATTTACAATAAAGAAAAAGAAATTCATGATTTTCACCGAAAACTCGATTTTTAAAAAGTAGTTTTTCAGTTTTTCGCTTTTTAACGATATTTCTGTATATAAACAATATTATATTTTAATTCTATATTAAAGTTGAGATTTCAACGAAAAAAATGAGCATTAGTAAAGTTCATTAATCGAAAATTTGATAACCAAATTTTTCGATTGAAAATTAGATCTTTTTTTTATTTTCTTCATAAAACATCGAAAATTAAATATTTCGCTTTGAAAAAATTTGGGCTTGTTTGAAACACAAAAGAGAACATTTTCACCAATTTTCATGAAAATATAAACATTTTTGCGATAGTCATAAATTAAAATCCGAAAAAACGGTTTTCTGCATTTTTCTCGATAATTTTGAGGTTATGGTCAATAATGATCAATTAGAAAGTTTTAGATTTTTTCATTATCTACAACTTTTACATTCAACATTTTTCGATAGGATGCATAGTTTAGCCGCAAATCGCAAAAAAACAGTACCAACCCCTAAAAACGTATATATTACCACCCCAACTCCCCTTCCCGAACTTTTACGCAGTCTGGACGATTTTTCCTTAATTATTTACACCATTAACTACATTTTCCGACCATTCGTATACTGCTAAGAATTTTTATTGCCGTAAACAGGATTGGCCCTGGTCTACTATTAATATTTCGTTATTGCACCATTTATATTTATAACTTCTATAAGTCTGTTTGGCATAGAATTAAATAACCTTATACAATAACCATTAGTAATAATATTTTCCCATGCATTATTATCCAGTAATTCTTCGGCATTCCGTGGTATCACATTTCGTTTTTGGATACTTCTTACGAGTAGTCCCCGTACTTCTTCCACAGGGTTAAGATCTGGACTATGACTGGGCCAGTTAAGAACATTGATGTTGTTATCTTGAAACCAATTAGTTACGGTATGAGCAATATGAACGGAACAATTGTCTTGTTGAAATATGAACTCATTATTAGGAAATGATTGTGACACAGAACGGAGCATAATATTGTCTAAAATCCTAATATACGTTTCACTATTAAATCATTCCTCAATATAGGCGTATTTAATTTTGAATTTTTATTTAATCATAATCTGAAACACAAGGAAAATACCAAATTTGATCTAAATCGATCAACAAAAGGCCGAGATATTGAGGTGTAGTGGTAAAAAGTGAGAAAATTATTTAGTTATGTCAAATAACATCGGCTCCTTCGCCATTTTCAATGAAATAGTTTTTACGTGGGCGATTCTGTCACTATTTGTTAAGATCATCGTCACTTCTACCAATCCACTATTTATTTCGATGCACTTGTCAATCCTTTTACGCACATTCATAGTAACCTTTCGTATTTGTTCTGAAGTAATTTCTGTGCATGCTTGCATTATCTTAGTCCGTAAATCTTGCGCAGTTTGTGGCCTTGATTTGTAAACTCGTTTGATTAATTAAAGCCTAAAGGAAAAAATCAAGTGGCGTCAAGTTTGGGGATCTCGGCGGCCACTCAATCAAAGGACTGTTTCACCCTGATTATCAAGTTGGTCACACGTTATTTTCCTCTCCGAGGAAATCGGCAGTCTAGCCTATTCCACAAGAATTTTTTGAATAGTTTAAACACTTCAAAGTAACAGTAAGTAAGTCATCTTAACGTACGTTACATATTTGATTTGGACTTGAAAATGGTGGACAGGTCGACAATCACTGATTAAAATGAAAATACAGGCGTCTTTTACTTATATAACTTTATTATCGCTTCCTTACAAGAACAGAAATGATATAAATCTCAAACTTAACAGTAACAGCTTATTCCCATAATGCTGCGAAAATTTTTGACAGTTTTCGAAAATAACATTTTATCTTTATTATACATAGAGATCTGATACACAAAATTACTAGGATTTTTTATATTATAAATCAATATATTACATATATAATATTAAGCTAACCATTTTTACATCTCTCACTTCATTATATTAATATCAATAACTATTATTTTCTAAAATACGCTACTTTCATTTGTGATGGTGTTGTTCACGAAAAGTCGACCAAATTTTAATTTGAACGGTCATTAGAGTTCGCTTGAATACGTTTAGGTCTACTTTGAGCCTCATTATATTTGGAAGTCTGGAAATCTATCAGTACATTTTTTGTATTCTAAACTTAATGGCAGACATGTACAGGGTGTTCCATGACGAACTGCGGCGATCGATCTCGCAAAGTAGACATTGGAAAATTTTGAAAATTTGGTAGTAAACTAATGTCGATGGGGGCAACTCGGCGATAGTGTCAGTTCCGGTTATACCGGAAGTAGATGTCAACTTTGTAATTTTAAATGAAACACCCTATAAATATATAGGGTGTCCCATCCGAAAATGTTATAATATATGTTGGGTGTTCCATTTAAAATAAGCAAGTTGACATCTACTTCCGGTATAACCGGAAATGACACCATCTTGAAAATATTTTAGCTGAGTTGCCCCCCCCCCATCGACATTACTTTACTGCCAAATTTTCAAAATTTTCCAATGTCTACTTTGCGAGATATCGATCGCCGCAGTTCGTCGTGGGACCCCCTGTATATGCATTATTTTATCCTCGGACTGGTTGTTAAGGGGATCAATGCGACAACCAGCCAAGAGTCTCTGAGGGAGTGGTTTTTCTGGATGTTTTATCCATCAAAATGTATCACTCATAATCACACTGACAGACAGACAAGCAGACGGCTTGCCGATTCCGGTACATTCGTTAATTTTTGGTTTCGAAGCGCCCCTCGTCATTCACTAAATTTTGAATTTCTTTATGTATAGGTGAGAAAGTAAAAAGCATTTATTTTATATAAAAATACGTTTCTATTTTGTCAATTTTTTTTTTCAAAAATCGCTTATTCTAACTATACCAATTCCTTACTGAGAAACCAATTTAGTTTTTTGACTGGATAACTTATAAAAGAGTGACAACAGAATTGAATTTTCATGAACATGCACATTTTGAGAACTTTTGGCCATATTTTGGTTAATTTCTATGACAAACGGATGTAAAAAGTCTGGAAGTAAAGCTAATTAATTTAACATTTTAACTTTATATCGAAAATGTTTGACGTACGACTCAATGTTTTAAGTAAATTGCGAAAAGACTGCAAAAATTTGATTTCTTCAAAAAGGCGAACAAAAGCCATTACCTCCATCAATTGTTTACTAGATATGAATCAAATAAACGGAAATTTTATATACTTTAAAAAATATCTCTTGAAATATTTCATTAAAATGTATACATTTTAATATAACCACAAAAAATACATCTCAGCCTTACTGGAATTTCTAAAAAAATGTTTCTCTCCTCAGATTCTAAGATTCTACGCTTCACGATAAAGTCAAAATTAATGCCAAGCAAACTTTTATTGCTCTCTTATCAATTGTTTTATATTGCAAAATTTGTATTATAGCAAAAAAATGCAAATTCACCCACAAATTGCATACCCAGAGCGATAAAAAAATATAATCCACACCTTAACTTGAACACAAAAACTCATTCATATTAATCCACGAATCCATGAAAAAAACAACACCAAGCTGTGGCCAAGTCTTAACTTTGTTCAGTAGAGTGGGCCATGCTTATAATGATTAGTAAACAAGGCAAACATAAACGTTTGCCGACAGTGAGTTAGTATTTTATAAAACAATTGCAATTTGCTGTTTCAAATAAGCTTTCAACAATTACAACATGTTTTGTAGAACCTACGTTTGTGATTGTTAATTTTGATTAAGTTGCGGTGATTATTCTCGTGGTATGTTAGTTTCCCCAATGCATTTGTAGATATGTTGAAATTGCATCGAATTATTTCGATAAAGGGCGTAGAAAGTAATTATTTGAACTATTTAACCATTTTTGCTACAGTTTTGTTTTATTTAATAGGTGAGGTTGGAACGGAATTGGATGTGATGGAATCAGCGTGAAAGGTTAAGGTAAGATTGCTTTTTATATGCATGATAGGTTTGGAACATTGCGATACTTGTAATTAGTGGAATCATTCGACGAATTGCTACGATTTTGTCTAAATTTGTTTTTGATGGATGGATGGTAAATACAATGACAAATTGAAATTGTGGATATTTTCTTTTTGTAAATGCCGTGGCAAAGCATTGTAAAATTTACTAGATACATATAAAAAGCAGTTTTTTGTCTTCAAACTCTTCTTCTCTCTAGAAATATAACCATGAACATCCTCCTGAGGATAATAAAACCCAGCATACTTCCCTTTTTAATGTATAGCAAACAGTACTAAATAAAACATGAAAGTAGGGGCGAGCGTAGGTGCGTCTTTACTATGTACATACTTCGGTATGCGATGTAAAGCAACGACAGGCGCAGTTAGTACTTGGATGGGTGACCATTCCAACGGAAACCGCGTTCTCGCCTCACACATCTTCCAGCGGCTTGTATATCAGTGTATGCGCGGAAGCTATACAACCTTAGGCGAGGGTTGTATAGGAGATATACCATCCTTCGGAGGGGATGTAAAGCCGTCGGTCCCTTGTCTATTAAATGTTAGGTAAGTAAAAGATCCCTACTCTTCTTAAGGGAAGAGGTTCGGCAAAATTCCTGGTTGGGGGTAGCTCGTCTACAGGCGTCGATGTTAGGCCTCAGTAGCGGAAATAGGCCGACATTAAATAAATGTATTAAAAAAAAAACATGAAAGTAACACACATATCCTATATACAAGAGTCAGTAGACTTGGCTTTAGCTAAAACACGTATTGCTCTCTTCTGTAATATTTGTTGAGTATCACAAGTATTACCCCATAGAATAATAACATACACCATTACACTATGAAAAATTGAAAAATAAGAAATCTTTAAGTAATTAGCACTAAGTTCATTTTGTAATTGCCTAAGAAGGAATATTAGAGTTGATAATCGATCGCATAGTTTATTAGTATGTTGTGCAAAAGTTAGAGCTATCAAGAATTACTTTACAGGATCGTTATTTACAATATTAGAAGGTACTACTGCAAAGCCAAGTGTATTAGTCTTATCCAAGTTCAAATCTAGGAAGTTGCTAGAACATCATTTTTGTAACAGATATTCAGAAAGTTTAATATTATTTATTATTTCATTTGAAGATTTACTTTTAAATAACCAAGTTGTAACATCAGCATAAGCAACTGGAAAAATGCTATCATCAATATATGAGAAGAGATCGTTGACATAGACAATAAAAAGAACAGGTCCTAAAACCGATCCTTGAGGAACACCAAATTTAATATATTTCTGGATAAATACTGCGTTATTCCATTTAACAAGCTGAGATCTGTTACATAAATATGATGCAAAAAGGTTTAGTGAAATGTCTCGTACGCCATAGTACTAACGTTTAGTCAATAAAATATTATGGTCAACTTAAAAGCCTTTGACAAGTCATAGAATTTTGCTGTACAAAATTCTTTCTTGTCAAAAGCTTCAAAAACATTTTCAATAATCGTCGAGAGTATATTTGAAATTTATTACCCGATTATCAAATTGTAGTGCATTTGCTATTATTTTTAACATATACCTTCTTCAGTTTAAAGCAGTCAATACATGTAAGAGATAATTAGCTTTGTCATTATGCATTGTTAACTGAGATGTCTTAAACTGTAGAAAAATAATTTTTATTTTGATATTAAACGAACTGTATGAAATTCTTTTTAAAAGTTTACTTTTATCCGAAATTAATTGCGAATTATGTGATATCATTTTCGGTATGATTAGTAGAACCCATAAAATCAGAAAAATAGCTCAAAATTATAGCGACTTTTCAATATACAGCCATTGTCACTGAATCTCTCTGCATGCCAAGTGAGCTGTATTTCCTGGTTTTCTTACGTAAAGCGACTTCATTAAATTCATTAAAAAAGTTATTTAGAAAGACATCAAAGGCATTCGGATCGGTATACATTTCTATGAAGTAATTGTACACTTGACCAAAATCAAAACCGTGATATGCGTAAAATTAGCTCACTTTATGGTTTTATAAATATATTTATTAATTATTAATAACGGTCATTTGTCTATCGTAATTAATAGCAAATATGTGAGTAGTGCTAAAATTTTAAGGATTCTTTGTAGTTTCTCTAGAGTTGAGAAATAATTTATGTAATAATTTTAAAACTTTCCATCATGTCGAATTTGCACTAAAAGTTACAGATTATTTTATCCCCAGGAATGCTGTAATAGCAATGGAAGCTGAAAGCCTAACTATTTAATATTTAAACAGTTTAATTTTTTTATATTAAATATTTCGCCGAGGGATTTTATAAGTACATTATATTTATATTCGACATATATGAAGCAAATTATATCATTATTAAAAATATGAGTAGCATATGCAGGCATTTAAAATGTATGTAATTGTGGCTCTTCATTAAGTCTTCAAATAAAAAGCTCAACACCTTTTTTACCTATAAATAAAAAGTTTCTTATGTTATATTGCAAAACTGGTACAATAGTTTTTAAGTAGACCTTTTTGGGCTTATTAAGCAGCTGCAGAAAGTCCTGTCCTTGTTCAAATTTCCGAGGACAAACCTAAACAACTCGTTGGTTTCTTTTTTTCTATATATGAAAAGTTTCACATTCAGTCTTGACGATATCGTGAATAACACCTTCAGGCTATATTACAATAAAAAAGTCCAATGTTAAATATACATATACGTTTCCTATACTAACAGTTTTGGTTCCAATTATTAATTATAACTATTATAAAAATGACTACTATACAAAATCACTAGCTCATGTACAGTACTCTTTATGGTTCCCACAAATTTACTTTAAACTATGTTTAAATCAACAAACTACCTTGCTATTAAGTACACGATAAATTAAGACACGAATTGATATTGTTCTGATATGAAACGGTTTTTTAGGAAAATCTAGCGATATGGTTCTTATCAGAATATAACATGCATACGAGTATTATTTTACGGACAAATCAAACACGATTTATTTTGCGGCGAAACAGGATCTATATTCTATCCTCAAATGGGATCCATCCTTGACGTTGGCTGTGTAATTAAAGTGAAAGACAATGGAATTTGGTTTGGGTTGTGATTGTGTTTTTTATCCACCTGTTTATTACGTATGAGGAAATCAATTAGCCATGTTAAATAACATCGGCTCCTTCGCCACTTTCTATGAAATATAGTTTATTTTTTACGCGGGCGATGTTTCATTGTCTGTTATATTGTGTTTATGGAAAAATCTCCAGTGAATACACTTTAATTTCGGAGTGCGATTTTTCTGCGTAAAAAGGTGCCATATTATGGCGTCTCTTGTAAAATAAGAAAGAAAATTTAAAAAGTCCGTGGAAACACAAATAATTGTAAATAATGTAAAACAATGCTATCCCACTCGCGTGTTGTTGTCATTTTCCTATCAATGACAAATCAACAACAAATGCTCTACATCCCAAGTAACAATTTCAATGTTGTTTAGTTTGACTCCCGCTTTATAAAGGTTTTATTAAGGATATTTACAGATTAATTAGTTTTAAATTAGGTTTATTTGCAACGAAATGTATTTCTTGAGTACAAGAATTTATTGAAAATTATATGTTAAAACTTGACCATAAGGGCTCTTCCAGACAGGGCGCTATCTGATCGCGCGATCCAATCGTGGCGATGCCAGTGGAAGGGATATACTGAGTACAAATGTGATAACAACCGATCCGAACGCCCTATCTGGAAGAGCCCTAAAACCTTTTGGACTTTCTCTGACTGGACTTCTATCAGAATAATTACAGTTAATTATGGGGAGAATGAGCATTCATCGTGCGAGAGCTCACATCACACGCATCTCTCCCGACCGTCCTAGACTGTGTTCTGTAAATGCAGTGAATAGGTGGTGAACGTGAAGGGATTCAGCGAGAATAGCCGAATTTACAACCAATTAGGTTCTAAAATAAAACCCTTTTAACGATCATTATTCAAGGCAATTTTAACTTTTCATAGCACCATGAAAGCCCCAATAAAATGTTTCGTCTATGACCTAATGCTCTCATTATAGGTTTTATCAAGCTCTCTATCCTCTCGCAGAAATATCTTGGTAAGCTCTTTATGAGTAGAATAAGTTTTATAATAGCTTTAAGCATTTAACTTTGACAACCTCCTAAAAGTAATTAGTCTTTTTGAGTTTATTAGACTTCTATGACTACTGTTACAGAAATATAGATTTATAAGTAGTTGAACAGTTCTTCATCATCTCAAATATTCTTATTTTTTTCTTACCTTTTCATGCAGAAAAATCGCACTCGCAAAAAATTTTCGCTAGTTCTCCTGCAGTATAGTAATAAAGTTGGTTATAGAAACAACTGACACTACTAGTGTCAAGAATGCTTTGCCAATAATAAGTGGGCTTTTGGGCGTTCTTTTTTTTGTTATAGGATGAAAATATCTGAACAGGTGCCAAGCCTTCTACTTTTCTCAGTTTGCGGAAACTGAAACTTCTACCATTGGCAATGTAAGGAAAATAAGGTTATTGAGATCGCTCCATTTGCGGATGCAATATAGTAGTTCAACGATGATAGTATTACGATTAAAATATCTTGTAATTAAGGTACTTAGCAAGTCGAATATGCAATTTCATATTTTTTAAAGCACGTATTATTGGAATGGGTATTATACTCTAGACGAATTTCTTTAAAAAGGTCCTCTTTATTGAAAGTGTCAGCAAATTATATAACATTTTGACACCAATTGTATTTTGTCTATATACTCCTTATAGGCCAGTACAGTTATAGTTCTTATACAGGGTGTCTCACCGGGAACTGAATCGATCGATATAGAGAAAAGTGCGCATCAGAAAATTCTGAAAATTTAGAGAATTACTAATGTCAGTGTGGTCAATCCAACTAAAATAATTACAAGCAGCTGGCACTTCCGCTTATACCGGAAGTCGATACCAGCTTGCTCATTTCAAATTGAACACCCTATATATTTTAGGGTTTTCGAAAAGAGCATAGAATTCTGAGTCGAAAGTATGTAGCATATCCTATACCTAAACCTAGCCGTTTCAGAGATATTTGACATTTTATAGAAAATTTGACAGATGCAACGGTTTGCAAGAACCGTTATAACTTTCTTCGTGTAAAAGATCCTCATTTGCTTCTTATCACGTAAAAAGAACACAAGGAGAGCTACGTTCTACAACTGAAATATATTCAATAATATCATACCAAGTGTTCCGTTTTTCGCGTTACATTTTGTCAACTTCAAACCGCGAAAACTTGTTTAGGTCAAATGGAACACCCTGTATTCTTTTACGTCAAGTTGTGTAAAATTGAATTACCTTTTTTTTGATATTAGCATTGTGGGGGTTAAAGTTACAACTTTTTGAAGTATTTGCGATTTTATTAGAAATTCATGAATTGTTGTAATCATTTCATCAAAATAGCCATGATTAGAAACAATCAGTCATTATATGTCAAAAAATGCCAGCACGTTTAAATTGCACCCACGAAGATTTCTTAATTTTTGTTTATTATGTATGGAGAATGTGATAAAGTAATATCAAGAATTTGTAGCACACTTGCTACTCGATATCCAGAAAAACGGAAACCTTCACCAAACACTGTAAAACGCATAGTGGAAAATTTTAAAAATTATGGCTCTGTCAAAGCAAAAATGCAAAGAAGAAAGCTTATTGTTGATGACGAAAACATTGAAATAGTCATTCTGGGATATTTTCATGCATTTCCAAGGATGTCATTACGACAAGCTGCTCTGGAATCGGGACTATACAAGGATTCAATTCACAGAATCTTATTAAAACATAAGCTTCACCCGTTTTAATTCCATATGGTTCAAGGATTAGAAGAAACAGATTTCCTAAGAAGACAGAATTTTTGTGTGTTTATTCCAATAAGGTCTGAGGGTCACGATTCTTATTTGGGAAATATTATATGGACAGATGAAGCAAAATTTAATAAAAATTGACACAATAGACACAATTCGCATTATTGGAGTGGCTCAAATCCTCATATGTTCAGAGAGCGAAACTTTCAGAAAAGTTGGCAGTTCAATGTTTACTGCGCCATAAGAAACGATAGAGTGGTGGCATTACAATTTTATCAGGAAAATTTAAACGGTAAATTAAATTTTCTCTTCTGCTAATATGTATAGGTACATTTTTGTTTTTTTTTTTAGGTGAAAGATATCTGAATATCTTACAAAGTTTTAATAATAACTATTTGGAAAATTTACCTCTCGCCGAACATAGAAACATTTTTTAACACCTCGACGGTGCTCCCCCACATAACGCATGTTTAATTAATAACTATATACAAGAAACTTTTTATGATCAATGAATTGCCCTTTCTTATGGCCTCCTCGCTCGCCCGATTTATCAGTTCTGGATTATTTCATTTGGGGAACTATTAAAAATAAAGTTTATGAGAGCCCATTAACAACCATTGAAGATTGTATACAAAGAGTAAGAAAAGCATTTGAAAACATACCACAGGATTCAATTAGAAGAGCTACCCATAAGGAACTAATCCGAAGGTGCGAAAAATGTGTCGAGGTTCGAGGGCGGAATTTTGAGCAATTATTAAATTAAAATGAAATATTTTAAATTGATCTTATCTCTGCTATTTTAGTTCATGCCATATCTTCAATTCGATTAATACGCATGTTACAGTGTTAGTGTTATTTTGCGTTTTTGTGGATATCGAGTAGCAAATGTGCTGCAAGTTCTTGATATTACTTTATCACATTCTCCATAAATAATAAACAAATTTAAAAATTTTTCGTTGGTGTAATTTAAACGTGCTGGCATTTCTTGACATAAGCTAATGACTGATTGTTTCTAATCATGACTATTTTGATGAAATGATTACAACAATTCATGAATTTCTAATAAAATCGCAAATATTTCAAAAAGTTGTAACTTTAAACCCCACAATGCTAATATCAGAAAAAAGGGAATTCAATTTTACACAACTTGACGTAAACAAATACAGGGTGTTCCATTTGACCTAAACAAGTTTTCGCGGTATGAATTTGACAAAATGTAACGCGAAAAACGGAACACTTGGTGTGATATTATTGAATTTATTTCAGTTGTAGAACGTAGTTCTTCTTGTGTTCTTTTTACAAGACAAGAAGCAAATGAGGATCTTTTACATGAAGTAAGTTATAACGATTCTTGCAAACCGTTGCACCTGTCAAATTTTTTATAAAATGTCAAATATCTCTGAAACGACTAGGCTTTATGCTCTTTTCGAAAACCCTAAAATATATAGGGTGTTCCATTTGAAATAAGCAAGTTGGTATCGACTTCCGGTATAAGCGGAAGTGCCAGCTGCTTGTAATTATTTTAGTTGGATTGGCCACACCGACATTAGTAATTGTCTAAATTTTCAAAATTTTCTGATGCGTATTTTTCTCTATATCGATCGATTCGTTTTCCGGTGAGACACCCTCTATAGTGTAGCTGAAAAAAAATCACTTAAAGCTGAATGTTTCAGATTCATTAAGTGCTTGTGGTTCTTTTTAACATAATAAACTTTCCCTAGATCTCTCGTGGACGGAACATTCCCAAAGACCACCCCTAAAGGGACAATTTCTTAGTTTTTAAAATTCTCTTGGTTAGAATTCACTTTAGCGAAAAGTGTGGAAAGAGAAAGGGAAGATCATAAAATTTTCTATAAAGCAAATATTCTAAAACTTTGTGGAATAAAATAAATCTAGTAAAAATAAACAATAAATGTGCAATAAAAAATCCTAGTGATTTTTCTGATGCAAATCTTATAAATAATCATTTGACAAATAGTGTGGCTCATTATTAGGTGAGTCCTGAGATAATCAGTACATTGGCTGTGGATGAACCAACAATAAACAATATCTTTTGCCTTGAACTTGTATCAAAAACAGATGTACTCAAAATGTTACATTCTATCAAAAGCAATACCGTAGGAGTCGACGGTATTACAGTTAAAATGTTAAAATATTAAAACATAATATTTTTAATCGCAAACTCCTCTAAAAAAATCCTTATTCTACTATAAGGAACGTAACCAGACTGCAACCAACAGCTACTCTCCGGGCTATGTACCCCGCCGAGCGCTGAATTACAAGTTACAAGCCTGGCGCGTTAAGTGTAATAATTGCATATTAAACGCTAATGCTTCGATTGCAACAAACACCAGCCGAAAGACTGATCCTACTTAAAGGAGCTCTCGTGCCAGTCGTCACACACCACTCGCAGACTGCAGTTTCAAGCTGTTGGCTCTCGTCAGTGCAAGGTAGGCATGTGACGACCGACACGAGGATCACTTTGGGATAGCGACATATAAACTAATCAGCAGGCGCCATCTAGCGGTCCAGTGACTGTATGTTCCACCCATCGGAGACTTAGGGACGGTTAGCATGTTAAAAGAACCAAAAGTACTTCAAAATTCTGCAATATTCAGCTTCGTGTGATTTTTTTCAAGTAATCAACTGCTAATTTCTTGAAATTACAATTGGATTATCTGATCTAGAGTGATTAAGAAAATAAATCTGCAAAATGTGATAATTTTTCGCCTGCTTTGGAAAAATGGTGACAATTTGCAGCAGAGAAAAATTCCTGTGTAAACTAGATATCGTGTACCAATTCAGTCAATAATTTTGGGTCACTTTACGGTTATAACTTAAGGCATTTCATACCACTTCAACCAAAAATACATATTCAACTTGTAAGAGATTTGTCATTGCTTACGTTACAATTTATTCTATACATATGCCATATATAAGATAATAAAAATAATACTTTTAGGTAAATTATCACATTACAACAGTTTAGGCCCTGACTAAGAACAAAAAGAACAGCCTAGAAGTAGCTCTATAGCGCGGTCCAATTAGAAAAACCAATACCATTAAAAGTATCGATTTTTGTTTCTAGAAAAATTCTTTGTATGATAATTCTTCTTATTTTTTTTAATGTTTTACTTCTTTCCCGGGAAATGCATATTTTTTAGTTTAATTGGACCGCCCTACTCGTCATACAAATTTCTGAGTAAAATAAACCCCTACTGCTACACTTCGCGCTAACTGTTACTCCTGTAACATCATATTAAAGACAAAATAATTCCTGATTGCTGTATAAAAAATTTACAAAAATAAAACCTCGCGAATACATTAGAATACGTCCGGAATTGGCTGGCGAGGTCCGGGTGGACGATAGTCGTTTATTTCGTCCCCTGCCGGTACGCACTGGTGTGGGGAACATGTCACCTTCGCTCCCTGGCCGCAGATACACTCTATACAATTGCCTGTGTCGTGTGGCAACTTATCGCCGATCTGGTACTCCCTTCCTGTAAAACGTACGAAATAGTGTTAGGATTATGTCGCTGTATTTATTAGATTTGTACAGGATGGGCAACTAAGAATGGAGGTCGACCATATTCAGTGACCATATCTCCCAAACTAATCATCGCACAAGTTTAGGGAAAACATTATCAAGTGGCCCTGAAAAATTGCTGGAAAATATTTTCGAGTTTCTAAAATGGCCGCTAGGGGGCGTAACAGCCATGACAGAATAGAAAATTAGGTTTTATCCGTATTTTGCTCAATTAAGTGGAATTGAATATACAGGCTGTCCATTTTATCAGGACACTCGAGAATATCTCACTTAATATCGGTCCTAGACAAAAAAATATTTTTACAAAAATTGTGCCGATTTATATAACCTACAAAATGGTTTGAAATCCATGGCCTACCTTATGAGTTATGGCGAAAAATATCGAAAATGCGGAAAATGTCTAGGCCAAATATCTCCGTTATTTGAAGAGATACGAGAAAAATTCGCAGGCGAAAATTTTTTGCAAAACAGAGTGTTTCAACGAGGATTTATCTATTTTTTTTCAAAACCGCTGTATTTTGAGATTTACTCTTCAGGCTGTTAAAAAAATTATTTTGAAACGGGCGGGAAATGGCGCCATTAAATAGAGTATTTCACATGCCATATTTATTCATTGGTACTACTTTAGTAATTATAAAAACATTTTTTTAAAACCAATAATTTTTTTTTTAACAAGCATTATACTTGCCGTGGAGAAGTATGATTAAATAAAACGATAAAATAATTCAATAAGTTGTTCAAATCTTTGCTATAATAAAACATTACACACAACACAACACAACACAATTAAGAAGAATAAAGTAAATTCAGGTAACAAAAACAAAATAATAATCAAGAAAGCAACATGGAGCAATTATGGAAAGAGTATTCACAGTTATGCCAATGTATAGAGGTCCTCCATAAAAGCGTCACTCCTTGCTCAGAAAGTTAAAATGTCTTTACCAATTAATTTAAGTATAATATGCATTTGTTTGTATGTCATGATTTCATTATTATTTCAGTTATTTTAAAATAGTTGGCTATGAACAAACTTGACAATTTAATTTTATGACAGATCATCTCAGTTAATACTTAAACTCTCACTCAATCACACTCGTTTAAGAATTTAGAATTTTCAAAAATGATTTTCACTCACATTGATCGTTATAATATGTTCGTTACATATTGCCAATGCAATTTTAACTCTGGATTAGCTCAAGTAGAATATAGAAACAGATTTCCACAAGCACTACAGCCGAATAAAACTCTGTTCAGAAAATTAGCTACGAAACTGAAAATAATGGTTCATTTTTAAAGAAGAAGACAAGATTGAACAGTGTTACTGATAATGTAAATAAGGTAAACCGAGTTATTAATTATGTAAGAAATAAAAATACAGAAAATTTGGAAACATCATTAAGATAAATTCAAATTGCTTGTCATTTAAATAAAACAAGTGCTAGAAAAATTTTAAAGAAAATGGTTACCGGTGTTATAAAGCCAAAAAAGTTCACAATTTACAGGCGGGGGACAAACCAAGGAGTACGACTTTTTGTAGGTGGCTGTTGGAAAAGAAGCGTGTCGATCCATTAATATGCAGTAAAATATTTTGGTCTGACGAGGCAAATTTTTCCAATAATGGATTTCTTAATCGCAATATTCATTACAAGTGAACTTCTGAAAATACACACTGGCATAGACCGACTGGGTTTCAAAATCATGTTTCAATAAATGTGTGGATAGGTATCATAGGCACCAATTTAATAGGTCCTTATTTTTATGATAGTCACCTCAGTGGTCAAAGGTACCTGAACTTTTTGAGAAATGAATTTAATGAATTCTTAGATGACCCGCCTTTAGAGAATCGCCACAACTTTCAATATTTTCAACAAGATGGAGCTCCTCCCCACAATTCCCAGATTTGCCTAGATTATTTAGACGAAATTTTGCCTCAACATTGGATAGGTACCAATGGATTTATTCGATGGCCCCCTCGTTCTCCAGATATAACCCTAATGGATTTTTTTTCCATGGGGGTATATTAAAGATAAGGTATTTTCGACGACACCGCAAAATGTATAGGACCTAAAAGCTCACATTTTACAGGGATGTATTACAGTTACCCCTGAAATACTGAGTAATGTTATAATGCAGTGCCTCGCCGTGCTCGATTGTGCATAAGAAATCGCGGTGGACACTTTGAACACTTGATATGATATCTTAAAAATTATTTTGAGGATTAGATAAATATTAATGTTCTGTATTCTTTCCTATTATTTGGGTTTTCTACCACAGGTATTGTTATCCTCTTCAAAACAAATCACCGAATCTACAAAATAATAGAATTATTGGAAAAAAGAAGCCTCTGCGCCCGTGACGTTTACGCCAAAGGAAAAGTCAGAGGTTATGTTTTGCAAATAATATAAATCGGAATAAACACAGAAATAATGTATTTTGCTGACGTTTCGGAAAGTAATCTCTTTCCGTTTTCAAAGCTATTATTTGGAAGAACTCTTATTTTGCTGTGTATGTCAAATACACAGCTTTAAGATTCTGTTTATGTTATTTCCATAGATACTTACTACTTACACAGAACATAGAACTGATGATATTTTCTTTTAGATAATGTTGAGTTTGTTAAGTTCTTCTTTTAACGTTGGTAGCCAGGTTGTACAAATATCTACAGAACAATTCGATACGCACTTATCTTCATTTAATAAGATTATTGCTGATTCTTTAATTTTTCTTTTTTTGGTATCTGTTTCTTTTGTTAAAATTTTTGCCGAGTCCCAGTTTATTCTATGTCCGTTTTCCCAAGCATAGAATATACTTTGAATGGCATCTCTTATTCTTTCGATCATGTCGTTTCTTGTAGTGGGTCTGGTGGCGAAAACGAGTTCTTTTATTCGCCCCCACAAATAAAAATCTAGACAAGTCATGTCTGGGGACCTGGCTGGCCAATAAAATAGACTCTCACGTCCTATCCATCTGCCAGGATATGTCTAGTCTAAAAAATCCCGAAAGTTCAAATAGAAATGCGCCGGGCACCCATCCATGTTGGAAAAATTTAGATAACCTTCTCCATTAACAGTTGCATTAAAAGTAAAAGGCCCAACTAATTGTCCATCTAAAATTCTGCACCACACGTTTATATAGACCAGCGACCCTGAGATTGAATCCCTCGCATCCAGCGTGGATTCGTTTCAGACCAAAAAATGCATATTATGCCGATAGCCTCATCTGACCACAAAATACCTGAAAGTAATTCAGGATCTTTAAATCAAGAGATACTGGTTGATGGATCATCCAAAGCCAACAGAGAGAAAAGAAAATCAGGATCTTCCTCATCATTTGCAACAGCCATTTACAATAATTCAGTCTTTGATCGAAATCGCTGGCATTTAAATATTGATAAAGGACTGTGTGAAATGAGAACAGTGTAAAGTGAGCTCGATAGAGCCCTTTGTAACGAGATCAAGTTTGTTAAATTCCGTTAAGGCTAATCGCAGTAATCGTCATATAAATAATTTTTTTTTTTGGCATCGGCCCATCATTTTATTTTTGAAGATACAAAAAGAATGGAAAACTAGCAAGATTCGGAATTGTCTCAGAATTACGATGCATATATTTTCAGTACCTCTTAATTGAGTAAAATACGGAGAAAAACCTAATTGTGTATTCGGTCATGGCTGTCACGCCCCCTAGCGGCCATTTTGCAGCAATATTTCAGGGTTAATTTAATTAAGGTAATTTTTTCCCTAAACTTGTGCGATGATTGGTTTTTGAGATAATGCCGACCTCCATTTTTAGTTGCCTATCCTATATAGTTTGTAAAAATTAAGTATTGTTTGGGAAATATTTATCAACATTCTTCGGATCCTGTTATTGGGCGCTTATTTGATAATCGAATACGTACCCATTACTATGCAATGTTTAGGCTCTCCAGAAGTGCTCATCTCTGGTGCTTCGCTAGAGAATTCAGTCTCGTCTTGCTCGGTGTACGTGGAAGTATCCGAAGAATTGTCCGTTATGCTCCCCAAATTCTCCGTTGCTTGACTGGAAGACAGTTCTTGTGACGTTGTTTGTATTGTACTCGAGGTACTGATCGAATTTAATTTTGTTGTCGCCGCTAGCGCTGTTGAGGAAGACGTTGAGGAGAGCTGAGGGCTTGCTGGGACGCTAACTGAAAGTATTATTGAATATTACGTAGTGTTTTCATGTGAAAACTGACCATCTAGAATAAGTGAGTGTTTTAGAGTTACTTTTCTTGAGAATTATTTTAAAAATTAGGAAATATTTTATCTTACTGCAAGGTGAAAATGGTCCTCTATCCCGGCAAGGTCCTTCCATTGTAGGCGGACAATCCTGCCACCAACAAAACATCTCTCCATCCAGGCACAGGCAGAATTCGCACTGGTCTTGACGATATATCTGAAAGAAAAAAAGTGAATCATAGAAGAATTTCTTGAACACGTCATAGGGTTATTTAGTATATACTGACTCCCCCCCTCTTTATTTCTGTTATTAGTTAAGTAGAAACAAAATTTTCGTAGAAAAGTTGTAAGATCTTACCTATATTTTATTGAAACAAACAATATCATGTATAGGTCACGTGATACGAAATAAATATATGTTTTTTCAAATGGAACACTCTATATGTTATTGTATTTTCGAGAAGCCTCTACTGCCCTGATTTCATATATAATATTGTATATTTGACATTCAAAATGCAAATGAGCTGCTTTTTTGCAAGAAGAGTGAGCCATGCGTGTCAAAACACAAGTGAAATAAAATTAATAAGGTAGGCCACAAAAATAATTGTTTAGTTTATTCAATTTTAACATTGCAAACCGTCATTATTAACATTTATTTAATCAAAATGGGTTATAGTGAGGCTGAAAAAGTCGAAATATTTTCCCTTTACGTGAAAAATAATAACAATAATTGTGCCGCAAGAAGAGAATACATGACGTTGTATCCGAATCGAGCGATTCCTAGTGTCAACATGTTTATCGTCATGTAAATAGGGCCCATAGTTTTTCAAGAAAACGACGTAACGTTACAGCAAACGAGGAAGGAGATCTAGATATATTGTTATATATCGAAGATAAAAGAATAATTTATTTTTTCAGAAAATTCGGTTAATAGTTTATTAAATCAATCAAAAACAATCAAAGCACTTTGAGAAAGCATCAATTTAGGCCTTACAAAATATTACCCCTCCAGGAACTGAAGGAAGACCAAAAACGTATAAAATTGGAGTTTTGTCAGAACATGCTCCATGAAAGAAACTCTGTGGACAGATGAGTTAAATTCTTCCACGGCGGGAGTTTTTAATAGAAAAAACAGACGTTGCTGGGAGAATAAAAACCAAAGACAAAGAAAGGTCATGCAAATAAAAAAATCGTTTGGTGCGGAATTTTTCAAAACAAAGTAGTTGGGTCTATATTTTATGATTTTACTTTGACACGACAAACATATCTCGAAATAATTTTACCAGAGGTAGATCGTCTAATTCAAGAATTCCCTATGGACGTATTGTCTAGAATGATTTGGCGTCAGGACGGAGGGGCTCCACATAGCGTTTTTTAAAGTTCGGGAACATTTAAATAATCAATTTCCCATTTGGATAGGCAATACTGGGACCATTCGATGGCCACCAAATACTCCTGATTTGACGCCATTAGTTAGCTTTTTATGGGGGTTTTTAAAAGTCAAATTCAATTTTAATCATAACCACAATCTTCAAGCCATTAAATAAAAAATTCAAGAAGAAATTAACAACTTAAACAAAAACCACGCTATTTGCAATATTTTCCCAAACTTAAGAAGACGCAATGAGCATTGCATTGAAAATAATGGTGGCCATTTTGAACAATTTCTTTAATTGATTAGTTATGTAGAATTATTTTATTATAAAGAGTTTTCTATAGCTTTGTTAAATCTGTTTTTTAATAAATTAAATATGAAGTTCATTCTAACATCATATTAACTATTTGCACGTGATTATAGTTAATCATACATAATTTACATGTGGAAAATAGCACGTTTCATACGTGAAAGCGTTTTCACATAATGTTAGCGTACTTTAAAGATTTATTACATACTCTTTGAAATCAATAATTTTCAAGCGTAATTAGTAGTGCGTAGTTAGTAGCAGTTTTCAAAGCAGCCGTAGAAAAAACTTTTTATTTTACTAGTGATTAAAAAACTATTTACGGTTATTGCTATGGAGGAAAAAAATATATATTTATTTCATATCACGTGACCTATACACGATATTGTTTTTTTTATCGCGTTTCAATAAAATATAGGTAATATTCTACAACTTGTCTACGAAACTTTTTTCTATTTTCAATAACAACAGAAATAAAAGGGGGTCAATATATAATGAATAATCCTGTATAGTTCAAGTAATAAATTCCCGATACATAAAAAACGCAATCAAAGGCTTTTGACAGATCGCAAAATATGGCAGCGGCGATCTCCCCTTCATTTAGTTTCGTGTAAACAGTATTTAGAAAGGAGGACATTGCGTCGTTAGTGCTTTTATGGCGTTGAAAACCAAATTGATTGTCACTAAGCAGATTGACAGATAACAAAAACTCAATAACTCTTTTTTTTATTAGTTTTTCTATAATTTTAGCTAACGTGGAAATTAATGATATGGGCCGATAGTTAGATGGGTTTTCTACATCCCCGCCTTTATATAGTGGGATAACTAGAGAAGTTTTTGAAAAAGATGGGAAAACTCCTGACTGAAAAGAGCTATTTATAAGACAAACAGTACATCCAGAGCAGATTCTGGTAGATTTTCAAATATTTTTATAGACATTTCGTCAATACCGGAAGCATTTTTATTTTTTATGTCCTTAATAATTTCTGTCAATTCAACTATATTAGTATCGTACAAATGTAGTATTTGGTAATTATTTATTTCCATCATATAACTCAGAGGATCTTTTAAAGGGATTATTTTTTCAGTTAATTTATCTGCAATTGAACAATAATAGCTATTCAGGTCATTCGAATTTATAGTTGTTTTTATTGAACGGTGGTTTTTACCTCTAAGCTCGTTTATAATTGCCCAAATCTCTTTGGACTTATTACTTATTTGTTCCATTCTACTATTGTAATAGTTTTCTTTTGCCGCTTTAATAACTTTTTTGTAAATATTACGGTATTTTGCGTAATAGTTAAAGAAGAATGCCTCATTTGTGTACTTTCGTATGTAGTGTAAATTTCGTATATTTTTTGCAGAGGTTTTTATGCGTTTAGTTATCCAAGGTTTTTATTTTTTATTTTAATCTTTTGAATGGGAAAAGCCCTACTGAAAGCGTGCATTAAACACTCATAAAACGCATTGAAAGGTTCATCTCTAATAAAGACCCTTCTCCAATCATGTAATAGGACCGTATTTCTTTGATGGTACATTGACTGGAGCTATTTATCTTCATTTTTTGGAAAACTATCTGCCACAATTATTGGTAAATCTCCCTGAAAAAATTCTAAACAGGATGTGGTGCTCCACCACATTATTTAAATGTAGTTAGAGATCACTTAAATAATACTTACCCTCATCAACGGATTGGAAAAAATGGACCCACTAAATGGCCTGCTAGATCCCCAGATCTTACAAAAATGGATTTCTTTTTATGGGGATACGTGAAGGATATTATTTATAGAGACACACCAACGACAGTACAAAATATGAAGGGAATAATAATATCTGCCTTTACATCTACTTTACCTCATTTCAAAAGCGCATAGAAATGTGTCAATCAAGATGGGCAACATGTGGATCATTTATTATAATTTTTTCTGTTATTTGAAGAAACCCTTTTTTAAGTTTATTTTTGAATTTTGTAATTATTGCTAAATAAAATGATTGATTGCAATTAGCCCTAGGGAGGTACTTATAAAAACTGTTCGTTTTTCATTTCTACATTACATCATCGAAACATATACAGGGTGTTCCATTTGAAGAAATTGAGACAATTCAATTTAAAATATTTTTAATTGAAAAATAATGTTTGGCCACCCTGTAAATTTTTAGGAAATAAAAATGATTCAAAAACATTAATTAGATGTCTCGTAATTGGAATTCACATAAGTTTTTCTTAAAACTCATAACTGTGACTGTGGTGATTGTTTTAATACCCCTCTGCAGATTGCATTATTTCAACAAAAAAATTCATTACATCCAAAAAAAACTTACTGATATACATAGCATTCCATTTTTAAAAAACGCAATTTCGTCTTGGCTCGCCCTCTATGTTCGGAAATAATTTCCAGTTATAGACTCTTGTATCTAGTTTACTTGCAATTTGATTATACTTAAAAAATCGTTCAAAATGTGCGACGTATCGTCCAAAATGAACACTATAGGAAAATAGCCATTTTAGGAATAAAACTATTCTATTTTCGTTTTCGTCTTCAGCTCTTATGAAAGTAATAAATAAATCAATTAAGTACTTGCATAAGTACAAATAGACTCAGTTTAGTTATCTAAAAGTTCCACTGTATACGTCGCCTCAGAATTCCTGTCAACTTAATATTTTATAACCTCATTTTAGTTACATTCACGTATATTAAAAGCTAAGAAGATGTATGGTGTATTTAATATTTTAATATTTATATTTTATTGCCTATTTTGACAAGAGACCGCTTTCGTAGGAGGAGATTTTAAAAGAGGATACAGGAGATCTATTATATGTATATTTTATAAAGCAATTTTAAAACCATTTGAGTGCTTCATAGCTTTACAGTTGTTTGAATTGATCAAATATGCATTATTCGATTGTGCTCCCTGTACACAAATTGACTTCAGGTGTGGCTGAGATAATCACATACACTAGTTAGAG
Source organism: Leptura quadrifasciata (assembly GCA_963675555.1). Lineage (NCBI taxonomy): Eukaryota > Metazoa > Arthropoda > Insecta > Coleoptera > Cerambycidae > Leptura > Leptura quadrifasciata. Next base: position 108,866,922 of record OY776679.1, read on the forward strand.
ACTTTAAGCTCCTGTTGGTCTCTAATTAGCGTATTCCAACCGCGTGCGTTTTCGGTTTACTAGTTCCACTAACATATTATTCGTTTGTGCGAGTTTCTATACAATTTTGATGTTCAAACTGTTCACGATTCAATCAGAGGGTGCGCTTGCGAGTTTCCACGCTCAATTACCCAATAGATTAGAGAAAACTTTGGGGAAATGTATTAAGGTAGAAGAAAGTAATAAGTATATTTTATTCAGGGTGGAGAAGTAGTGCGTACTGTGTTTAAACGTATTTTATAGAGTTGTGTTTTTGGCTGATATTTTGGAGGGTAATGAATTTTGGGAGGTTTTTTGTTTATAAGTGAATGTGATAAAATAATATTGTGAAAATCCACAACCAAGCACCAGCAGAGAATGTCAGGAAGACGTGGTGGATAATGGTTCACAAATTACCAAGAAAGTTTCCGCACAATATTTACACCCACAGACTAAAGAAATGGTTTTAAAAATGCATAAAAATATAAAAGAAAGTGAAGGAGAAAAAGCGGTCTACTTTACAGAAATTCCAGAACGAACTGTTTATAAATTAATTAAGGAATATAGTACCAAAACTAATCAATGTTTCACCAATATATAAGATCAAATATCTATTTGAAGACAATACTTTTAAATCTATTATTATTAATACAGTGTGACCCATCTCAAATGGAAACCTCTCTGTAAAAAATGTATTTATAATCCTATGTTAACGCTTTTTTTAAATGATAAACCATCGAAAACTCCACTTTATGACAAAAATTTAGAGATAAATTTCAATTTTCAAAGCCTTCTATGATTTATTTTCAATGTCGAAAATGGACAAATTTGATTAGCGATTTTTTTATTGAAATAGTAACTTTTACTTGATTTTTTCTAAAAATTGAAGTAGCCCATGAAAAATAAACAAAAGAAAGATAAATTACGTGAATAGTTTTAATAAATATTATCATTTAAACAAACTTAATCATATTGGACTTAAAAACATAAGTATGAACAATTAAAAGTAATAATAATTAGATACCTATTAAATAAAAAAAATAACACATTGTACAACATTACACTAAAACTTCTTAAATTTTTGTAGCCTCTACAAGGCCGCCGTTTATTTCGATGCACTTGTCGAATCGTTTTTTAATATTTTTTACCACATTCTGTAGTTGTTGCCGGGTAACTTCTGCACAAGCTTGTCTTATTCTTAAATACAAATCTTCTCTATTACTCGGGCGTGACCTGTAAACTTTAGATTTTATTAAACCCCATAAAAAGAAGTCCATCGGTGTTAAGTCCGGGGATCGGGGTGGTAATTCAATTAACGGGCTACCACGACCTATCCATCGATTAGGAAAGTTAGCATTCAGCCATCTGGTAACCACTCTGGCATTATGGACAGGGCTTTCATCTAATTGAAAATGTAGATTTACTCTTTCTTGTATTAGAAGTTCATGTAGAATATTCCAAAATTCATTTCTTAGGAACTGTAAAAACTATATGCTATTCATATTACCTTCAAAAAAGAAAGGGCCAATGATTGTTTAATTGAGCAACCCACACCAAACATTAACTTTTTGGGAATATTGTCTTTTACAATTAATGACAAACTGTGGGTTTTCTATAGCCCAAAACATAGAATTTTGTGACGATACTACCCCGTTTGTTGTAAAAGTTGCTTCTTCGCTGAATAAAATATTTTTATTAAAATTTCTGTTATTAAGATACTCTCCTTGAGCCCACAAGGAAAACTCCATTCGTCTGTTATCATCACCAGGTTCCAACGTGTGTAAAAATTTGGGTTTGAATGGTATTACCAAATTCTTCTTAAGGCATCGACGAATATTTTCTCTAGGTAAATTCAAATCTAAGCTAGCTACTCTTACACTGGTGTTTGGATTGTTGTTGAAATAATTTAAAACTGTCTGCTCGTACCTGGTTCTTCTTTGTATATTATCTGTTCTTATAATACGCCGTGTCACAGCGCCACACTCATTAAAAATTTTGTTTATTTTATAAACAGTACTTTTAGTAATGTTGGGCCTATTCGGATGCCTGTTGTTGAATATGTCGCATACCCCTTTCAAAGTTCTGTCATTAGGTGCACAAGTTCAATTTTTTCCTGTACATTTAGATTATCCATAATTAACTACAAACTAATAAACTAATATTTGATAATAACTATCGATTAATTTTATAATTCAATAACAATGAATATGAGAATATGCGAATTTTAAAGATTTGACGTTTGACTATAAAATTTGTTTTCCATGGCACCCTATTATTATCTGCCATTACTCAATAAAAATGTAATATTTATTAAAGCTATTCACTTAATTTATCTTTCTTTTGTTTACTTTTCATGGGCTACTTCGATGTTTAGAAAAAATCAAGTAAAAGTTACTATGAGCCTACATTGATTTTGTCATAAATCTGTCATTTTTCAATATTTTTCCATGGAACTTGGGATTTACCCATTTGAGAGGTTACTGAATCCAGTGGTGTAATTAAAATTTCAATAAAAAAAATCGCTAATCAAATTTGTCCATTTTCGACATTGAAAATAAATCATAGAAAGCCTTGAAAATTGAAATTTATCTCTAACTTTTTGTCATAAAGTGGAGTTTTCGATGGTTTATCATTTAAAAAAAAAAGCGTTAACATAGGATTATAAATACATTTTTTACAGAGAGGTTTCCATTTGAAATGGGTCACACTATATGTACATTCTAATACATACGAATTTTTGTAAGGCTCTGTACTATTCCGTTCGCAAATTGACTCTCTTCCAATTACGACTGTTTAATGTGCGTCGGCTTGTTTGATGACAACATACTGCATGGTCCACTGGCGATAATAATGAAGTAGTAAAGTTTTTGTTGCGTTTTTTGACTGCCCAACAAAGCCGTATTCGACTATACTCTGAGACAATTTTTCCTAAATAACTCAAAGAGCATTGCGTTTAATGGAATTTTTTGTATTATAGCTTCTTTTGAAGCTAATGACTAACATTTTTTTATGTTTCTTGTCGTATGATGTTTCATTTAATACAATTACCTTAATTTTTATATCACGCATTAGTTGATTTAAAAAATATAGATGCAGCTACACAATTCTTGTATTTTGTATAAGATAAGGGCGGTCAGAATATAATTAATTACCTCATACGTTCCTGATATATTACTCAATTTTTTCGCTTCTCTCACGAATTTCCGTGGTAGTAAATTCATCAACAAGCCTTAATTATAGAGGAAACGGCGCTTGTGTTTACGTTCGCCGTGGAAACTAGCCACGTTGGCAGAACTGACTCAAGTGATAGATTCTTGTTGGGTTCTAGTGTTTGTCGAACATAGAAAGGACGAAAGGTCCTGACACGGGTTAGGCAATTAGGTCTTATTAAGGCAAACCCGTCGCCTCCACCATCCGCAGACTCCACAATTCTCTTCTAATTTGTTTACACATCATCTGTTTTAAGCGCAGCGCGGCCGGGTCGTGTGCTCGGGTGCCCGCCGACTTATACAAGGCTAATCTTGGTTACTTACAAAGATCGGGGCTGGAAACTAGCAAGAGAAATAACTTTCGTTCAAAACTTTGCGGAAAGCAAGTAAAAGCGTAAATAAACTTAAGCGTGGAGAGATGCGAATTATTTCTTATCGGTTCGATGGTTCGTATATTATCAAGCAGTAATGTGGAAAGCCCAAGCAAGCTTCACATTTATAGCGCAATTATATAAAAAAAAAAATTTCTTTTCAATAATAACAGAAATAAAAGGGGGGTCCATATACAGGGCGTCCCACGACGAACTGCGGCGATCGATATCTCGAAAAGTAGACATCGGAAAATTTTGAAAATTTGGTAGTAAACTAATGTCGATAGGAGCAACTCGGCTAAAATATTTTCAAAGCGGTGGCACATCCGGTTAAACCGGAAATCGATACCAACTTGCTTATTTTAAATGGGACACCCTATATATTATTACATTTTTGGATTGTACGCAAAATTCTAGGCCGATTTTGTGTATCATGTCCTATACCTAGGTCTCTCCGGTTTTGAGACATTTCAATTTTTATGTCAAAAATGACGTTTACGGGCCCTAAAAGAATTATCAATTCTTCCTATAAGGAAGCCTTTATTTATCTAATTTGGATTCGATTCTTTGTTGAAAAAGACCTACTTTAATAGAGTTTTTATTATATTTTGATAAGTATTAATACAGAGTGTTCAAAAAATAAGAATAAAGATGAAATTGAGAAAACTGTCAAAAATCAATTTTTTCAAATGGAAACCCCCAATTTTTATAATCTTATCGTATTCGCCATTAAAAATAAGGGTAAGTTTGTATATGGATGTCTATTCATTTTTAGTTTTCGAGATATTCCCAATTCAATATTTCTGTATAGGTATTTTGTTATGGATATTAAGTTAAATTACTCTTAGTTGGCTATGACGGCGTTGAGTGCTAAACAAATGTATGTAACTGTCACTTACCATTTGACAAGTATCAATTATCATGCCGGGGCGCTTAAATTATACGCACGAGGATTACTTCAATTTGTTTATAATCTATGAAGAATGTAACAAAGTTTTATCAAGAAAGTGTGAAATATTTGCTAATAGATATCCAGATAAACAAAAACCGTCTCCGAACAGTATTAAACGAATAATGGAGAATTTCAAAAATTTTGGCACCGTTAAGGCAACAGTTCATAAAATAAAACCAATAGTCGATGATGAAAATATTGAAATTGCTATTTTGGGATATTTTGCGGCATATCCTATGACATCCTTAAGACAAGTGGCCTTACTAACAGGAATCTCCAAGAACTCTATTCATAGAATTCTTTTGAAACACAAATTCCATCCCTATTCCATTTCTATGGTTCAACATCTAAAGGACACCGATTTGACCAGGAGAGTTCACTTTTGCGAATTTATTTTAACAATGTTACAAGGCGATTTTCGATTTTTGGACAACATAATTTGGACTGGCGAGGCAAAATTTACGAAAAATGGACTTTTCAACAGACATAATTCCCACTTTTGGTGTGATTCAATTCCCCATGCTGTGAGATTGCGAAATTATCAAGGAACCTGGCAATTTAATGTGTACTGTGCTGTTAGAAATGATTTAGTCGTAAAACTTAATTTTTATGAAGAAAACTTAAATGGTAATTAATTAATACTTAAATAGTTTCTGTTTTTCAAATTACGTATCAACTTTTTTTTAGGTGAAAGATATTTGAATATATTACAAGATTTAGATAATGAATATTTGAACAATTTACCGCTAGCTGAACATAGGCAAATATTTTACCAACACGATGGCGCGCCACCACACAGCAGCTCCATAGTTAACAACTTCTTGGAAGAAACTTTTTACGATAAGTGGATTGCTAACAATGGACCTTTTCTGTGGCCTCCCCGTTCTCCTGATCTGTCTATCTTAGACTATTTTATATGGGGAACAATAAAAGATATGGTTTATTTTAATCCAGTCACAATAATGGAAGATTGTCAGGCAAGAGTAAGGAATGCTTTTGAACGATTATCTCCAGGTTCTATTAGAGCGGCCACTCATGACGAACTAACCAAGAGGTGCGAAAAATGTTTGGAAGTTCAGGGTGGACGCTTCGAACACTTAATAAAATAAAATATTTTCCTGAGTATAAGTAGTTATACTGTTAGTATTTTATGTAAGAACCTTTTGTATCTAAGTTACATTTGTTTAATTATTTTATGAACTGTTGCAGTGCCAAATTTTTTGAAATTCTCCATTATTCATTAAATACTGTTCGGAGGCGGTTTTTGTTTCTTTGGATATCTATTAGCAAATATTTCACATGTTTTTGATAAAACTTTGTAACATTCTCCATAGATTATAAACAAATTTAAGTAATCCTCGTGTGCATAATTTAAGCGCCCCAGCATGATAATTAATACTTGTCAATTGGTAAGTAACAGCTACATACATTTGTTTAGCACTCAACGCCGTCATAGCCAACTAACAGTAATTGAACTTAAAATCCGTGGCAAAATCCCCATATAGAAATATTGAATTGGGAATATCTCGAAAACTAAAAATTTTCGGAATAGACATCCATATACAAACTTACCCTCATTTTTAATGGCGAATAAGATAAGATTATAAAAATTGGGGGTTTCCATTTGAAAAAATTGATTTTTCACAGTTTTCTCAATTTCATCTTTATTCTTATTTTTTGAACACTCTGTATTAATATTTATCAAAATATTATAAAAACTCTATTAAAGTAGATCTTTTTCAACAAAGAGTCGAACCCAAATTAGATAATAAAGGTTTCCTTATAGGAAAAATTGATAATTCTTTTAGGGCCCGCAAACGTCATTTTTGACATAAAAATTTAAATATCTCAAAAACGGAGAAACCTAGGTATATGACATGATGCACAAAATCGGCCTAGAATTTTGCGTACAATCCAAAAATGTAATATATAGGGTGTCCCATTTAAAATAAGCAAGTTGGTATCGACTTCCGGTATAACCGGAAGTGCCACCATCTTGAAAATATTTTAGCCGAGTTGTCCCCATCGACATTAGTTTACTACCAAATTTTCAAAATTTTCCGATGTCTACTTTTCGAGATATCGATCGCCGCAGTTCGTCGCGGGACACCCTGTATACATATATAGTGTACCTAGCAAATTAACTTATTGTTATCATCTTGTGAAACTTTCAACAATTTTATGAAAACTGCAAGAAACTGGCATAATGTTCTCATTCTGTTGTCAAATTGCGTTTAGGGGGCTACGTCTAGCATTTTCGTTTTCTGGAAAGAAAACCACTTGACAGGCGCAGACGCTGCGAATACAATCCTCGAGCAAAAACCACATTCACTTCAGCGAATCCACCCTAATTGAACATACAAATTTACGGTATTAATATTTATACACCACTCTACCGGCTGCGTAATTCAAACCCGTCAAAAAGATTTATAAAGTCCTTTCTCCCTGTAAATTACGATTAGCTGTCTTAACAGCGCCTAAATGTGATTTAATTATTTCGAGGGACGTGGGAAACAGCACAAACAACTGAAAGGGCAACGGTAACAGTCGAGCGGGCATAATCATTCGCATTCACAAAATGTTCAGGAATTATGTTGGTGGTTGTCAGCGACAGAGGCAGCGCCGTCGTCGGGCCTCTTGTTATACCATTAATTTTGAATAAATGTGAAACGAATGAAGGGCCGATCAATATGGAAGGTTGGAAATTCCGATAATTTTATAGAGATTGTCGGTGGAGAATTGTACATAGACTAATTCCTCATTAATCTATATTAAAGTAGAGACTTCTGGCAATTTAGGCCAAAAATATCACACTTATTAAAATGGACAAAACTGGTAACTCAATAAAAGTTGTCCATAAAAAAATCTATAAAGTCAAATTAACTTCAATCCAATCGATCCAATGAAGAATTTGTTCATCGGGAATAGGAACAGCATAAAAATAAGATTTGAAATGTCCTCATAAGTATTAATGCAGTGGATTAAGATCTCGATAACGGAGTGGCCATGCTTTAGGTATTCTACGACCTACCCAGTACCCATTGATTCATTAAGGTATGCTCGTACGATCAGGGGAAAATGTACTATCAAGACTTCGAAATAGAGTACTTTGTGAGAGAATTAGGCAGGCCTGCCGTGAAATAAATGTACCACAATTAAGGAAAGTTGCCATCAAGAATTGACAAATGCATGATGCTTAAAGGTGGGTCAGTTGAAAGAGACTAGTTACGATAATTTTATATTTTATTATTTGAACACCTTTTTTTTTTGTTTGAATTCCTGTTCGAATTTTGTTAAATGAATAATTTATCATGGCTTCTGCGTGAATAGATCTATAATTGTCTCCCCTTTGTTACTTTTTTCCAAACAACATTTAACGTATAATTCCGAAAAGGTCAAAGAAGTAATATACTCGTACATGATACTACGAATTCGCCGAGAAGGAAACTTACATCTCTAAAACGCAGTAATTATTGCTCATCCCTTTGTTTCCAAGTACGATGCTGCCAAATCCGCATTATGCTAAAACCGACCCTCCCTTGTTTCAGACTAAATCCCGATATCCGTCATACCTTGTCGTGTAATAAGAACATAATTCGGATTAAGCATTTAAATGAAAATAACAAACTTCCTTTAAGGAACCCGGATTAATGCTCGATTTAAAAAGCTACCTGAATATTTGAAAAAACTATAAGCCTCTTATATGTTAATTTATACACTGTGTTGTATACAAGATAAGACGAAAACGCCCTGATATGTTACTTATTTTTAGTACTAAAATTTTTCAGTTTGGCACAGTCCTAGAACCGCATAGGTGTACTTTTCAGGTGTTCAAGATACATGTCACTTGAAAACCCAGCCTACTCTTCAGAGACCTCAGAGATAGGGCAAATCCTCGATACTTTGCTTCCCGTACGAGATTAGAAAAAGTGAGCAAACTTAAACAGAGGGATTGACATAATGCGCTGCTAATATATTGTTATCATTAGGATATCTCTAATTTCGACGTATAGAGTGAAATTTTTTGATACACTTCCGAAAGGTACAGTTGATTTAAAAAAAAAACTGGTACAACTCTTGTAATCGAAAATCTTAATAGTTTAGTTGTGTGCATATATCTGTAAATAGGGCTGGCCAGGCATGTCGAGAGGGGGGTGGAGAAGAGGTGATTTACCCCGGACCTGAGTTTTTTGGAGGAGACCGGTTTTCTTAGTGTTTTTAAACTTATTAAACCTTTCTTTTTAATTTTATTCAAATGAAATTTTTTAAAATAATTAGAAAATAACTTTTTCAAAATATTTTCAAGCCTGCCATATTATTGTTTAAAAAAATTATATTTGTTACGGATAATTCTACTAATGGTTGTAATTAAAATACTAACTGAATAATGATAATTCTATTTTTTAAATAAGAACACAAAAATACCACTTGAGATTAAAAAAAAATGTAAACAATGCAAACTGAACATAAAAATACAATACAAAAATAAAATAAATGAACTTCAATTATGTAATACAGAATTAACTAATATTTTGTCATTGCTCCATTAGCGTCTAAAACTGCCTTAAGTCTTGCAGGCATGGACAAAATAAGATTTCTTGCAAGGTCAACTTCTTGCGACAAGTTCTCCCAAGCATCTTCAATTATCCCTTCCAATTCTTGGGCATTATTTGGATGGTTATTTAATTTTCTTATATGTTTCACCATAGTCCCCAAACATTTTCAATTGGATTTAAATCCGGGCTTTTAGATGGCCACGGTATCAACTCTATGTTGTTATTAAGAAACCATTGCCTGACACGATGGGCCGCATGTATGGAGCAGTTATCTTGTTGGAAAATAAAACTATTTTCCGGAAACACCTCTAAACATAATATTGTCTAATATTTCAATATATTTAATGGAATTGAGGTGACCACCACTGTTCCAACACACACCTAACCCATTTAGGCTCATCCAAGCCCAGACATTGACTGAAAACTTTCCTGATGTTTGTGGATCGAAAGAATATTTTTCGTCGTATCTAGTGGAAGGAGGCCTATATACGCGAACATGTCCATCGTTACAGGATTTAAAAACCTTTTCGTCAGAAAAGGCAACTTGTCCCCAGAAGTTTTCATCATTAATTATATAGTTTAGTGCAAAAATAATCCTCCCCTGCTTCTTTTCTTCTGAAAGTTTGTATTTTTTAGCCGCTGAACAACTCTTCAATTCGCTTCCTAGTTTTATTCTTCTGCAAGCAGTAGGTACCGAAGCAGGGAAATTTGTCTCTGAAATTACATTTACTGCAGTCTGAAAAGGGTTTTCTCTTAGGTAATTTATAAGATCTTCATCTTCATGATTATTATTCTTTCTGAGCCTACCGGAACCAACTTTACGGGATACCGTTTGGTTAGCTTCCCATTGTTTTTTAACACTCATTATCATGGTTTTACTTACATTGCATTCAGCAGCAAGTCTTCTTATGGACCAATCATCTTCAATTTTAGAAACAATTCGAAGTTTTTGAATATCTGTTAGATGTCGAACCATTTTTAATAATGACGCCACTGATTAACGTCAAAGTGACATTTGTAAGATTATTAATATCAATCAAAAAACGAATGTTTTACATAGCTAAAAGAAAGTGTACCAGTATTTTTGAAGTCAACTTAAAAACTTTATATGATGAGTTTTAAAAAATTAAAGGAAAGCTTGGTTAAGATATAAAAAAATAGAAGTATCCACAGGCAATATTTTTGTGAAATTCGTAATTAATACAACAATGTCGTTGTTAAAGAAAGAACTGCATTTTACAATATTCGTATTGTTCTTCCTGCTCAATAGAAAACGTCCTGTATTAAGCCTATACCTAAGAAAAAAATCCTGAACAACTTAGGGATCTCCGTGCTTTCTGTTCCACTAAAAATTGCAGAATCAGCTATACAGGGTGGGCCATTAATAATAGGCTATAGTTCAGGGGTAGATTCTTGGGCCAAAATATGAGGATATAACCAAATATGCTTTAGTAAAATGTTGCTGTGGAAATAGATACAGGGTGTCAAAATTCAAATTATTTTTTCGCCTTTTGCAATAATTCAAGAGCATTTTGACTGATCTTCACCAAATTTGCTAGAGGAACTTTTTTAATTCTAAGAAACAATAATTTATATATTATATCACGTTAGATCATAGAGGGCGACGCAGGACCTGTATCTGATGATGAATTTTTTTCATCTTTTTTTGACGAAACGTTGTGATACTTCTGACGTCATTTCCACGTATAAAAGATATACTTGGTAGAACTTGATAACTCCAACCGTTTTGGAGGAAAGTGCCGTTAAACATTTCAATAATTTTCTGAAAGACAAATTCAAATTTAACGAAACAAAGTGTATTTATCGAAAAAAGTACAAAACGTAAGGGAAAACAAAATCGTAATAACAGCGTAAACTCTTTCACACTTTCTTATGAACTAATGGATTATTTTCATGGTATTGAGATAATTACATAAATCAAAAGATTGTCTAAAATAAGGATCTAATCTTATTAGAAGACCAATAAATAACGTAAAAGTTGACTTAATGACATTATAAACTTGCTCCCCATGAAAAAATCCTATTGCTGCAACTTAGAGTAATAATGTTCGATATAGTCTCCACCTATTTTTATGCCTTTTATAATTCTATTCATAAAAGATTTTCTTACATTGAAAACTACATTTTCCCGTCCTCTAATAAAATTCGCTGCGTTTTGTATTTTGTTCCACAATTCTTCTCTTGAGTTGATAGTATTTTCATAGACTAAGGACTTCTTATGTCCCCATATACAGGGTGTCTCACCGGGAACTGAATCGATCGATATAGAGAAAACTACGCATCAGAAATTTTTTAAAATTTAGATAATTACTAATGTCCGTGTGGCCAATCCAACTAAAATAATTACAAGCAGCTGGCATATTCGCTTATACCGGAAGTCGATACCAACTTGCTTATTTCAAACGGAACATCCTATATATTTTAGGGTTTTCGAAAAGAGCATAAAATTCTGAGTCGAAAATATGTAACATATCCTATACCTAAACCTAGCCGTTTCAGAGATATTTGACATTTTATAGAAAATTTGACAGGTGCAACGGTTTGCAAGAACCGTTATAACTTTCTTCGTGTAAAAGATACTCATTTGCTTCTTGTCAAGTAAAACGAACACAAGGAGAACTACGTTCTACAACTGAAATAAATTCAATAATATCTTACCAAGTGTTCCGTTTTTTGCGTTACATTTTGTCAACTTCAAACCGCGAAACTTCAGGTCAAATGGAACACCCTGTATTTTTTTACGTTGTGTAAAATTGAATTCCCTTTTTTCTGATATTAGCATTGTGGGGGTTAAAGTTACAACTTTTTGAAATATTTGTGATTTTATTAGAAATTCATGAATTGTTGTAATCATTTCATCAAAATAGCCATGATTAGAAACAATCAGTCATTATCTTGTGTCAAAAAATGCCAGCACATTTAAATTATACCCGCGAAGACTTTTTAAATTTGTTTATTGTTTATGGAGAATGTGATAAAGTAATATCAAGAACTTGCAGCACATTTGCTACTCGATATCCACAAAACGCAAAATAACACTAACACTGTAACATGCGTATTAATCGAATTGAAGATATGGCATGAACTAAAATAGCAGAGATAAGATAAATTTAAAATATGATTTCATTTTAATTTAATAGTTGCTCAAAATTCCGCCCTCGAACCTCGACACATTTTTCGCACCTTCGGATTAGTTCCTGATGGGTAGCTCTTCTAATTGAATCCTGTGATATGTTTTGAAATGCATTTCTTACTCTTTGCATACAATCTTCAATGACTGTTAATGGGCTCTCATAAACTTTATTTTTAATAGTTCCCCAAATGAAATAATCCAGAACTGATAAATCGGGCGAGCCATAAGAAAGGTCCATTATTGGCAATCCATTGATCATAAAAAGCGTCTTGTAAATAATTATTAATTAAATATGCGTATGTGGGGGAGCACCGTCGTGCTGGATAAAATTAAGATATTCAGATATATTTCGCCTAAAAAAAAAAAAAATTACCTATATATTAGCAGAGGAGAAAATTTAATTTACCGTTTAAATTTTCCTGATAAAATTGTAATGCCACCACTCTATCGTTTCTTATGGCACAGTAAACATTGAACTGCCAACTTTCCTGAAAGTTTCGCTCTCTGAACATATTAGGATTTGAGTCACCCCAATAATGCGAATTGTGTCTATTAAAAAGTCAATTTTTAGTAAATTTTGCTTCATCTGTCCATATAATATTTCCCAAATAAGAATCGTGACCCTCAGACCTTATTAGAATAAACTCACAAAAATTCTGTCTTCTTAGGAAATCTGTTTCTTTTAATCCTTGAACCATATGGAATGAAAACGGGTGTAACTTATGTTTTAATAAGATTCTGTGAATTGAATCCTTGCATAGTCCAAATTCCAGAGCAGCTTGTCTTAATGGAATCCTTGGAAATGCATGAAAATATCCCAGAATGACTATTCCAATGTTTTCGTCATCAACAACAGGCTTTCTTCTTTGCATTTTTGCCTTGACAGAGCCATAATTTTTAAAATTTTCCAGTATGCGTTTTACAATGTTTGGTGACGGTTTCCGTTTTTCTGGATATCGAGTAGCAAATGTGCTGCAAGTTCTCTTGATATTACTTTATCACATTCTCCATAAAGAATAAACAAATTTAAAAAGTCTTCGTGGGTGTAATTTAAACGTACTGGCATTTTTTTATATAAGATAATGACTGATTGTTTCTAATCATGGCTATTTTGATGAAATGATTACAACAATTCATGAATTTCTAATAAAATCGCAAATATTTCAAAGAGTTGTAACTTTAACCCCCACAATGCTAATATCAGAAAAAATAGAATTCAATTTGACCTAAACAAGTTTTCGCGGTTTGAAGTTGTCAAAATGTAACGCGAATAACGGAACACTTGGTATGGTATTATTGAATTTATTTCACTTGTAGAACGTAGTTCTCCTTGTGTCCTTTTTATGTGACAAGAAGCAAATGAGGATCTTTTACACGAAGAAAGTTATAACGGTTCTTGCAAACCGTTGCACCTGTCAAATTTTCTATGGAATGTCAAATATCTCTGAAACGGCCAGGTTTAGGTATAGGAAATGCTACATATTTCGACTCAAAATTTTATGCTCTTTTCGAAAACCCTAAAATATATAGGGTGTTCCATTTGAAATAAGCAAGTTGGAAACGACTTACGGTATAATCGGAAGCGCCAGCTGCTTGTAATTATTTTAGTTGGATTGGCCACACCGATATTAGTAACTATCTAAATTTTAAAAATTTTCTGATGCGTACTTTTCTCTATATCGATCGATTCAGTTCCCGGTGAGACACCCTGTATAATAATCCAAAGGATTATAATCAAGACTCCTTGGTGGCCAAGTAAATTCAATGGAGAAATGAGGGGGAGCTCCATCTTGCATGAACCACATTCTGTTCCGTATGTCTAGCATGAAAGCATGTACTATATCAGCAAGAGTATTTTGAAGAAAAACAAATAAGACTGTCCATTTAAATTTGGAGGAAGGACAAATGGTCCCAATAATTGATTCCCGCTGATACCACACCAAATGCCTTTTTTTAACGGCATGAGGATCTTCTACTTCCCAGTAATGGGTATTTCTCCAGTTAAAAACGCTTCGGCGAATAAAAGTTGCTTCGTCGGTAAATAAAGTGTTCTTAACAAAATTTCGATCCCTGTTGTGTTTATTCAAAACAAATTGACAAAATTGTAGCGTTTGTGGAAGATCCCTTCGAAGTAAGTTTTGTACAGGAGTGAGATGATATGGGAAGCGCTCTTTACGTAAGGCTCTTAGGACAGATTGTTTACTCACCCCTGTTGCCGCTGCTAAATGACTTGAGCTGACTTGAGGATCTTCATCCACACGAACCAAAATTTCAAGTTCTTGATCTGGAGTAATTCGTTTCGGTCATCCTACATCGTTTTTATGGCGAAATGAACCCGTTTCTCCCAAACGACGAAGCAGATCTTTGAAAATCTTATGGTCTGGCTGTATTCTATTTGGATATTGCAATGAGTATCTCCTCGCTGCAGTACGTCCGCTAAAATTATTTTGTGCGTAAACATATATCATATCCCTCATTTTCCTATTTGGAATTTTTTTATGTCTAGGCATTGTAAATAAAGCAGTTAAAGAAATTAGCTCGAGGAACACAAGAACAAAATAAAATGATTAAATGACGTAAATGACAGAACTAAAACGTAACCAAACCACACTTTTAAATTAATACACTTTGTTTCATTAAATTTGAATTTGTCTTTCAAAAAATTATTGAAATGTTTAACGGCACTTTCCTCGAAAACGGTTGGAGTTATCAAGTTCTACCACGTGTACCTTTTATACGTGGAAATGACGCCCTCATCAGATTTTCTGGCCACAAGTACCACAACGTTTCGTAAAAAAAATATGAAAAAAATTCATCATCAGATACAGGTCCTGCGGCGCCCTCTATGATTTAACGTGATATAATACATAAATTGTTGCTTCTTAGAGTAAAAAAAGTTTGTCTAGCAAATTTGGCGAAGATCACTCAAGAGGCTGTTGAGTTTTTGCAAAAAAACCAAAAAAGTTATTTGAACTTTAACACCCTGTATCTTTTTCCACGGCAACATTTTACTAAAGCATATTGGTTATATCCTCATATTTTGGCCCAAAGAATCTACCCCTGAACTATAGCCTATTATTAATGGTCCACTCTGTATAAATAAATATGATGACTAAAAACACAATCGTTGATGTTTGGACCGGTACAGAAGGTAACTTAAGCAGTTATCAACTTCTTAAATTGCCTTAACAGCAAAATCAGTTCACTCGTTAAAAATCTACGTCGATTGGACTATATGGGATAACGCATCAATACAAAACCCTATTAGCTTACAAATATAATAAATCAGTTTATGATATTGTAAATTCATATATAACGGGTTTTATCGCTGAAAATCATCGTGGAGGAGGAGAGTTTGTAATTTTCTCTCTCATTATATTATTATTAATAGCATCCCTTCGACACCACTGAACACAACATTATTAAATTGCGTTATATTCTGCATGGAATTAATGAGCTGTATCAGTGCTGTGTTTTCATATTGATCAACATTAATGGTAGGAAGAAATGCCTGCATAAACGGTTGAGTTAACGACCTGAAATTCAACTTATCTCTTTGCGCCGACCGTTAAACATTTGTGAACTAATGGAGATGTATTGTTTGCTCATTTTTTGTGCCGACTTCAAACTTTTCCGGCAATTTTTTATTGTTTCGTTTTTAGCTTAAACGATTTTTTGCACCGCCAACCTATCTCTAATAAAGGAAAATCTATTTCCGATGCGGGCTTCTAATGATTATGTCACAGCGTGGTTAGGATACAGGATGCATTTTTTGGCGTTTCCTGTGTGGTATATTAAGCAAGTCGCTGCAGAAAAACTTGAGATATTTCAGTAGCACAAATTTTTTTATATTTATTTATCATAATTTCATTCTCTGAGACTGTAAGCGCGGGTAAATTTCATTGGGTTGGTTATGTAAAAGATATATTAAATTTTTTGAAAACTGAAAAACTTGAAAATTGGAAAATTTGGTATATTTTGATACCAAGTAACTATGAATGCTATGTATACTAGGTGTCCCTGGTTTGGGACACTTAGACTAGTTTCTTGAAAAAACGTTCGGACAGGTCGATTTTTGATTTTTGGGAAACAACTTTTGATATTGTCTGAAAGTTATTTGTGGCATTCTTCGAATATTCTTTCCTATTATTTGGGTTTTCTACCACATGTATTATTATCCTCTTCAAAACAAATCACCGAATCTACAAAATAATAGAATTATTGGAAAAAATAGCCTCTGCGCCCGTGACTTTACGCCAAAGGAAAGGTCAGAGGTTATGTTTTGCAAATAATATAAATCGGAATAAACACAGAAATAATGTATTTAGCTGACGTTTCGGAAAGTAATCTCTTTCCGTTTTCAAGGCTTTTTTTTTTTTGGAAGAACTCTTATTTTGCTGTGTATGTCAAATACACAGCTTTAAGATTTTGTTTATGTTATTTCCATAGATACTTACTACTTACACAGAACATAGAACTGATGATATTTTCTTTTATATAATGTTGAGTTTGTTAAGTTCTTCTTTTAACATTGGTAGCCAGGTTGTACAAATATCTACGGAACAATTCGATACGCACTTCTGATTCCTTAATTTTTCTTTTTTTGGTGTCTGTTTCTTTTGTTAAAATTTTTGCCGAGTCCCAGTTTATTCTATGTCCGTTTTCCCAAGCATGTTCACAAATCTTTGATTTCTGAATTTTATTCTTTCTAATGTAATTCTTGTGCTCATCCAACCTCACACGGAAAGGTCTGGATGACTCACCCACATAACATTTATCACATTCGCACGGGATATTGTAAATACAGTTTTCTGAATTCTGCTCCCTGTTTATCGGGTTTGTTTTTGTTAAAAAACTTGACATTGACACATCAACCCCCTAGCCTCAGCAACCCCTAACTCAAGAATATAAATAGGGAAAGGGGGTCGAGCGACCCCTCATTTGAAGCGTCTTTCAATTCGGTATGCGACAGCATGGTCGAAATTAGTTTTTTAAATTTTTTTTCGTCCCCATGAAAACCACCCTCTAGATTAACTAAGGTGGGGGTATTGTCTGGGAAAAATCCTGAAATACGTCATCTTTTATCTTTTGAACGACACATTTTGATGTCAAATTTGACTTTGTCAATTAAATAATCCCGAAGACAAATCGATAAATTTGAAAATTTTTAACAGTTTAGTATTCAGGGCAGAAAGAGCTTTCAAATCACCGTATCTGAGTCTCGGGAGGCCTTTATAAACACCTAAGGTAAATAAAAATGTATTGCATGCTTTTTTAAAATTTAAATTATAAGCATATTATCAGTTGTTAAAACAAAACACGAGCAAACCTAAAAACAATCATGCACTCACATAGACAATCAAAAGACCTTTAAAATGAAGGGTCACTCGACCACTTTACCGTAATTTTTGTTTTTGTTGGGGGTTGTTGGGACTAGGGGGTTGACCTAACAAAGTCAAATTTGACGTCAAAATGTACCATTCAAAGATAAAATCTGACGTATTTCAGGATTTTTCCCAAACAACACCCCCACCTTAGTTAATCTAGAGGGTGGTTTTCATGGGGATGGAAAAAAAATTGAAAAAAAAACTAATTTCGATCATGCTATCGCATAGAGAATTGTAAGACGCTCCAAATGAGGGGTCTCTCGACCCCCTATCTTTATTTAAATTCTTGAGTTAGGGGTTGTTGGGGCTAGGGGGTTGATGTCCCAATGTCAAGTTTGACATCAAAAGTTGTCCCCCATAAAATCAATAATCTAAATCGCATTTTCCTTTTTTCACTAAAATCAATAAGAAAGGCGCGGCGCAATCGCATTTTTGTATGAATCCTTAAAAAACGAAAAAGTGATTCAAGACGATAAAACGGAAGGGTTAATTGATGGTAGTTAAAAATTTGTATTCTGTTGTTTTAAGAAAACGTTTATGAGGACACATTTAACCCTTCCACAAAATTGACCAAATAAAATGTTGAAGATTCCCTGACATGTTCAACAATAATACAGAAATTACATATAGTCTACTGACCTAAAAAATGATTTTCACCCTTTTGGTAGCCAAAGAACATTTTTCTCAAAACGAAATTATGCGGTCTTCCGCCCATTAAACACGATTTAAACTATTTTGTAAGGGTGTATATCCATTATTACTGATAACTTGATAAAAATAGACACTATTAGTAATATTTCCATATTTTCTCCCATAAGTTTTATAAGGAAAATCGTATTTTTTGGAAGGTCACTCTATGTTTACCCCCATTAAAACGTTGAAACGATTAGGGTTAATTTTTTTTATTATTTCAACTTTATTAGTCCAAGAAGCCAAGATATCAAATAAAAAACAATGTATTTTTTTTTAGGAAATTTAGAGGTGAATGCCTAAAGAATTTGGCGTAATATTAGAAAGAAGACGGGTGAGGATTGTGATAAATATATAGCATTAATGAAAATTGTAAATGTAATGTTCCATATTTTCTAAGAAATGGCGAATGAGCCGGTGATACGACACTTGTAAAAATAGTGGTCCACTAAGATGAAATGAAATCTTGCTAAAATTCTTCTCACCAAATACTTCTTTAAATAAAAAGAGAACGCATTAAAATCAAATCGCTCCCCAGTGGGGAGATATGAAGCTACAGAAAAAAAGACATGACATACATGTCAAACTTATAACAGCGCCAGGTTTTGCGTCGGGGGTTAAAAATATAACGAGACGTGGTTTATGGAGAATCTCTTAGTAAATCTTAATTTTCTTATTAATCGTTAATTTCAATTTAACTGGTTTTTACTTTTTTCCATTTTTTTTCTGCAGATTTTAGGACCAATCATCGTTGCAAGAGTACAACATCATGTCCTGGCCAGGGGTAGTAAACTTAATAGAGAAAATAAAAAGTTGTTATACACAATGGTGGTCAGGCCGTCCATCACATACGCGGCGCCGGTGTGGTGCAGCATACCGGCCACGACAATGAAAATACTAAAAGTGTTTGAACACAAATTTGTGCACCTCATATCAAATTCTGAAAGGACCTATACGCACGTTGCAACGACATAACCCCGATAGCGGATAATGTCCAGCAGGCCTCTCAAAACTTCTACTCTTTTAAGCTGGAAGATAGTCCGCTAACAAGACACATAACACAAATTGGATAGCATAATGCCTCATTTCGAATTAAACACCCTTTACCGTACCAGACGTTACCGATTTTCCGGCAACCCCTGTAGCTAAACTTCACCAACCATAACTTCCGCTTATTCTATCCACCTTTACTGTTATTTCATATCTTGTACCCCGTATAGGTGACAAATTTGATGTTAGGAGGATATTTCTAACGGGGAACACTTTAAGATCTATTTTAACAAAAACAAAACCGATGAACAGGGAGCAGAATTCAAAAAACTGTATTTACAATATCCCGTGTGAATGTGATAAATGTTATGTGGGTGAGTCATCCAGACCTTTCAGTGTGAGGTTGGATGAGCACAAGAATTACATTAGAAATAAGGAAATTCAGAAATCAAAGATTTGTGAACATGCTTGGGAAAACGGACATAGAATAAACTGGGACTTGGCAAAAATTTTAACAAAAGAAGCAGATACCAAAAAAAGAAAAATTAAAGAATCAGCAATAATCTTATTAAATAAAGATAAGTGCGTATCGAATTGTTCTGTAGATATTTGTACAACCTGGCTAACAATGTTAAAACAAGAACTTAACAAACTCAACATTATCTAAAAGAAAATATCATCAGTTCTATGTTCTGCATAAGTAGTAAGTATCTATGGAAATAACATAAACAGAATCTTAAAGCTGTGTATTTGACATACACAGCAAAATAAGAGTTCTTCCAAAAAAAAAGCTTTGAAAACGGAAAGAGATTACTTTCCGAAACGTCAGCAAAATACATTTATTTCTGTGTTTATTCCGATTTATATTATTTGCAAAACATAACCTCTGACTATTCCTTTGGCGTAAACGTCACGGGCGCAGAGGCTTTTTTCCAATAATTCTATTATTTTGTAGAGTCGGTGATTTGTTTTTGAAGATGATAATAATACATGTGATAGAAAACCCAAATAGGAAAAAATATTCATACCTTTCGTATCTTTAAATCTTTCCTATCCCTCCTTCTTCCTTTCTGTTTGTATTCTTTTTGTCGCGTTTGTTTTTTCTTGGTTTCTTTTTGTACATTTTTGTCTCTAAATTCGTTTTCTTATCATCAATTTTTCACAAAACCAAAACCTTGTGGTATCGAAAATTTTTAAAGTTAAAGTTTAGTCCAGCCTTGCGCAGCCCGGCGTTCATAGATCTCGCAGAAGACTCCTCGTTTGGATTGATGCGCCTGCGTCAGCTGTAAAGTTTTAAAAAGTGTTTGTGCCCCAGTTTTTAAAGTGTATTTTTACTTGTGTTAAGTCTTTTTGTAATTAGACATGTAAGAATTTTATTACCTTCTTTTATCTGCTTTTGCAGAAGGCGTTTAGGTTAAGTTTTATCAATTTTTGTTTAACCGAACCAGGCCTATTCCGCCCGATCCTGCAATCCGCTACCGCGATTAACGCGGTGGTTGCACGGTCGGTCCCGGGATGGGTTCTGAGGAGGTACTGTTGTACTTTTAATTTATAATAAAGCCTTGTTGGTTGATTGGTTGATGTCCTGGCAGCAGATTCATCGATCACATTGCAAAATTCTGCTTAAATGGACCTGTAGATAAACTGGGTGACCCTGAAACGTTAATAATCTTTGAAGAGTAGCCGAGTCTGTGCTACGAATTGATTAGAGGAAGTAAAAACGTTATAAAAACCACGTTTTGTCTTTCTAATTTAAAAAATTGCCCTTAAATTATGCAGTTTTATATTAAAATTGTCGCACTGCACTGACGAGAGCCAACAGCTCGAAAATGCAGTCTGCAAGTGGTGTAGGACGACTGGCACGAGAGCTTCTTTAAGTAGGATCAGTATTTCGGCTGGTGTTTGTTGCAATCGAAACATTAGCATTTTGTTGGTAATATGCAATTATTACACTTAACGTGCCAGACTTTTAACTTGTAATTCAGCGCTCGGCGGGGCACATAGTCCGGAGAGTAGCTGTTGCTTGCAGTCTGGTTTCGTTCCTTATAGTAAAATAAGGATTTTATAGAGGAATTTGCGACTGAAATATTCTCTAGAAGCACATTTGAAATATTCTATTTTTTGGTATATTATGGAGTCTCCTATACCATTTCGAATGAAGCTGTCCTCTAGAATGGCGTTATTTTGAAATAAGGAATTTCATATTTCACTCTTAGTCGGTTGATAAAAAATCAATCAAAATGAATTATAAATTAGTAAATCGAGGATAAATTTTTTGACCTCTCATTTTGCTATATCCGTCGAACGATTTAAAACGCAGTCAATAATGCAAAGTAAATAAAGCCTCGACTGTAAAATATTCATGGCTTGATTAAATACACACTTACAATTTTGAAGAGTTCGACGATGTCACGCTAAAAAATGCGGCGATAATGGATCGGGCCTTAAATTTTACACGTTGTCACCAAACCGAAGTGCTCTATTCGATTTGATTTATGCAAAACGAGGCGCAAAACTATTATTCCGCGCGTAGGGAACTTCATAATAACGTCGAGGGCGAGAAGGCGACTCCGACGGGGTGTTTCGTTCGTTCGGGGGGCCGGGGGTAGGCTGAAATTCGCTGAATATTCATGTTAAAGTGATTCTTATGCCCGGGTGCGTATTGGATTAGCCAGGCCATTTGTTTGTGCGCCACATTTAGTGCAACCGCTAAATGCCACAACAAACGGGGCTCACTCAGCAATTTGCATAATAATTAAAAATGGTCGATCTTGACATTTTGTCAGGGATATAAATGTAAGATACGCGGATCCATGGCAGCGTATGAAAACTACTGCAAGTTTAAACTAACTATAGTGTGCTCTTGGGATTGGCGTAAGTACAGTGACATATAGAATGTGTGAAGATCGGGATATAAATATTGTCTGAAAGATATTAGTGGCATTCTACGAATATCTTTTCCTATTATTTGGGTTTTCTACCACATGTATTATTATCCTCTTCAAAAACAAATCACCGAATCTACAAAGTAATAGAATTATTGGACAAAAGCCTCTGCGCCCGTGACGTTTACGCCAAAGGAATAGTCAGAGGTTATGTTTTGCAAATAATATAAATCGGAATAAACACAGAAATAATGTATTTTGCTGACGTTTCGGAAAGTAATCTCTTTCCGTTTTCAAAGCTTTTTTGGAAGAACTCTTATTTTGCTGTGTATGTCAAATACACAGCTTTAAGACTCTGTTTACGTTATTTCCATAGATACTTACTACTTACACAGAACATAGAACTGATGATATTTTCTTTTAGATAATGTCGAGTTTGTTAAGTTCTTCTTTTAACATTGGTAGCCAGGTTGTACAAATATCTACAGAACAATTCGATACGCGCTTATCTTCATTCAATAAGATTATTGCTGATTCTTTAATTTTTCTTTTTTTGGTATCTGCTTCTTTTGTTAAAATTTTTGCCGAGTCCCAGTTTATTCTATGCCCGTTTTCCCAAGCATGTACACAAATCTTTGATTTCTGAATTTCATTCTTTCTAATGTAATTATTGTGCTGAACCAGCCTCACACTGAAAGGTCTGGATAACTCACCCACATAACATTTATCACATTCGCACGAGATATTGTAAATACAGTTTTTTTAATTCTGCTTCCTGTTTATCGGTTTTGTTTTTGTTAAAATAGATCTTAAAGTGTTCCCCGTTTGAAATATCGTCCTAACATCAAATTTGTCACCTATACGGCGTAGCTTTTCCGATAATCCGTATACATAAGGAATTATTGCTGTATAATGACGTTCAGGTTTTTGTTGTACCTGATTGTCCCTATTTTCAACATTTATGAAAACTCTATCAACAAAGGCTTCAGGATATTGATTTTGTACTAGAACCTCTTTGATACATTTTTTCTCGTTATTTAATATTTCATTATTAGATGAAATTATTTTGGCCCTATCGTATAAACATTTTACAACACCCCTTTTAACATTTATTGACTGATTTGAGTTAAAATTTAGATATCTATTAGTATGTGTTGGTTTTCTATAAATGCTTGTTTCAATTGTATTATTTACCCTTCTAATTAAAACATCTAAAAACGGTAGCTCATTCCTACTTTCTACTTCTAATGTGAATTTAATAGACGGTTCCTTACTATTTATATTTTCCAAAAAACTATCTAGTAAATCGACACCATGAGGCCAAATTGCAAAGATATCGTCAACATGTCTCCACCAGACAACCAGCTTGTTTATACAATTTTGAACATGTGTGTTCTCAAAGTTCTCCATAAATATGTTGCTAAAATTGGTGATAAGGCAGACACCATAGCCATACCAAAATCCTGCTGATAGAACTCATTGTCCAGTTGAAAATAGGTTGTTCTTATACACATTCTTAAAAGTTCTATTGTGCTATTTAAATTTAATTTAGTTCTAGTTTCCAAATTATTATCATTTAGCAACCTGTCTTTAACTATTTTTAAGGTTTCATCTACCGGAACATTGGTAAAAAGACTAACTACATCAAAACTAACCATCAGGTGTGATTCATGAATATCGTTTTCATAAATTTTTTCTATAAAATGCTTACTATTTTTAATATATGAATCGGTATTTCTAGATAATGGATCAATAATTTTAAGTAAAAATTTTGCCAAATTTTGACATGGTGAATTAATAGAACTAACAATTGGTCTTAAAGGAATATTTTGTTTATGTGTCTTTGGTAAGCCATAAAAATGAGGAGGCTTACTATGACGTGGTGTAAGTTTCCTTCGTTCAAAATCATTAAATTCATGTTTGTATTTAAACAAAGTTCTGTAAATTTTGCTCTCTATTGATTTTGTTTAGTTTTGAGTAGGGGCCCTCATTTACAAGTCATGATTTTTGTGTTATATAAATCTTTATCGATAATGACTGTGGCATTACCTTTGTCTGCTTTCAATATTTTTATACTTTCATCGCGTTTTAAAGAATTTATCGAACACTTTAGTTTAGTTAAATTATCTTTAATTTTGTATTGCTTCTCTAAAGCAATTTTTGCCCGTATGCGATATTCATTACCATTATCTGTTGGTAAACGGCTCAAAATTTACCAACAGATTCGATTTGTTTTTGAAGAGGATAATAATACATGTGGTAAAAAACCCAAATAATAGGAAAGGATATCGAGATATAAACACTCATCGAGTATCTTTTATCTGTTTTTGATTCTACCTTATTCAATGATATTAAATAAATACTTTTGAAAAATTTAAAATAACTATGAAGAGGTTAAGAGAAATTATCTATACAACACATACGATCCTTCCCAGTTACTAACGGATAAAATTACAAGAAACTTTGAAAAGAACGAAAAGTCATAGCTGTCTTTCTGGATCAACAAAAAGCCTTCGATATGGTGTCATATTGCCAGTAACAAACGAAACAAGATGGGAATTAGAGGTATTGCCCATAACTTATTAAAACAATATCTGTCAAATAGACCCCAGCAAGTAAAAATTAGCAATACTCATAGCACGGAGAAAATAATAAAACTGGAGTCCCACAGGGAACAGTTTTAGGTCCTACCTTATTTCTGCTGTTTATCAACGATTTACTGGACAAAAATTTTAGATTCTAGATGCGACATCATATCATATGCAGATGACACTGTACTGATATGTTCGGGAGAGACCTGGAACTTAACGCGAAAGAAGGTGGCTGCGGCAATTAGTAAAGTCAAAAACTTGCTAAACACAAATTTGTTAAAACTAAATATAGCAGAGTAGATTTACGGCCTTTTCTCCAACGAAGGCAGGACTACCCCAAACGGTGCAACCTATTCTTATAAATAGAGAAACGAATAGTTACATTCTAAATACCACTACTATCAAATAACACGGCATTATTTTCGATAATTATCTAGAATGGGATGACCATATTAAATATCTAAACCGGAAGTTAAGAAAACTAATATATCAATTCTATAACCGCTTCCTCAATTCTGTTGTGGAAATGTGTTCTGTATACTTTTATGCATAAACAGTATTGGTGGATACCACAGTTATAGCACCAGGCATAGTAATGATCTATCTACTACATTGCATAAAACTAGTTTCTTTAAAAATTCACCTATACTATAATTTTATTTCAATATTTAACAAATTACTTGCACATTTGAAATATATAAATGCTTTCAATGTCTTTAAAAGACAAAATAAAAGCTTCTTTATTGAGAAAGCCTTTTATTCGGTCCAGGAATATTTGAACAGTTAGCCTAGCATCTGATTTTGGTTTTTATTGGTTTGCTTTTTTTTGCTTGAACTTGTTTTATTAAAAATAGGTACTTGACATAGCTTACAAACTTGTAAATATTTATTTTAGCCTTGAGCAGTCCTTTGCTACTCGCCAACTTATGTAATTGTAGAAATGTATATTATGTTCTAGATATTTGCATTTGTATACAGGGGAGACCATTAATAATAGGCAATAGTTCCGGGGTAGATTCTTTGGGCCAAAATATGAGGATATAATCAAATATGCTTTAGTAAAATGTTGCTGTGGAAAAAGATACAGGGTGTCAAAGTTCAAATTATTTTTTCGTTTTTTTTGCAATAACTTAACAGCCCCTTGACTGATCAGCCCGATAAGCCAAATTTGCTACAGGAACTTTTTTTTATTCTAAGAAACAATAATTTATGTATTACATCACGTTAGATCATAGAGGGCGCCGCAGGACCTGTATCTGATGATGAATTTTTTTTTGACGAAACGTTGTGGTACTTGTGATCAGAAAATCTGATGAGGGCGTCATTTACGGCACACTTGGTAGAGAAATTCAAATTGAATGATATTTGGTACACTTATGTATCCACCATTCCCATTGCGAACCCCACCCTATTATTAAAGGGGGTAAAAAATTAAATTGGGATTTAGTGTGTGTACGAGAACCAAGGATCTTTAAAATTTATTTTGGCACTAGCGACCGCCTCTACCACCCCCACCTTATTATTAAAGGGAGTAAAATATTACATTGGGATTTAGTGTGTATAAGAATTGGATACAAAATCTGGATGTGGAAGTAGTGATTCTTTAGGCAGCGGTTTTTTTATATTTATTTTATATTTCTTTAAATGTATCATTGACTTGCCATATATACATATTTAGTATCTTTTTATTGGTCAATAAAATCTATTTATCTATCTCTCTATCTATCTATAACTTGAAAAATATACTAAATAGAAAAACTCCCTTAGTTAACAGCCTAGCGGAATCCCTAATAAGGTATGGTATTAGCATCTGGGGCTCAGCTTACAAAGCAACTCTCCAGCCCCTCCAAATAACAAAATTAAATACTACAATTTTTAACAGGAAAAGTCGAGGCCACTGTAGAGATATGTTTATTGATAATGAAGGGATTGTTAATGCATGCGGCTATAGTTTATGCTCACAAGAAGAAACATACATTTGGATCGCCTGTAAACCACCAATATGAAACAAGAAATAGATCTAAGAACGCCTATTAACTACAAAATATTACATAATTTATCAACAAACAAATCAATTTCAATGGAATTAAATTATACAACCAATATATTAGAGTCTATAATAAAAAGAAATTCAAAAGGACATGTTAAAAGTATACAACAGACAATTACACCAAATACTACTAAGTGGAACACTAAATAAATGAAGATGTGATCTCATCTGTGTGTGAAGAATTCAGAAAAAGATTAGAAAAATGTTTACTAGTAGAATAGTAGAAAGTGTAGTTTGCTGAAAGTCGATTTCATATATTCTAGTTTTTAGAATATCCTGCATAATTTATCTTAAGATTGACAACTGCTTATGACTTATTGTAAAGAATGACGTTGTTTCGGCAAACCATAAATAAAAAAAATTACAAGAGTTTTAGTATTCCATTCGGGAACACACTGTATATTAATTAAATAACATTATATTGCAACTTTCCATGTTCAGTGGATAATTTCCATCCCTGTACAAATAGGCATCCCGCATTATAAACATTCCAACGATTTTCATTACGTAATTTAAACTTTAATGGGTTTAAAGCCGTAAGAAGCTTACAGTATGTTTACCTTGGTGTGCGCCACTAAGCGCCCGTGTGAAAATTCAGAAATCCCAGAACTGACGTCCACACTTTTAGCTCTAACCGATAGCCCATATATTGCGCACGTTCCCGATATCGCTTCCTCTTCTTCCTCCTCCTCCTCCTCCTCCTCGTCCACCACGCGTCGTTGCAAATTCACGAGGCGGTGAATGAATGATTAATGGATACGAAAAATGCTCCAACTAGACGATCAGTTGGAATTTTTCAGTAACACGTGCCGCTGTTAATTAACGATATTTTAACACGAATTTGCTGGGCTATTTGTCAAAATTTATGAACAGTATAATTCGTAGTAAACACTCTCGAGCCGCTGCAGATGTAGCCGATATTAAAAAAAAAAAACGGAAATGAAATTTCCCTCTTGGAATATACAGACTGTCTATTTTACGAGGGCCGCACCAAATATCTGGCTTAACATCTATTGGAGAAGAATAAAAAAACGAAAAACTATGTACAACAGTACTACCTACTACCATACTGAAAAGAAAATGTGTGTATTCATTTTTCTAACTACAAATGCTCAAATTTGGAGCGACCGTAGTTGCGTCTTTACTATGTACATACTTCGATATACGATGTAAAGCAACGTCAGGCGCGGTTAGTAGTTGGATGGGTGACCGTTCCAACGGTTATAGTGTATTCCCCATGTTAACAAGATGGCCGATGAATAAATTACTAAAATTTTCCAAATAATCCAATCGTTAGGATCAACTTGTTAATACTAACCTTACAAAGGACTACCCTAAAAAATACAGCCCCCCATCATCTCCAATTACTTCTAAAGTACTTCCCAAACATCACGTCAAAATATTTTAATTCACTTTCAAAAATTTTCCACAAGCTCGTTTCTCTTCCATTTAACTTCAAACTCAACTTTCTATTAATATATCAAACCATGTTTCATTCACCTTTGACTCTCGCACCGTTCAAAACCGGCGATACCATGCCCTCAATATGCCTTAATATAACATCAAATATGGATTAAAGTACAGCCCTCAATGTTACTTCGCGGGACCAATTCAATTTAATATGTTATTCAGACCGTTATTGTTCATAATTCTAAAACAAAAATAGATTCCACTGACATTTCTATAACAAAATGTTCCATTTTTCATCGTCGTTTTATTGATGTAATTTTAGATCCGAAATTCCAAAATTTCAGCATTTATTGCGCAATATTTCGCAATTCGAGACCCTGTAGCATTGCATATGCTACATTTTTCATAGTAATTAATTTAAAAAGTAAACTGGTGCATAGTGAGTTAGGCCACCCAGTATGTGGGTAAATGTATTACTGGTTGCAGTGAAAAATCTCCTGAAAAGGAATTTATTAGACAAATATAAATATTTTTTTTATTCTTTCTTTCCTGCAAAAACATGCTCCACATGCAGTTAAATATATAAGTAAATAATAATGAAAATAATGCGGCACCGTTTCAGACAATTAACACTGCAATTATAACTTGTTCAGGTTGAAAAGCACTTGACACCTCATTTTGAGTTAACACCAAACTATAGTAAACACACGACGTCTTCTCTTCCTGGCTGGTTTAACAGCATGTTTCTTATGGACTTGTTTTATTTATTTCTTCAGAAGCACATAGTAGCACACTCTCTATTTTAAGGTTAAATTTGGGATATTTTAAATTCATCTTCTTCTTCTTATAGTTCGATTTTGCCAAGAGCACAATTCTGTGATTTGAGTTGGTAATTAAGACCTGCGTGTAGGGATCGTTAGTTTTTTTAAATTCGCAAGACCGCGTTAGAGAGCTAAGCCATCTTAGCAGCCTTTTAAGCGTGATCCATTGAAGGAGCCGGTAGTGCTTAGGCTTGGGGCAGTAGCCTAACTAGTAAATTTGGTCAAGCCATAATTTTTATTCACGCCATAAGCTTAGGCTTATACTCGATACTGAGCCCCCACAGGTCACTTGGGGTAAGTCTTGCGAATTCGTTTGATTTCATTTTGTAAGGTGTATTTTTTTTATATCTTAGGGTTGCCAGTATCCCTCATATGAGGCAATTTTCTTTGGTGTGATATCATTATTGGCATATCATCTTTCCGATGTAGCGGCCACACACAGATGGTATTATTTTAAGAAGCAAGAGGTCAATAAGCGAAAGAATCCGAGTCGTCGATTTTTTTTTTGGACCACGTAGGCAGTGGAGACAATTTGAGAGTGGAGGCAGCGTGTTGTAGAGGGGTCCCTGCAGTCATACCTGATTCTGGAACAAAGTTACACCAGGGCCTTCTGTTTTGTGGTATTATTTATAACATTTTGTCTGATTTAAATTATTACTTTTCATATTTTTTTTTTTTGTAAGAAATGGTACCATTTTAATTAAATTTTAACATTTTACAAAGATTCATACATTTTCACATAAATATTTTTACATAAAATTTTCTTAAATAATACTTGTTAAACCTTGTCATAATTTAATATATTTTTTATCAATCATTCAAATTTCAACTTAACTAAATTTTTTTTGCTATTGCTAAATAAATTATTCAACTGTCCATTGTCAAATATTAAAGTCAACTTATTATTAACATGTGTGTTTCCTTTCTTCTACTCATTTAGCTGGATATATATTATTGGTGAGCTTATTACATAACTTAGGTACTCAGTATTGTTTTCCTTAGCTTTCACAATACTCATGGTTCATATAGTAAGTTAAGGTGGCGCCCTGAACATCTATTTTTTTTGTTTATATATATTCACTATTTTATATATTTTTTTTTGCAAGTTAACAAACGAGTAAATATCGAACCACGACCTCGCTTTCCCATAACCCAGAGCTGCCGTTCGCATAATTGAAACACTTCCTGGTTTTAAGCCAAGGGGTGTTACAAGAAAGTGGCGCATCCAACGTAGCGGGCCCGATTTGTTTAACTTTGCATTTTATAAATATCCTAGCCACCAATAATCTATTAAGCTGTTGAGTGTGAGAAAGAGATACCATAGTTAATCAACATTCTAAATTTCTTATTGACCTATCATTCTGAACTTATTTATTGACCAGTTACATTTTTTTATATTTTTATCTGCTCCTTTTTTACGTTGTTGGTATTCACGTTTTTTTGTTGTTTTCTACCTATTTGTGAGTTATTTCCGATTTTACATTTTTATATGGTTTGTCGATATTTGTTGTGTGTTGATGCTTTTTTAATCTGAACAATTTTTGTAAATTTTTTTATACCTTTCATTACATACGTTACATACATAAACATGGAACCACATAATATGAAACCAATTTATCTTCTTAGTGATGAGTTAAATTATGAATTACGCATAAGAGGTGTTAATGCTGGTAGAAAAGATGCAGCAGCAAAACGCAAGATTTTGCACCGGTTATTAGATACTGACCGCACTCGTAAAGTAGATTATGTAGATCCAAATTTTGACTATGATTCCGAAAAGGAAATTATAGAAAATACATTAGAGTCTATTAAAAGTTTGATAGTTGATTTCGACGGTCCTGCTTCGGATTCTATGTATAAGCGAATTGAGACTCGTCTTTGTCATATTCATAATCGTGTGTTAAGAATGCCTATTTTAGAAAATATGGATGGTGAGGCAATAGATTTTAAAGACGATGCTCATGCAACTTGCATAGAATTTGATGCAGATTTACGAGAAAAAGTAACTGTATCTGAAAATTCACAACTAGTTAGTTCTCCTGGTCCTAGTACTAGCATTAACAATCCTGTTGCGAGAAGGTCTATTTCACCTGTTGAAAATTATAGAAAGTCAGTACCTGTATACAAATGGAACTTAAAGTTTGATACAAAAAATATGAGTGTCCATACATTTTTAGAACAAGTAAATGAATTATCAGTATCTCGTAATGTTGATAAAAAAGAGTTATTTTCTACAGTGACCGAATTATTTGAGGGTCCTGGCAAATTGTGGGTAAAAAATATTATAAGCAAAAAATTAGCTACTGATTGGGACGGTTTAGTCAAACTATTAATGCGTGATTTCTTGTCAGAGAGCTATGACGATGATCTCTGGGATGAAATTAAGCAAAGAACTCAAGGTGAAAAAGAACCTATTCACATTTATGTTGCTACTATGGAATCATACTTTAGTAGATTATCTCGTCCTCCAGCAGAAACAACTAAGCTTAAAATAATTAAGGAGAGAATTTTACCTCGTTATACATCTAGAATTGCTTTGGTAGATATAAAAGATACTGATGATTTGTGTACTATTTGTCGTAAGCTAGATGAAGTAGATCGCATAAGACATAATTATGTACCTCCACCTAAAAGTTCTAATGTGTTTCAAACTGATTTGGCATATATTGGAGAGTCTAGTAGCTCATTTGCTAGTACCTCATCCGCTAGTACCTCCACGAATAGCAAGAGGAATTACAATTTTAGGGGTAAAACCAGAAATGTTTCTGCTATCACGTGCTGGAATTGTCAGAAACCTAACCATACATTTCAAACGTGCAGGGACAAACCTAAAATATTTTGTTTTAAATGTGGCAATCCAAATGTAACATCCAGAAATTGTTCAAAGTGTCAAAAAAACTAGTATCGCAGGCAAACGTTGTTGGTCGTCGTTTGTCACAGTTTAAAAAGACCATACCTGTAATATATTCAAGAACGATTACGAATTCCAAACTAAAGTCTCCTACGTATAATAGAAATTTTTCTCTTTCAATACCTACCTCTCAAAGAACGTCTTATAAATTTAATAAAAATATTTCTTATATGCAACCTAATTTAAATAAATGTCGAAAATTTACTTCAAAATCAGAATGGCAATCTTGGCTAGATTATGTCAAAAATTTTTATTTAGAAACTAGTAAGGTAAACAGTACCTTAGAAGTATCACCAGTCTTTGTTGAAAAACCACTAGATAATCGTCCTTATATTACTGTTAACTTATATGATCAACAATTAACAGCACTTATAGATACAGGTGCAAATCAGTCTGTCATAGGAAGTGAAGGTTTGTTTATTTTAGATCAATATAAAATTAAAATTCGTTCTATTAAATCAGAATTTGTAACAACAGCTGAGGGTCGAAAACAGACAGTTTCCGGTTCAGTTTTATTACCTATTTGTTTAGAAACTAAATGTAAATTAGTAGAATTTTTAATAGTCCCTTCTATTTGTCATGGTTTTATATTAGGCAGTGAATCTTTAAAAATCTTTGGCCTTTCTCTAAATTTTCACACAAATACTTGGGAAATGGATAACCAATCAATGCAGGTCCATATTAGTGTAGTAAATAAAACATTAAATACTAATGATAGTGGCATTCAATCAACATCTGTATTATGTCCTAAGGATCAAGTTCTTGTGAATAAAACCTTGGAAAAATTTAAGACGCTGTCACCAGTTGGAAAACTAGGTAGAACCAGTAAATTTATTCAACACATCGACACCGGTGATGCTAGACCAATCAAGCAAAGGCAATATCAGTTATCACCTTATTTATTAAAAGAATTAAATAGTCAACTGGACGAAATGTTACGTTTAGGTGTAGTAGAACCCTCATTTAGTAGTTGGTGCTCACCTGTTTTATTAGTTAAAAAATCTGATAACACCTATAGATTTTGTTTTGATGGACGTAAATTAAATTCAGTCACTAAATCTGATTCTTATCCACTTCCTAGAGTAGATTATATTCTAAATATGTTAAAAGGTGCAAAATTTATCTCGAGCATTGATTTAAAAAGTGCCTTCTGGCAGATACCTCTGTCAGAGGAAAGTAAAGAAAAAACAGCCTTTAGTGTACCCGGTAGGGGTTTATTTCATTTTTGTGTAGTTCCTTTTGGCTTGACAAACAGTGCGTGCTCAAGCACAACAAAGACTGATGGATTCTATCCTAGGCCCAGAATTAGAGCCATTTGGTTTTGTTTATCTAGACGATGTAATTTTAATAAGTGGTTCGTTTGACGAACATATTAAACTTTTAGATGACGTTTTTAATCGCTTAAAATCTGCAAATCTCACTATTAACTATGACAAATGTCAATTTTTTCGGGATTCATTGAACTATCTTGGCTTCGTTGTGGATAAAAATGGTTTAAGAACTAACCCAGATAAAGTTGAGGCAATGGTAAATTATCCTAGACCTAAGAACAGTACAGAAGTTAAACGTTTTCTTGGTTTAGCTTCCTGGTATAGGAGGTTTGTTCCTCATTTTTCCACCGTAGTATCTCCGTTAAATGAATTGTTAAGAGGTGCAAAAGGAAAGAAACTTCCTATACAGTGGAACGATTCTGCTGAAAAGGCGTTCCAGGATATCAAGCAAGCATTAGTTTCGGCGCCGATATTATCTTCACCAGATTTTACTTTAAAATTCACCATTCAGTGCGACGCTAGTCTAACTGGTCTTGGGTCAGTACTGACACAAGTCCAGGATGGGGTTGAAAAAGTTATCGCTTTCGCTAGCCGTAGTCTTTCTAGGGCTGAGCGAAACTGGTCAACTTACCAGCGTGAATTAGCTGCTGTGTTATTTGGTATCACAAAATTTAGACCATTTATAGAGGGTACTCGCTTTACGGTTGTAACTGATCACTATAGTCTTTTATGGTTTCACAAATTACGTGAACCGACAGGAGTTTTAGCTAGATGGGCAACACAGTTGCAACAATTTGATTTTGAGATAGTTCACCGTAAAGGTAAACTAAATGTGGTACCAGATGCATTGTCCAGGTCACCCCTTCCGGTTGAAATAGATTTATTAGGAATCTTGCTTGATAACCTAGAGCCCTGGTATTTAGAAATGAGGGATAAAATCGATAAACATCCAGAACGTTACCCACACTGGTTAGTAAAAGACGGTTATATTTACAAATATTTACCAAAAAATATTCCTTTAATAACGAACACCTCAGATTGGAAATTAGTTGTCCCTCTATCACAACGAGAGCGAATTCTTAACCAATGCCACGATATTCCTACGTCAGGGCATTTCGGATTTTACAAAACTTTAAAAAAAATAACCGAGAATTATTACTGGCCCAAGTTAAGAAAAGATGTATTTAAGTATATAAGAAATTGTAATATTTGTCATAGTCAAAAAATGCCTAACTCGACACCAATGGGTCTTATGGGTAGAGAAAGAAAAATTTCTATGCCGTTTCAATGTATTTTTATTGATTTCCTAGGTCCATATCCACGTTCACCACGAGGTAACACTCAGGCAATTATAGTTACCGATTACTTTACTAAATATGTTTTGGTAAAACCAGTACGTGCTGCTAATGCCAAAACTTTAATTTCGTTTATAGAAAATGATGTATTTTTAGTTTACGGAGTAAGTCAATTTATAGTATGTGATAATGGTTCACAAATGACTGGGAAAGAATTTGAAAAATTCACTAACAAGTACCAGGTACAAGTTTTATATAACGCACGGTATCATCCCCAGACTAATGCAGCTGAGCGAAATATTAGAACCTTATTAACATCAATTCGTTGTTTTGTAAAAAGACACAAAGACTGGGACAAAGAAATTCACAAAATTGCTCATGCCATGAGAGTTTCAACACATCACACAGTAGGGTATAGTCCCGCTTTTCTAACTTTTGGCAGAAATATACCTATATCTGGTGATTTTTATAGCGAAAAAATCCGCGATATTAATTTTGACTTAGAACCTGGATATGCAGACCAATACGCAGAAAATCTTAAAAATTTTCCTGAATTATATAGAAAAGTGCAAGAGAAATTAAATGTTATGTATCAGAGAAATTCTAGACAATACAATTTACGTAGGAGAGACTTTCAGTTTAGAGTAGGCGATAAAGTTTGGAGAAGCAATCATGTTCTTTCGGATGCTGAAAAACAGTTTTCGGCTAAGTTGGCACCTAGGTATGTGTTATGCAAGGTGCGTACAGTTAAATCACGCATAGTGTATGAGTTAAATAATATGGACGGTACAGATGCTGGCACCTGGCACATAAGTCAGTTAAAGCCTTATCTAGGATCGAATTCTGATTTGTCAGAGTAAAATTTTTCTGTCACCTAGATACTTCAACTAAAATTGATTTTCAACACCTCTGGTATACCGACAGTAACCTTCGCTATTTAATTCACATTCACTAGGCCAATAAGTAATTTTTTTGTTCGTGAGATAGTCACATTTTTCTTGGAGTTGTTAAATTTGAAATTTATGTAGATTTATGGCACAAAGTCATTTTTTTATCACAACTTCCGATGTTGAATTTAGGTCTACATTTATCTATGCTGTAACGTAAGAATTTTCAAAATCTTTTTATACAACAAAAGCTATCAATGTAATCTTACATTTTTTTAAGTACCGTTGTGAAACTTCTTACATAGCTCTAGTAAGAAATTAAAACACTTCACTGTTTTATTTTGTTTCTTTCTTGAGATGGCTTAATCATATGCTATATTTCCCGATATTGACGCCAATTATTCTTGTCCCAAAAAAAAAATAAGCCTTCGCTTATTCCCCTTAATCAATTGATCAATTGTCCCTCCGTGAATTCGATAAGAATTACCCCCTATTGTACATATTCCCTATTGTATATATTCTACTGATAGAAATGCAAAAGATTGCATTTACCTTTTTGCACGTACTAGTAGATTTTAGTTAGTATTTAGGATCTTGTAAATAAGACTAGTTGATAGGCAGATTTGACAACTCCTGAGAAATGGATGCGTTAAAATTAGTTATATTCGGGTAGAATTATTACTAACTTAGTACGTAAGCAAAATTTGGGAACTGTAGGATTTAAGTAAAAAAAAATTATAAAAACTGATAATAAGTAAAACACTCATGATTTTGTAAAAATATACCCTTCTTCAAAGGATATATTTTTAATGGTGGAGAGGGGCAGTGTAGCATTGCATATGCTACATTTTTCATAGTAATTAATTTAAAAAGTAAACTGGTGCATAGTGAGTTAGGCCACCCAGTATGTGGGTAAATGTATTACTGGTTGCAGTGAAAAATCTCCTGAAAAGGAATTTATTAGACAAATATAAATATTTTTTTTATTCTTTCTTTCCTGCAAAAACATGCTCCACATGCAGTTAAATATATAAGTAAATAATAATGAAAATAATGCGGCACCGTTTCAGACAATTAACACTGCAATTATAACTTGTTCAGGTTGAAAAGCACTTGACACCTCATTTTGAGTTAACACCAAACTATAGTAAACACACGACGTCTTCTCTTCCTGGCTGGTTTAACAGCATGTTTCTTATGGACTTGTTTTATTTATTTCTTCAGAAGCACATAGTAGCACACTCTCTATTTTAAGGTTAAATTTGGGATATTTTAAATTCATCTTCTTCTTCTTATAGTTCGATTTTGCCAAGAGCACAATTCTGTGATTTGAGTTGGTAATTAAGACCTGCGTGTAGGGATCGTTAGTTTTTTTAAATTCGCAAGACCGCGTTAGAGAGCTAAGCCATCTTAGCAGCCTTTTAAGCGTGATCCATTGAAGGAGCCGGTAGTGCTTAGGCTTGGGGCAGTAGCCTAACTAGTAAATTTGGTCAAGCCATAATTTTTATTCACGCCATAAGCTTAGGCTTATACTCGATACTGAGCCCCCACAGGTCACTTGGGGTAAGTCTTGCGAATTCGTTTGATTTCATTTTGTAAGGTGTATTTTTTTTATATCTTAGGGTTGCCAGTATCCCTCATATGAGGCAATTTTCTTTGGTGTGATATCATTATTGGCATATCATCTTTCCGATGTAGCGGCCACACACAGATGGTATTATTTTAAGAAGCAAGAGGTCAATAAGCGAAAGAATCCGAGTCGTCGATTTTTTTTTGGACCACGTAGGCAGTGGAGACAATTTGAGAGTGGAGGCAGCGTGTTGTAGAGGGGTCCCTGCAGTCATACCTGATTCTGGAACAAAGTTACACCAGGGCCTTCTGTTTTGTGGTATTATTTATAACATTTTGTCTGATTTAAATTATTACTTTTCATATTTTTTTTTTTTGTAAGAAATGGTACCATTTTAATTAAATTTTAACATTTTACAAAGATTCATACATTTTCACATAAATATTTTTACATAAAATTTTCTTAAATAATACTTGTTAAACCTTGTCATAATTTAATATATTTTTTATCAATCATTCAAATTTCAACTTAACTAAATTTTTTTTGCTATTGCTAAATAAATTATTCAACTGTCCATTGTCAAATATTAAAGTCAACTTATTATTAACATGTGTGTTTCCTTTCTTCTACTCATTTAGCTGGATATATATTATTGGTGAGCTTATTACATAACTTAGGTACTCAGTATTGTTTTCCTTAGCTTTCACAATACTCATGGTTCATATAGTAAGTTAAGGTGGCGCCCTGAACATCTATTTTTTTTGTTTATATATATTCACTATTTTATATATTTTTTTTTGCAAGTTAACAAACGAGTAAATATCGAACCACGACCTCGCTTTCCCATAACCCAGAGCTGCCGTTCGCATAATTGAAACACTTCCTGGTTTTAAGCCAAGGGGTGTTACAACCCATAGAGCGGCTGGCGTCCGATCCGGCTCTCATCCAGACTTCCGCAACCCACGTCCCCATCGTGAGTATAAATAAGGGAGCACGCGAAGTCCCCGGCAAGTTGTGCTTTCGGCGTATCTAGTGACATACAAATCCAGTGCCCACGTTATCTCTTCGATTGCCCCAGCAGCGCATAAATCCAAGTGTGTCTTCCGGTGTATTTCGCGAATTTAAATCCGGTGCCCATGAAATATTCCTAGGCAAACCCTAGTAAAAAATTTAATTTCTTAAAATTGCCCCAGTGTATAAATTCTGTAAAAGGAAATCGTCATCGCGCATTAAATTAAAAGCGAATTTTCTCAGTTTTAAAAATCATTTAACAAAACAAATAAAACCAACCCCTACCTAGGCAATTTCTAGTGTCGATACATTAAACTATTTTTAGTGTAAATAAAATTTTAATTTTCGAATAATTAAATACTCAACGCTGTGTTTTTAAACGTAAATAAATATCTTGTTAATTTTCGTTCTAAATCAAAGTGTTTAATTTAAAATCTAGTGCAAAAATACTGTACAGGGCCTTTGACTCTGCTAGCTGAAATAAAAATCGTACAAGTGCAAAATAAACTAAATAAAATTAATTTCGAGTGTAAATCAGCTCTGAAGGAATACAGGGCGAAGCATTTAGCCCGTTCCAGCCTTTCAAGTACTAACCACCCCAACTTCGAATCAAACAAATTAAGGTGCGCGAAAGGCCTCTGGAGTCTCACATAAAGCTCTCCAGCCCAAAATATTTTATTTTTTCCAAACCAGAAGTACCGTTCGTGTTCACAACGAAGACCGCGTCCTCGCCTCACACATCTTCCAGCGGTTTGTATATCAGTGTATGCGCGGAAGCTATGCAACCTTAGGTGAGAGTTGTATAGGGGATATACCATCCTTCGGAGGGGACGTAAAGCCGTCGGTCCCTTGTCTATTACATGTTGGGCAAGTAAAACGTCCCTACTCTTCTTAAGGGAAGAGATTCGGCAACATTCCTGGTTGGGGGTAGCTCGTCTACAGGCGTCGGTGTTAGGCCTCATTAGCGGAAATAGGCCGACATTAAATAAATGTATTTAAAAAATGTTCAAATTGTGCACCATGCATTCTAATGCACAAACGTGCTCTACGAGACACCTCACGCATTACATTTTGGAGCATTTCAGGAGTAATTGCGTCACATGCGTTTCTAATTCTGGTTTTGATGTCCTCAATATTTTCAAGAGCAGTTTGAAATACCTTGTCTTTAATATAATCCCAGATGAAAAAATCCAGGGGGGTTATATCTGGTGATCGAGCTGGCCATAGAATGGGTCCATAGGTGCCTATCCAGTTATCTGGCATAACTTTATTTACATAATTTGTACATACTACAGCAGTGTGAGGTGGTGTCCCATCTTGTTGAAAATATGAATAATTTAATCTTTCTCCCACCATTCATTCAAAATTTTGAAATTCGTTTTGCAGGAAATTAGGTATCTACGGGCGGTTAATTTGCCATCATAAAAATAAGGTTCAATTGCTTTAGTCTCTGCACCAATGTGTATGTCGTATCCACTTATAATGCATATTTCTATTGAAAAATCCATTATTAAAAAAATTTTATTCGTCCCGACCAATAATTTTGTTACATATCAGTGGGACATTCCTTTTTTTATTTAACAACCATCTACAAAATCTTACTCTCCTCGGCGTATCTCCCTCATTTAAATGTTGAACTTTTCTCATTATATAGCATCGAAATACGTTTTTTTTAAATATTTTTCTTGCACTGTCTTTTTTATGCAACAGTTTCTCTAAATTTGTCTCAAAGAGGTTTCTTCATTTTGGTTAACATAATTCAATACTCTATTCACTTTTCTTACATTATCCGTAACATGCCTTCGCCATACTACTTTTTTTGAAAATGAACCTTGCGTTTTTAGATTTAGAACTAACTTCCTAACTATAGGTAGTTCGATTTGGCTGCAGAGAGAAAAAATAAACGGAATTAATGGTGTCATGGCCTACTTTGAGATTTGTTCTTTTCATTTTTGCTCAAGAGCGTATGGAAAGGCCAACTGTGTTTTCGATTTTTTTTTATACACATTACTATTCTTATTGTCTTTGCCGCCAACTTTCATCCCTTTAACTTTTTTCGTATCTCCTCAAATAAGGAAGCTATCACCTTCGTGGTTTTCCTATTTTTTAGGTTTTTGTAATATATCTCACAAAGTAGGCTATGGATTTCAAATTTCTTTTTACTGAAATATAGGCTCACAAAAAATGGGATAACTCTTTCTAAAACTTTATCCTTGTACAATAGATATTAAGCAAGATATTTGGTGTGGGCTTCGTAACGGTAACGGACGGTATTAGTACAAATTATAGAAAAATAATACATTGAAGTATCTTTAAAATTCATGTATCTTCCTCATTATTTATATATTCTTGTAAACAATTAAACGTGAAAATAATAATTTTTCATAAAAATTAATTACAATTATTTAAAGAATATAAACACTTAAGTCCGCCCGTCGGAATGTTTCTAATTTCAAATTGTGTTACACGAAAAAGTTCAAAAAAAAAAATTATGCAAATCCCACCTGCTTCTGAGAAACTTGAAGAAGTTTCAACGATTTTTAGGCTTGATTGGTTCGACTACTATTACTATTTACTGGTCTCTCGACAAGATAAAACAAAAAAAAATGCAAATCGATACCACGACTGATTGCTTCTGAATCTTCCGGTACACTGGCCTATTACCTTAAGTAAAAGTCATGATGCGAGCGCACGAACTCGAATATTCCTCAAAGTTTTCTCGATGTAATCAGATGATTTGGTAACATCAACACGTCCGCCGTCCCGCACTGCGGCATTAAAGTTTATTTCATACGTAACAGGTAGAAATATGGAGGAATTTAGAGCAGATAAGGAATAAAATCGGAGTTTGCGGGTAATATTTATAGTTGTCGAGTAGCTAAACATTTGTCAGACGCGAGAGGCCGAGAAGAAGGAAGCGGGTAGAGATAGGTTGCCCCGAAACTGCCCAGCCAAGCAGTGGATTACCCCATAAACCGAAGTAGCCCGGTCAGATTATTTTTGGTTTATTTGCTAATCGCGTAACAAACGACGTTGATTTCTAATGGGGATTTACTTACTTCCAAGATATTAGCTATAGATTATCTAAGGAAAGGCCTTAATGCTGCTCTATCCGACATTGTATATGAGGAAACTGAGCGACGCCGGTTTGCCGATTTCTCTGTAGGGGATCCGAGATTATCAGAAAGTGTAAGATCCCAGCAGCCGTGAAGGATGTTGCGACTGAATAAATATACGGTGTCACTTTCACAAAACCTTCAGATTTTTCTGGGGCCCATGGGAATGAAGCCCACTGCCAGGAGGCTGGCTGGCAAGCGACAGTACTGAGCCACGCCTAGACCCTCGGCCACGTTCGCTTCTCTCTAGTGAGTAGTGTTGAATTTTAATCTTTAAATATAAAAAGGAAAGTTGTCACCTTGACAGGAATACACAATTAAGAACCCAGTAGCCGCAATGAGGACCATCTGGGCTGAAGCAGGGGATAGTAATTTTAGTGAGCATTATCAGTTTAGTAAAATGAGTGTTGGAGCGCATTTCGCAATTGTAGAAATCACAGAACAGGATCGTGAAGCTTAAAATGTTTCCTCTTTGCCGCTATCATATGGAATATTAAAACATTTTTTTAGTCGCAAACTCCTCTATAAAATCCTTATTTTACTATACTCAGCAGCTATTCTCCGGGCTATGTGCCCCACCGAGCGCTGAATTACAAGTTATAAGCCTGGCGCTTTAAGTGTAATAATTGTATGTTACCAACAGAACGCTAATGCTTCGATTGCAACAAACACCAGCCCAAAGACTGATCCTACTTAAAGGAGATCTCGTATCAGTCGTCCCACACTACTTGCAGACTGCAGTTTCGAGCTGTTGGCTCTCGTCAGTCTGTAATTGAGTGCACGGCGGGGCACATAGCCTGGAGAGTAGCTGTTGGTTGCAGTCTGGTTACGTCCCTTATAGTAAAATAGATTAGATAGATATATTATTTATTGGTGCTAATAACAAAATGTTTTACACAAGTCAAAAAAATACAAATACAATGTAAATA
Organism: Leptura quadrifasciata; assembly: GCA_963675555.1. Classification (NCBI taxonomy): domain Eukaryota; kingdom Metazoa; phylum Arthropoda; class Insecta; order Coleoptera; family Cerambycidae; genus Leptura; species Leptura quadrifasciata. Next base: position 108,908,996 of record OY776679.1, read on the forward strand.
CACATACAATACAATTACAATGTAAATAATAAATACATTATATTGGTGTAAAGTACAATTAGTATAAAGGTTAAATATAAATTAGCAGACCATACTAATGTGTATATGTGTATGAGTACAGTTTTCTTCATAAAATAATGTATAATGGCAAAGTCGAAAAGTAAAAATAACACAGTAAAAACAAGAAAAATTAAAAACATTATTTATCACACAGTGGAAAAGTCAACATCTAAAAATTCCTTAAAATTATAAAAAGCATGGTCTATTAAAAAAAAATTTATCACAGATTTGAAACGTTTATAGTTCAGTTCCTTGATGTGTTGGGTAATGCATTGAAAAATTTTATTGCGTGATACCTTGTTCCATCGCGTGTTTTGGAGAGTCGTAAAAAGTCATAGTTCAATAGATCTTTATTATGGGTGGAGTATGAATGAATCTGATCGCGTGGTGTATACATCGTTTCCTTTTTTTTAATGTAAAGGAGACATTGCAATATACAGGGTGTCCCACTACGAACTGCGGCGATCGATATCTCGAAAAGTAGACATCGGAAAATTTTGAAAATTTGGTAATAAACTAATGTCGATGGGGGCAACTCGACTAAAATATTTTCAAGATGGTGGTATTTCCGGTTATACCGAAAATCGACACCAACTTGCTTATTTTAAATGGGACACCCTATATATTATTACATTTTTGGATTGTACGCAAAATTCTAAGCCAATTTTGTGTATCTAAAAGAATTATCAATTTTTCCTATAAGGAAGCCTTTATTATCTAATTTGGGTTAGATTCTTTGTTGAAAATGACCTACTTTAATAGAGTTTTTATAATATTTTGATAAGTATTAATACAGAGTGTTCAAAAAATAAAAATAAAGATGAAATTGAGGAAACTGTCAAAAATCAATTTTTTCAAATGGAAATCTCCAATTTTTATAATATTATCTTATTCGCCATTAAAAATAAGGGTAAGTTTGTATATGGATGTCTATTCCGAAAATTTTTAGTTTTCGAGATATTCCCAATTCTATATTTCTATATAGGGATTTTGCTATGGATTTTAAGTTCAATTACTGTTAGTTGGCTATGACGGCGTTGAGTGCTAAACAAATGTATGTAGCTGTCACTTACCAATTGACAAGTATTCATTATCATGTTGGGGCGCTTACATTATGCACACGAGGATTACTTAAATTTGTTTATAATCTATGGAGAATGTTACAAAGTTTTATCAAAAACATGTGAAATATTTGCTAATAGATATCCAGAGGAACCATAATCGTCTCCGAACAGTATTTAATGAATAATGGAGAATTTAAAAAAATTGGGCACTGCAACAGTTCATAAAATATTTAAACAAATGTAACTTAGATACAAAAGGTTCTTACATAAAATACTAACAATATAACTACTTATACTCAGGAAAATATTTTATTTTAATAAGTGTTCAAAGTGTTCACCCTGAACTTCCAAACGTTTTTGGCACCTCTTGATTAGTTCGTCATGGGTGGCCGCTCTAATAGAATCTGGAGATAATCTTTCAAAAGCATTCCTTACTCTTGCCTGACAATCTTCCATTGTTGTGACTGGATTAAAATAAACCATATCTTTTATTGTTCCCCATATAAAATAGTCTAAGACAGACAAATCAAGAGAACGGGGAGGCCACAGAAAAGATCCATTGTTAGCAATCCACTTATCGTAAAAAGTTTCTTCTAAGAAGTTGTTAACTATGAAGCTGCTGTGTGGTGGCGCGCCATCGTGTTGCTAAAATATTTGCCTATGTTCAGCTAGAGGTACATTGTTCAAATATTCATTATTTAAATCTTGTAATATATTCAAATATTTTTCACCTAAAAAAAAGTTGATACGTAATTTGAAAAACAGAAATTATTTAAGTATTAATTCATCACCATTTAAGTTTTCTTCATAAAAATTAAGTTTTACGACTCCAACATTTCTCACAGCACAGTACACATTAAATTGCCAGGTTTCTTGATAATTTCGCAATCTCACGGCATGGGGATTTGAATCACACCAAAAGTGGGAATTATGTCTGTTGAAAAGTCCATTTTTCGTAAATTTTGCCTCGTCAGTCCAAATTATGTTGTCCAAAAATAGAAAGTCGCCTTGTAACATTGTTAAAATAAATTCGCAAAAGTGAACTCTCCTGGTCAAATCCGTGTCCTTTAGATGTTGAACCATAGAAATGGAATAGGGATGGAATTTGTGTTTCAAAAGAATTCTATGAATAGAGTTCTTGGAGATTCCTGTTTGTAAGGCCACTTGTCTTAAGGATGTCATAGGATATGCCGCAAAATAGCCCAAAATAGCAATTTCGATATTTTCATCATCGACAATTGGTTTTATTTTATGAACTGGTGCCTTAACGGTGCCAACATTTTTGAAATTCTCCATTATTCGTTTAATACTGTTCGGAGACGGTTTTTGTTTATCTGAATCTCTATTAGCAAATATTTCACACGTTCTTGATAAAATTTTGTTACATTCTCCATAGATTATAAACAAATTTAAGTAATCCTCATGCGTATAATTTAAGCGCCCCGGCATGATAATTGATATTTGTGAAATGGTAAGTGACAGCTACATACATTTGTTTAGCACTCAACGCCGCCATAGCCAACTAAGAGTAATTTAACTTAATATCCATAACAAAATACCCATATAGAAATATTGAATTGGGAATATCTCGAAAACTAAAAATTTTCGGAATAGACATCCATGTACAAACTTACCTTTATTTTTAATGGCGAATAAGATAAGATTATAAAAATTGGGGGTTTCCATTTGAAAAAATAGATTTTTGACAGTTTTCTCAATTTCATCTTTATTCTTATTTTTTGAACACTCTGTATTAATACTTATCAAAATATTATAAAAACTCTAATAGAGTAGGTCTTTTTCAACAAAGAATCGGACCCAAATTAGATAATAAAGGCTTCCTTATAGGAAAAATTGATAATTCTTTTAGGACCCGCAAACGTCATTTTTGACATAAAAATTGAAATATCTCAAAAACGGAGAGACCTAGGTATAGGACATGATACACAAAATCGGCCTAGAATTTTGCGTAAAATCCAAAAATCTAATAATATATAGGGTGTCACATTTAAAATAAGCAAGTTGGTATCGACCGGTATGACCGGAAGTGCCACCATCTTGAAAATATTTTAGCCGAGTTGCCCCCATCGACATTAGTTTACTACCAAATTTTAAAAATTTTCCGATGTCTACTTTTCGAGATATCGATCATCGCAGTTCGTCGTGGGACACCCTGTATATGTACTAATTAATGTTAGGATGTTAGAGTTATTTAAAAGAATCTCAGCAGTCATCTCTGTATCCTAACCCGGCAATTATTCTAACTGCTTTTTTGCATAGCAAAAATAGTTGCAGAATGGGAAGAGCGACCCCAAGCCAAAATTACATAGCTTATTGCAGAGTGGATTAGTTCATGATAGCTGCTAATATTGTTGTTTGTGACACGCAGTTCAAATAAGGATTTTATAGAGGAGTTCGCGACTAAAAAATATGTTTTAATATTCCGCCCCCCAAAAGCACAGTTGAACTATGCTAAACCCTGTCAGGCTATTTATTTTTCGATGGCAACAGACACTGGACCGCTAGATGGTGCATGCTGATTATTTTGCATGTCGCTATCCTAACGATACTGAGATGTACCAAATAGTTCAAGGATCTTCGTGTCGGCCGTCACTTGCCTACCTTGCACTGACGAGAGTCAACAGCTTGAAACTGCAGCCTGCACGTGGTGTGGACGATTGGCACGAGAGCTCCTTTAAGCAGGAGCAGTCTTTCGGCTGGTGTTTGTTGCAATCGAAGCATACGTGCTAGATTTTGACGACGACTGAGCTCTTACGACCAGAAATTGAAAACTGGCTTCATATTATGAATATTCATGTGTCGTTAGATCATAAAAGCAACAAATCTGATTGTGCTCTCGCAAAGCCTTTGAAAATAATTACTATCAGAGTAACTTGCTTGCATGGTTTCACTGGACTACTAAATTAAGACTTACACACGCACTTTTAGCAGAAACCCGAGTCGACTTATTCCGTTTATTGGAGGCGATTAAATTTGCCCATATCTCCGGCTAGGGGAAATATCGAATGGCCAAAACATATTTCTATAAAAGGCAGTTATAAAAAATTGATGGGAAAGCGAATTCGATATTAGTAGTTTTTGTGTAGTCAAGCGGTACTAAGAAATATTACATTTTAATACCGCGCGCTAACTCTCATATTTTGTCCGGTTTTCTAATAATGCAAAGGGAACAGTGGTGTAGGGTAGGGTGGTTCTGGAAATACTTTGAAGCCGGTTTTTTAGGGATTATTGTGTTTCGAATTTTGAATGCGATTAAATCAATTTAAATCAAACATAGTGAGACAAGAATTAAACGTTCATGATAAAGGCAACTCGATCCAAATATTGTAATTTTTTGGAGCTACGAAATAATGAATAAAATAGCTATAAAATCGTATTTCAACGATCTTTTTCTTATAGGGTTTTCAGACTTAATCGTATAATTATCTCCGGAAGAATGTGTGATGCTTGTTTTGCTCGGGTAGCTGGCTTGGAGATTATTCCAGGGTTCAATGTTAATGTTAATTAAAATCCAGATCCAAAATAAGACTGGCCGTATCTTTTATGGCTTAGGTTGCGACAATCTTGTTATTACATAAGTACATCATAGTAATCGGAGAGAGAGAGAGAGAGAGAGAGTGTAACATATTTCCTCTATGTACGTCGTCGTAACCCCAATTCTCTAATCGAAGTTCCAGGACATAACAGATGCGACAAAGAAATCTGTTCCAGGAGAGATCCAGTTCAATGCACTCGAATCAATCTGAGAGGAGGTCCAGTTCAACGCACTCGAATCCTCCCTAACAGATACTTGGCCAGCGGCTGCCACGGCGCCGGAGAAGCTTGATCTTCCGGTTATCCCAGTTCAATACACTCGAGAAAGGTGAAAGCCAAGCTCTGAATTTACTGGTTTCTGGCTAGCTATTTTATACCCACAAATCACGGTCACGTGGTTTGCACACGGCACGAAATGCACACGGCACGCAAGTTGCGGCCTGGTGAAGTCAGAAATAAAAGTTAAAAAAAGAACTAATCAGGTATTGAACTAATCCAAAACTGAACTACTTGATCCATGCATGATTAAAATAAGTTAAACTGGAATGAAAGTATACAGTATTCCTGTAGTATTGTATACTTCATTACAAATGGTAATAGATGAAAAATCATTATTCAAAAATGTTGAAACACCAATATTTCTGTTGATTTGTTCTCTGTGACCTAAAATTATGGGCCGTTTTCAACTTATTCTCAGCAAAGTCATCTAAATATTTCTTCACAGTGGTTAGGCTAGCTCTCGCGTCAGCCAACGGGATCGCCGAGGACTTCTATGTGTCCTGTATATAATTTAACGTCTCTTTGCTCTACTACTTAGGAGGATACATCCCCCATTTCTGTAGTTTACGAAGAATCGTCGATAATTGGTATGTTAAGCACATAGGGCCAGGTAGTCTCGACATGCAAATAACTATAATTTATAAGCAAAGTCCGGGTCGCAGGTATAAATGATAGTACGGCACCCCGTTACCAACAATCCATGTTATCACGCCATGCCCAAATCGATAACTAATCGTTAGATTATAAAAAAGAAAAAAGAATTTTCCTGAGCGAACAAGTCCCTCAACGTTGTGCTTCCCGGTAGAGTAATTTCAGTCTGTAGAGAAATTATTTTTTTTATCACGCAATGTCCGTTCTCAGTGGAATCTCGTTTAAAATGTAAAAGACAACTTGAATTCATCAAGAACTGATGTTTCGTGTCCTGTAAAATTTCAATATTAACACGCTTTTATTAGCTTCACCTGTATGTTTGTTTGGTTGTTTACTTGTAATGGAATCTTTGAACGTGATTCTCACCCACTTCAAAACGTCAGATTAAACTGAAACTTTGCGCACTTATCAAGGATCGATGACAATACAATAATTTGACAACTCTGTCCTAATGTCCTCACCAGGATCATCAGGACAAAATAAAATAAAATAAAATACTAACATATTGTCGAGATTTTGGCGGATGCGCCGCTGTTAATAATATACAGGCTGTCCATTTTATCAGGGCACTCGAGAATATCTCACTTAATATCGGTCGTACAAAAAGAAATATTTTTACGAAAATTGTGCCGATTTATATGACCTACAAAATGGTTTATAGACATTTGAAATCCATGTCCTACTTTAAGAGTTATGGCGGAAAATAACGAAAATGCGGAAAACGTCTAGGCCAAATATCTCCGTTATTTGAAGAGACACGAGAAAAATTCTGAGGCGAAAATTTTTGCAAAACAGAGTGTTTCAACGAGGTTTTATCTAATTTTTTTCAAAACTGCTATATTTTGAGATTTACTCTTCAGGCTGTTAAAAAAATTATTTTGAAACGGGCGGGAAATGGCGCCATTAAATAGAGTATTTTCCTCCTTTTTCAACGATATATCATATGCCATATTTATTCATTGGTACTACGTTAGTAATTATAAAAATATTTTTTTAAAACCAATAAATTTTTTTTAACAAGCATTATACTTGCCGTGGAGAAGTATGATTAAATAAAACAATTAAACAATTAAGAAGAATAAAGTAAATTCAGATAACAAAATCAAAATAATAATCAAGAAAGCAACACGGAGCAATTATGGAAAGAGTATTCGCAGTTATGCCAATGTAAAGAGGTCTTCCATAAAAGCGTCACTCCTTGCTCAGAAAGTTAAAATGTCTTTACCAATTAATTTAAGTATAATATTCATTTGTTTGTATTTCATGATTTCGCTATTATTTCAATTATTTTAAAATAGTTGGCTGTGAACAAACTTGACAATTTAATTTTTTGACAGATCATCTCAATTAATACTTAAACTCTTACTCAATCACACTCGGGTGTTGGAAAAAAAGCGTACCGATCCATTAATATGTAGTAAACTACTTTGGTCCGACGAGGCAAATTTTTCCAATAAAGAATTTTTTGATCGCAATATTCATTACAAATGGACTTCTGAAAATACACACTGGCATAGAACGACTGGGTTTCAAAAATTTTTTTCAATAAATGTGTGGAGAGGTATTTTAGGTACCAATTTCAAAGGTACCTAAACTTTTTGAGAAATGAATTTAATGAATTCTTAGATGACCTACCTTTAGAGAATCGACACAACTTTCAATATTTTCAACAAGATGGAGCTCCTCCCCACAATTCCCAGATTTGCCTAGATTATTTAGACGAAATTTTGCCTCAACATTGGATAGGTACCAATGGATTTATTCGATGGCCCCCTCGTTCTCCAGATATAACCTAAATAGGTTTTTTTCTATGGGGGTATATTAAAGATGTGTTTTCGACGACACCGCAAAATGTAGAAGACCTAAAAGCTCGAATTCAACAGGCATGTATTACAGTTACCCCCGAAATGCTGAGCAATGTTTTAAATGCAGTGCCTCGCCGCGGTCGATTGTGCATAAGAAATCGCGGTGGACACTTTGAACACTTGATATATCTTAAAAATTATTATGATGATTAGATAAATATTAATGTTCTGTGTGCTACATTCTTTTTATTATTAATTTGTTTTTGTTACCTGAATTTACTTTATTCTTCTTAAGTGTGTTAATGTTTTATTATAGCAAAGATTTGAACAACTTATTGAATTATTTTATCGTTTTATTTAATCATACTTCTCCACGGCAAGTATACTGCTTGCTAAAAAAAAATATTGGTTTTAAAAAAATGTTTTTATAATTACTAACGTAGTACCAATGAATAAATATGGCATGTGAGATATCGTTGAAAAGGGAGGAAAATACTCTATTTAATGGCGCCATTTCCCGCCCGTTTCAAAATAATTTTTTTAACAGCCTGAAGAGTAAATCTTATAATACAGCGGTTTTGAAAAAAAAATAGATAAAACCTCGCTGAAACACTGTTTTGCAAAAAATTGTCGCCTTAGAATTTTTCTCGTATCTCTTCAGATAACGGAGATATTTGGCCTAGACGTTTTCCGCGTTTTCGATATTTTCCGCCATAACTCTTAAAGTAGGCCATGGATTTCAAATGTCGTTAAACCATTTTGTAGGTTATATAAATCGGCACAATTTTCGTAAAAATAATTTTTTTTGTACGACCGATATTAAGTGAGATATTCTCGAGGGCCCTGATAAAATGGACAGTCTGTATATATTCTAACTAATAATAAAAGCGTGTTAATTAAATGATTTTTAGTAAGTTTAAAAAATTATAATTTAAAAAACTTTAAAAAAACACGCTTTAAAAACAGAACTAAAAAGTAAAAAATAATAATGTTTAGATATTAAGATTTTGTTCAACAGCGATAGATTGTAAAAAGCGTGGGTTTTTTTTATTATATTTTTATAATTCTACTTTTATCAATAGGTTCACACTTTCATTTTAACACCAAAAAAGTAGAATTTGATAGATTTTTTTGCTATTTCTTGAGGTCTAAAAACACTGTGAGCCAAAGTAGCAAATCTGACATCAGAGTCGAATTTAGGGCATCAAAATAGATAAAAATATGATGGTCTAATCTGCCGGGCTTAAACAATTTCCTTTTGTGTGTCTGTATGCCGTATGTTATTAGCTGCTCACGTTCAGTACGAAATATTCAGTATAATTAGTTATGTTCATTTTTTGTAAAACAACAGGGTATAATGAAGACAGTGGCATATTTTAAATAAATTCATATGCAAAAGTGTATAATTATGACATGTACATTTTTTGTAAAGGTTATAATTGAAGCTGTGTTATTGAAAAAAAATCACAAACAATAGAATACCCCGAGGCAAATAAATCATTTACTGCTAATTCTCGCCAAAAACCCTAAGAGTAAAAATGGCTTTTTTGCCAAAGATCACAATCCCACACTCTGCATGACGCAAATAGTTAAAAACGGATTTATGGGGAGTAATTTTTAGGAAATGAGGAGTCAAACGGAAAAGGGTGAAAAATCTGGGACCTGGCACAATCTATAAAAGAAAATTACGTAGGTGGACCTGCATATTGTTGTTGGATCAAAAAACTAATTTTCATTAATTCCCGGGCAACTGAAAACGAGTTTGGTAAAAAATCCAGTGACAGTTACTACTTTTCCCTCATTTTCCACGCTACAATATATGATTTCCACCAAAAAACTGATGTGGCGTGATAATGTTATCGTCGCTAAAAAATTTACATCATTAGGATTCAACGCCTCCTTTACGACGCGATTAAAATGTCAGTTCATATTTTTTTCTTATAATAAATATTATATGATCAGTGAAACTGACATTGCGCGGTGACCTGAATTTTCACCTGTGGGCAAATTTCAATTTTATAAAATAATTATCGACAGCACGGAAAATGTCAGTTTCTATTGCTTTTAATCATATGCATCCCTCTCGATAACCCAAGTCAGAAAACTGACATGTCGGGATAACAAAATCGACCATTTTTTCTTTTACATATCCAAGGGAATGTTTCGACCACTCCATCGTCAGTCCACTTGAACTTTTTTGTTATACTCATCGAGAACTAGCAAAAAAATACAAAAATCACTGAAGCGTAATAAGTCGAGAATCCTGGTAACGGGCTGCCGTACTATGACGTTAAAGTCAAGATTGGTTCTGGGCGAATTCCCATGCATATATGACCTTGTAACATCCAATGTTAATACAACCAAATAATTACACTCTCTCAAAGAGGTCTAGAAGTATTGGTGGATGTAACAGTAACATGTATTTTGAACAACCAATCAAAGAGTAAAATTTCTATTATATTATATTATATTTCATCGTTTCGTAATGTTTTTAAAGCTTAAGGTGGGCATATCCAAGAGAGAGAGAGATCCGATAAGGAAATATTTATTATTTTTGGCCATAACTTTTTTTTAATGCATATACCGGTAAAATAAAGTATAAGCCTACCTAAGTGGAACTATGACAGGTGTAGTGATGTGAATTTCACTCAATAATTTCAGTTGTTTGCAGAATCAGTAAATTTAAATTAAAAATTAGTGCCAATCTTCATAATTTGTAATTTTAAATGAACTAATTTTGCAAACGACTGAAGTTATTGAGTGAAGATTCATATCACAACACCTGGCATAGCTGGGGCGAGCTTGGGTGCGTCTTTACTATATACATACTTCGATATGAGATGTAAAGCAACGTAAGGCGCGGTTAGTAGTTGGATGGGTGACCGTTCCAACTGTTGTAGGGTATGTCCCCTACAAGTCCAAAATAAACAATTACAAAAATCGCCAAAAATTCAGATCACCCCATGTAGTATGGCAAACCACATAAAAAAAGTCAACCAGGCGCCATTCACATCAAAAAAACCACAATTAATCCCAAAGAAATCTGAGAAAATTCGCAGACACTCGATAATTCATAAATAACGTAAATTCACTAAATTCCAATCTCAAACATTCCTTCAAGCTCATTCGTAACCGATTCACTGAGAAAAACGTCCCTTAAAAATACAGCCCCTGTATATTCATCAACCTAACCAAAATCACTATCTAAACCCAAATTTTCATCATCTTACTTCAATCCATAAATTTTCTATAAACAATTTCATTTTCAAAATTTTAAAACTTCTTGACCACCCCTCGTATACGTAACTACATTCAACTTAACCTTCGAGCTCGTTTCCCAACTTTCTTGTAACCACTTCGCATTTTATCCTTCGTACTTTTCGATCACCCCCTGTATACTTCAAATCACGTTCCGTGCCTCGAGTCTTAAAAGTTCAAACTTCATTTCATCAAATTTCCGCAACCCGATTGCTATTTTAAATTTCACCAATTTTGATCACTCCTCGTATAATAGCATATTAGCGTACAATATCTCGGTCCAACTCGACTCGTACCCGTTAGGAACATTTTAATATCTTATCTTCAGACACTACGTACCTATCGGGAACGTTATCATATCGTTTTAACTTTTAAACATCGGACCTCCGTTAATACTTTACGGGGCCGCGTCAGATTTTACTAATAAAAACTCTAATAACTTCTAAACCAAAATAGATCCGACTTTTATTCTAATTTTAATAAATTCCTATTTTCATTGCCGATTTTTCTATGTAACTTTTATCTTCGAAATCTTAAAATTTCCAGTATTGCGCAACATGTCGTAATCGATGACCCATCCTCGCCCGCACGGAGCGATTTCAAACCTTTCCAGATCTTTATAACGGGATGCGAGACTCGATGGGGCGCGATAAACGAAACTTTCCCATACACTATAAATACCGGCGTGCAACCAGCCGAAGTTAAGTTCAGTTTTGGCAGTGACTCCTATGTTTAGTACTCGCGACGCGATTCAGTGGAACAAGTTATTTAAAAGTGATTTTAAGTGTAATAAGCTTATTTGCTAGTGCTTCCGGTCCGGTTACTATTTAACTAAAGTTGTAGATACCCACCGTCTAGTTAGGCTTTCTTAACCTCCTGTTCTCGCATACTAATTGTCCAGGACTAGCTTCCCAGGCCGAAACCTGGTTAAAAAGAGTAGTTTTAAGTATTCGCCTTAAGCGGCCCATTTCCTTTTTTAAAAAATATTCATATTTCGTCCTAAGTGACTACATTTATTCTCGCCTTTACGGTCTATTCAATCTTAAACCAAGTGAATTTTTTCAGATTTACTCAAATAAAAATATTTCAATAAATAATTTTTGCTAAATTCTACAGTCAGAATTTATGCTGTCGAATAGTTTCATCCTACAAAGGAAACTCTGTTAAATAAAACTTTTTATTATATTTTTTCAAACTCCGTTCAAAGCGAAAGCTTAAATAAATAATTGTTCGTTCCGATTTAAAAAACCAGTGTTATTTTTTTGAATACCATATACAGGGTGCAGTCATTGACCTTGTCAAAAAACTCAAAGAACTATACAGTGTTAAACAAAATTAAAATTGAAACGACAGTGCTTCAGCAGATCCAGACTAAAAGATACAGGGTGTAGTATTTGACCCTAACCATCACTACAGAAGTACAAGAAAAAGGCTTCTCACAAAAAAAATAAAGTGCACGAACGCTTTCCAGGGTCTCAACTCTAAACCCCCACTGCACCAGATTTTTATTTTCACCACTCAGAGGGCGTGTTCGTGTTTACAACGAAGACCGCGTTCTCGCCTTACAGATCTTCCAGCGGCTTGTATATCAGTGTATGCGCGGAAGCTATACACCCTTAGGTGAGGGTTGTATACGGAATATACCATCCTTCGGAGGGGATGTAAAGCCGTCGGTCCCTTGTCTATTAAATGTTAGGCAAGTAAAAGATCCCTACTCTTCTTAAGGGAAGAGGTTTGGCAAAATTCCTGGTTGGGGGTAGCTCGTCTACAGGCGTCAGTAGCGAAAATAGGCCGACGTTAAATAAATGAAAAAAAAACCTGTCATAGTTCTACTTAGATAGACTTATACTTTTTTTAACAATATATGTATTAAAAAAAAAGTTATAGCCAAAAATAATAAATATTTCCTTATTGGACCTCTCTCTCTTGAATATGCCCATCTTAAAACAATTACTACTTTCTGCCAGACCTTGTGACAAAATATAGCAATCCCTAAACAACTGAAGGGCTAATAGTACGCTATTAATGTTGTTTTAATGCTTGTGGGCATTATATAAACAAAACAACTTTTCTAGAAATCAAATATACAAATTTATTTTTGCGTTAAGTTGTAGTGACAGGCCACTTTCTAATATCGCCAACGCTTCAAAGTTTACACAGATATTATTTCATAAAATATTGAGAATTCCCAGAGCAAATACTCAAATTGACGCAAACATAACCCCGTCCTAAACTACCAATGAGACAGAAACGTTTACACAAACGGATTTTCTGAGACTAAAGGCCTTCGGCCTCTAACACTTAAAGTTTTAATTTTAAGGGCTCTTATAGACATCCGGTATAATCCTCTGTCCAGTACAAACAAGCAGCTCGATCCCATCTCAACTATTTAATTGTTAATTGCTTACACAGCAAAGGGCGGCGGTCTCTGTTGCGGACTTGATAAAAGGGGTCTCGCAAATCTTCTCCGATATTTCGAACGGTGCTAATCCTGATGGGTGCCAGTGCCACTACGTGATAGCATCGAAGAATTAAAGGAAAATATCTCGTGTATGCCGGAAAAACTGCGAACTCAATTACTTTATTAAAATCTAATATGATTGTCTGGAAATTGATATTGTATACAGGGTGTTTCCTAAGTACGTTACATCGGGGTTATTTATCCTCTAGTTACAAGTTAACATTGCTTTGATAAACCGTACCTAAGTAAAACTTGATGCATCTCTAGGTCAACAATGATTAGCGGTCAGGTCTTCAATTGTTTCAAAATAGTTGTGGATTTTTGCAGTAGTAAAAATGCGTTTCTAGGTAGCCCTTGAATTTTGACTAGCAGCTTTCCTTAAAACGCCTAAAACATTGAATGCGACTTTAGCGCGTATGCGACGGCTATGAATTTCCCGTGGTCGAGAGCTGGCTTATATTAAAAGCGAATCCAAGCGGGACTTCTGTTTCAATTATTCTCTTTATTCACCAAAGCACCTCCTCCCTCTCCATCCCTAGGTCTTTATCATTTCCATTCCGACGTTTCAACGATTTCATCTGGATTTTACGTTCTTGGGATTTGCTTGTTTTATTGTAAATGTAGTTAGATAGATATATTTGCCGGGGTTTCTCGCAGGAATCCGGCAAGTCTCGCGAGATGCCATCATCGAAATATAAATTTCGGTTTATTTTAATAACATTTTACCTGCGATGTATGTGTTGTTTTACCGGATGACCACGAAGCCCGCCTCAACCGTATAGCTTATGTGTTTATGAATCAATTATTTTGAAATTTTGAACAACACCCCATTTTTTAAGTAACTCCACAAATAAAAATCTAACGGAGTCACATCACGTGATCTAGCGGGCCACCTAAGTACTCCGGTTGTACCTATCCATCTTCTGTTACCTCCTTTCTCTTATTATTTATTTTTGAGAAAGAATTGAGGCAACATATGCGGACGGCTAGCTGGTTTAAGTCAGAGTAGAGAGCCGTGGGTCCAGAGCATTCGTAAGAGTGGAGAAACTTACCCTTTCTGACATGTACAGCATAAGCGAGAGATTTCTGTTTATTTCGAGAAAATGAGACAAAGAAAAATTGATGTTAAATTGGGCACCATCTATAGTAAAGTAAGCAAAATTTACTCTTTTTCTCGAATAACCAGTCTACTATAGATCAGACTGAAATTGTTGGTAAGAGAAATAAAAAGATAGTTTAAAATGAATGTTAAAATATATTACATGAAAAATAGACAATCGGTTTGAAAGACAAATTGAAATTTAAAAAAATATATATATATATATAAAACAAATTTATACCAGTAACCTAGATTGATAATTGTTGAAGTGACTGTTTCTGGGACAGCAATCCAGGCCCACAATTGTTTCTTGTTGCAAGAATGAATTCTAAAGTTTCCTTGGCAATTTACGTCTCTCAATGAAATGGGGTGAAAGTTGTAGGAAAATTAACCAACTATGTGGTTTAATGTAAAGATAACGAAATTTTATCTATGAAAGATAAACTGTGCAAAAAACTATGCAGGAATGTAGAAGAAGTATCTCAGAATTTAAATATCTAAGAATATAAGCATCGAAGCATACATACAAAAGTATACAAAAGTACATATATAAGCAAGTTAGCTGTACAAAATTTAAGCAAGTTAGCTGTACAAAATATATCTAAGCAAGTTAGCTATACAAAATATATTTAAGCTGATTTCATAGACTATAAATTGCCAAAAAAAATGAAAAGGAAAGAGAAAAATATTTTTAAAACCATGTGGTACATATAGTATTTTAACTACTTATTAAATTAAAAAGAATTGACTTTGAATTCAAATTTATTTTAAAAATAATTGAAATTATATCAAAGGCAAAATTTGAAGATTAATCAAATTTTTAAATGAATAATGAAATTACCTGTATATTAAACACTTTGTAACTGGGATATAAAAATTGTAATATCAATTACTGAAGTCCACAGTTAAAAATTATATACGTTTGAATCAGTACAAAGGCTGCAAGCAAATTACTTTTTTTTTATATACATTTGTTTAACGTCGGCCTATTTCCGCTACTGAGGCCACCGACGCCTGTAGATGAGCTACCCCCAACCAGGAATTTTTGCCGAACCTCTTCCCTTAAGAAGAGTAGGGATCTTTTACTTGCCTAACATTTAATAGACAAGGGACCGACGGCTTTACATCCCCTCCAAAGGGGATTTTGATATAGGTAGCATTAATTGAATACAATCATATCTTACAAATCGTTATCAATATGTTACTCATCGGAATTCAAACTCTAGTTTAGTAAAGATGGAATACGGCGTTCCACAGGGCTCTATATTGGGACCTATATTATTTCTAATATATATTAACGATTTAACTGATATCACCTCATCAACATTCGTGCTATTTGCAGATGACACCACCATCATTCAGTCAGACAAAAATCTGGTTACTGTACATTCTAATATGAATGATACACTGTTAGAAACTCAGGAATGGTTTGTAGCAAATCAACTTTGTTTAAATCAGTCAAAAACTGAAGCCATGGTATTTAGTCTAAGAAACTTAGTCGAAAACACTAATAAAGGTAGCGTTAAATTTCTCGGAGTTTATCTCGATAATAAGTTGTCGTGGGATCAGCACATAAATTTTCTTTGTAAGAAAATTTCAACAAACATATATCTACTCAGAAATCTTGTAAGTAATGTGTCCCAGAAAACACTAATCACAGCCTATCATGGTCTTATACATTCCTCCTTATCGTATGCTATTTTGGTTTGGGGTCATTCAAGTCACAGTACAAATGTGTTTGCACTTCAAAGAAAAGCGATACGAATTATATACGGTCTAAATTACAGAGAAGACTGTAGACACGCTTTTAAAGAATTAAATATATTTGAAATAGCTATTTATGCAACAAGAAGTGAAAGTGGTACATTTTATCATCAGGTGTAAGGACTGTCGCAGCCGAAATGAACAACAAAACAGTGATAAAAGCTATTTCAATTCCTGTTTTAAACAAGATTTTTATGATTGAAAAAAAAGTATTTTTCAATAATCCACCAGTTCATTATGAGACTCTTTTAGACATACTAATTTTTCCCCCTTCCCCGCCCCTCGGAACACCCCCAATTTTGGGGCAATATCGCTTAAAAATCATTTTTTTTTGCAAATATCTCGGTTCTCAATGGCCCTACTGTCACCTCCTTTCCCTTGTTATTTGTTTTTGAGAAAGAATTGAGGCAACATATGCGGACGACTAGCTGGTTTAAGTCGGAGCAGAGAGCCGTGAATCCAGAGTATTCGTAAGAGTGGAGAAACTTACCCTTTTTGATATGTACAGCATAAGCGACAGATTTCTGTTTAGTTCGAGAAAAGGAGACAAAGAAAAATTGATGTTAAATTGGGCACCATCTATAACGAAAATAAGTAGAGTTGTCTCTTTTTCTCGAATAACCAGTCTACTATAGATCAGACTGAAATTGTTGGCAAGAGAAATAAAAAGATTGGTTAAAATGAATGTTAAAATATATTACACGAATAATAGATAAATCGGTTTATAAAGACTAATTGAAATTAAAAAAAAAAATGTATATATATATATATATATATATAACATATTTATACCAGGATCCTAGATTGATTATTGTTGAGGTGACTGGTTCTGGGACAGCAATCCAGGCCCACAATTGTCTCTTGTTGCAAGAACGGAGTCTAAAGTTTCCTTGGCAATTTACGTCTCTGAATGAAATGGAGTGAAAGTTGTAGGAAAATTAACCAACTATGTGGTTTATTAAAAGTTAACGAAATTTTATCTATATAAAAGATAAGCTGTGCAAAAGCTATGCAGGAACGAAGAAGCTATGCAGAAACGTATACAGAAATGTATAAGTATATACGTGCATTAACATATAAGACATAAGTACATATAAATATATATATATAAGTATCTAAGTATCTCAGAATTTAAATATCTAAGAATTTAAGCATCTAAGTATATAACAATTTATAAGCTGATTTCTTAGACTATAAATTGCCAAAAAATGAAAAAGAAAAGAAAAAATATTTTTAAAACCATGTGGTACATATAGTAGGTATTTTAACTACTTATTAAATTAAAAAGAATTGACCTTGAATTTAAATTTATTTTAAAAATAATTGAAATTACATCAAAAACAAAAATTGAAAATTAATTAAATTTTAAATGAGTAATAAATGAAATTACCTGTATGTTGTTGTTAACGCGGATTTAGAAAATGTAATAACAATTACTGAAGTCCACAGTTAAAATTTATATACGTTCGAATTAGTACAAAGGCTGCAAGTAAATGATTTCCTGGTGAGATTTACTGATAAGGTAAATTTTGTTTGTCCTACTTACTGGAAAATAATGCTACCGAATTAAACTTGAGAAATCTAATTCCCCAATTAAATTGAAAGCTATAAAAATATAGAAATAGTACAAGTATGGCCATCTGTCAATGGTTGAGCGCAACAACTTGCAGGTCGCAATTCTACAATTTCCTTTACTCACAACTAAAATAGTGGCATATGATCGATAAAAGGAATCTATAATAAAAGTTTTTATTATTTCCATACCACAGCTAATTTGCCTTGCCTCACAATTTGTAAATACAATACATAACCAACAATATGAACAGCTGTAAATAAATAGTAAAAACGTATTGTGATAACTCAGTAAATATATTACAACTTATAGGATATACTATATATATAGTAACGAGAAAAGGTAAGGAAAATAACCATATGTACTTACATAGTAAACAAAAATATAAAAATTGAAACATAGGTATCTGATGTAAATAAATGTTTTTGTAGACAAATTGTTAATTGTTTTCTGGGATGCTGAATAGAACGGAAATACATAATAGTTAATAGAACATGACTGAGTTCCTAAGATATAAAAATATTTTTATAAAACAGTGTGAAATGGTTTAGCAGTTATATAAGTAAAATTCTGTTGGTTGAAAACAGTTTCACTTACAAAAACTGAATAAAAAATGTTATACAGATCGTGCTAAACATAAACAAAATACTAGTTTTTATATAAAACTGTTAAATTGACATAGGCCATGTAACACTACGAAAAAAAAAAGATGATTATGAAAGTTAAAGATAAGTAAATTCTCTATCGAAAAGATTGAGGTACATTTTTACGTAGTATTAATATTCTTGGAGTTATAGGCGGGAGAAGTCGAACACCGTATCGCATTAACTCTATATATTGACACTTTTCTTTACACTTCCACGCTTTCTACCTACTATGTGTGTATGAATTCACTTGTCATAGTAGATGGCGGGTTTTTACTTCATCGAGTTGTGTGGCCTCAATAAGAGACATTCACTTCTATCCTAGCTAGGTAAGTAGAGTATATTCAGAAGAACTATAGACCTAATAGCATCATCATCTTCGACAGGTACTCTATCGGTGCATCTGGTAAAAGCACAAAATCTGCTGATTGTCAACGACGAGCTCAAAAAATGTTTCTGCAACCATAAATTTTGACGCGCCTATGACAGCAACATTGAATTCCCCCACTTATAACTCCAAGAATATTAATAGTACGAAAAAATGTGCTATTTCGATGGAGAATTTACTTATCTCTAACTTTAAATAACCATAGTTTTTGCGTAGGATCATTTAGAACCGAGATATTTGCAAAAAAATGATTTTTAAGCGATATTACCCCAAAACTGGGGAAGTTATGGGGGGCGGGCGAAGGGGAAAAATTAGTATGTCCAAAAGAGGCCTATAATAAACTGGTTCCAACAGTAAAATCTTTTGTCCGATGTTAATATGCCTGACGACTGGCCTATAACTGTTACAGCAGAAATAAAAGATATTTCAATTCTTTCGCAAAACATAATCAAAATAATTTTTTTACGATTAATTACGATTAACTAGTTGTTTCACATTTCAACAAATAATTCGGGTTTATAGAATTTGCCTGCAGCTTAATTTTTCTAAAACACTATTAAATTTGAAGAAAGAGTTATATTAGGAAAGTTGCGTGGATCAATATCAAATATGATAAGAAATTTTTATTACGTAGAGAAGGATACTGTCACAATAAGAAGGATTGAGAGTTCCCAGTTCTAGAGTTGCTGTATACAAAAGTTGTTTTCTTGTTTGTACTAGCTTTATAGTAAAAGGGGGTTGTCTTAGTTGACAAATTGTTTGCCTTCTCGTTAAAAAAATGTTGATTGAGTTTTTGTTGCATTCCTATATTTAGAACTAAGTCGGTTTGGCAAAAACCAAATGTGTCTACAATGTAATTAATTGCGTGTTTTACTCAATTCCGTAATTAACTATAATTACACAGATTCATTAATGTAAGTGCTCTTAGCAAGGTAGGCGCGTACAGTGAAAATACATCTTAGAGTCGAAAACAATATTTTTACAAGTAACTTACGTTAAAAGATAGAAGCTTCCGATTACTAGATAGGATAAAATGAAGGGGTTGTATATCTGTCTTTCTGCCTGCATGAGTGATGTAATAACAAGAACCAATGAATGTACAGTGCATTTCAGTGAAAACTATCCGTTCTAAATAAATTTTTATACAGGCTGTCCATTTTATCAGGGTGCTCGAGAATATCTCACTTAATATCGGTCGTACAAAAAAAAATATTTTTACGGAAATTGTGCAGATTTATATAACCTACAAAATGGTTTAAAGACATATGAAATCCATGGCCTACTTTAAGAGTTATAGCGGAAAATATCGAAAATGCGGAAAATGTCTAGGCCAAATATCTCTGTTATTTGAAGAGATACGAGAAAAATTCTAAGGCGAAATTTTTTTTAAAAATAGGGTGTTTTAACGAGGTTTTATCTAATTTTTTTCAAAACCGCTGCATTTTGAGATATTGATTCTTGCGAAAAGAAGACGCCAAAACACGTCAAGTTCTCAGTCCACAATGAGCAAAATGGAGAATGAGTTTAGAGAGAATGGTAGTGTTAAAGATCTTCCTAAAAGTGGAAGAAAACAAACGTCTGAAGATAAGAAACTGGACGTTTTACTTACATTTTAGGAAAATCCTCACACAAGTTCAAGGCGAGTAGATTTAGTCAATAATATGAATCATATAACGGTTCTAAGAACGTTAAAGAAAGAAAAGTGGCATCCGTACAATATGCATCCAATTCAAGACCTTCTAAGATGATTTTGATCAGGGAGTCGGGTTTTGTGAAAATATAATGAAGAAATATAATAGGGACCCTTGTTTATTAAAAATATTACTTTTTCAGACGAAGCCGCATTTATTATATGTGGTCATGTAAATCGTCAGACTTGTCGGTATTGGGCAAGTGAAAATCCCTACTGCATGTAAGAACACCACACCCAGTACCCTCAAAACGCCAATGCTTGGGCTGGAATTGTCAGTAGCACAATTATAGGACCAAACTTTCTTGAAGGAAGCTTAACGGGGCCCCGCTACTTACAATTTTTACAAGAACTCTAAGCCATTTCCAAATAGAATTGACCTATGGTTACAGCAAGATGGGCCGCCATCTCATTATGCTATTGCTGTACGGAATTAACTAAATGTTTGTTTTGTGATCGATGGATAGGTCGAAGAGGGTCAATTGAATGGCCACCTAGGTCTCCAGATTTAACTCCTTTCGATTTTTTCTATGATGATATTCAAAAAGCCAAGTTTATGTAAATAGACCGGAAAGCTTAGAAGATTTAAAAGAACGCATAAGAGTGGAGACTTCACAAATAACTCAAGAAATGATAGCAAAAGCTAATGAAGAATTTGTTTCCCGTCTAACTCATTGTATTATTGCTAAGCGTCATCAATTTGAACATTTATTGTAATTAGTCCTACAGTTAAAGCATAAAATATTTACCCTGCATATTTTGTTTAATTAATATTAGTATATGGTTAGATAGACAATTAATATTATACCTCCCGAAATAAGATTGAACGGGATATATTCCTATAACAACTGTAACAATGTGTTTACAATCTCCAGTAAACACCCTGTATATAGGTTCAATAAATTGTAACAAGAACTTTCATAAGCCACACTTTATTAATCACTTAATTACAATTACTAGTCCTTACAATTACACATTAGTACACACTAATTACAAGTTTATTCTACTATAGTCTCACTACTATGAATTCACAACTAGTTACTGTTCTCCCTCACATCTTATCACTTTCTCATCTCATACAAACTGTCTACATTGCGTTTGGATCTACTCTATATATACCAGCGTCGAATGTACTCAACTATTCTAGAATATTCCAGTATATCCTTCGCGGCGTTTCGAGGCCGTTCTCGAATTTTCTATGAGGCAGTGGAGTAGGCATGCATATAACCTAAGTCTATTTCATACATTTCCATCATATTGTATTTAATAGATAAATGTTTATTTTCTACTAATACAATTATTAATTTATAATATAAACAAATAAACACCGCAGTCTCGTGTAAAGTAAACCTTGATCAATGGGAATTTGCTACTGCAAATGGACGTTATTAATTTTACCCATACTTATAACAAAAAATGCAAAAAAATATTATCTCCAATGTACCTGCATTTAAAACCTCTGGGGATTTTTCTATAAATTCGAAATGCAAAATGAACAGTACTAGGAATGATATGACAACGATTATTGCCTATTGGTACTTAGATATTCCTAGTTCCGTCATACATTTAACACCACAATACATTTGCATATTACATCAAATTAATTAATTAGAGTATAATGCATCATGACGTACCTACTATACAGTATTAGTTATCAATTTATCATGTACAAACTAATTAAATTTGATATCCTCATAGATCTGATTTACGAAACAATCTGTAGCGAAATAAGACATGAAAATAATAACTAGCAGAAGTAGTATATTTGCCCAATCACCCCACACATCATACGTAACGATTGAAATATATAAATTACAAGAGATGTATTAACCAATCTAGGAAACTTGTTCTGCATTCAAATATCAAGCAAATAAAATACAATCTATTCATGTCATAAAAACATCATGGTTGGCTTTGATTTTCCGTAAAGTTTCACAGTATACAGGGTGTCCAGAAACTATCCTGACAAAACGTTTGTCAGGGGAATATCCGGACACCCTATATAGCGCATTTTATTCACTATTCACCCTAAATAAATTTGAATATATAATAATATAATATATAATCGATTATCTAATAGAAAATAACATACTTATTTTTATTCTAATGGTTGATCTGAATATTAATATATAATTTAACAGTCCTGCTTCTGTGTATCTAAATAACTTGCTACATGTCTTTGACTGTAAGCAAATAATTAATGACATGTTGTGATCCTAAACCCATACTAAGGGAATTCTGTAGCCTTAGAAACATTAACATTGAGTTATTTAATTTGTACACTTCTGATATTAATTGGAATACTGTATATAATTTTAAATCTCTGGAAGAAAACGTTGAATTCCTCAACGTAAATCTGTTAAATCTTCTCAATCACCATGCTCCTCTAAAAAGAGTTACTTTCAAATCTAACAAGCGTTCAGAACCATGGTTTATAGAGACTTTGCATGAGCTTAAAAAAAAAATAAAGGAAAAGCTTGGTTAAGATATAAAGAAAGTAGAAGTGTTGCCCACAGGCAATATTTTTGTGAAATTCGTAACTATTACAACAATACCGTTGCTCAAGAAAGAACTGCATTTTACAATTTCCATATTAATAGCACTAAGAATAATCCTAAACGAATGTGAACTAACTTAAAGTCATGGGGAGTAGTAAAGGATAACATTCCACCAACTCTTCCTCAAGATCTTTATAATGCTGTTGTTATCACCAATTATTTCATGGATTAGATCTATGTCCTATTAGCTTGCTTTCTATTCCATTAAAAATTGCAGAATCAGGTATATATGATCAACTTTCTGAATATGTCTTTCAAAATTAAATAATACTTTCTAACGGTCCGGATTTCGAATAGGCTTCTACACTACTAAGTAATATAACTTACGAAATTATACGAACAACTGATAACACAAAAGTCACCTCTTTGACATTACTAGATATAACTAAAGCTTTTTTAGTTATATATTGAAATCTATAACCAGTTCTTTTACATTTACGTTATTTGTTACGTAAATTTGCATTTACATTTGAGTTCGTTAGTTTTTTCAAAACTATACAAAAGTTTTTCGCGTTACATTTTGTCAACTTCAAACCGCGAAAACTTGTTTAGGTCAAATGGAACACCCTGTATTTTTTTACGCCAAGTTGTGTAAAATTGAATTCCCTTTTTTCTGATATTAGCATTGTGGGGGTTAAAGTTACAACTTTTTGAAATATTTGCGATTTTATTAGAAATTCATGAATTGTTGTAATCATTTCATCAAAATAGCCATGATTAGAAACAATCAGTCATTATCTTATGTCAAAAAATGCCAGCGCGTTTAAATAACACCCACGAAGATTTTTTAAATTTGTTTATTATTTATGGAGAATGTGATAAAGTAATATCAAGAACTTGCAGCACATTTGCTACTCGATATCCAGAAAAAACGGAAACCGTCACCAAACACTGTAAAACGCATACTGGAAAATTTTAAAAATTATGGCTCTGTCAAGGCAAAAATGCAAAGAAGAAAGCCTATTGTTGATGACGAAAACATTGAAATAGTCATTCTGGGATATTTTCGTGCATTTCCAAGGATGTCATTAAGACAAGCTGCTCTGGAATCGGGACTATGCAAGGATTCAATTCACAGAATCTTATTTCACCCGTTTTCGTTCCATATGGTTCAAGGATTAAAAGAAACAGATTTCCTAAGAAGACATAATTTTTGTGAGTTGATTCTAATAAGGTCTGAGGGTCACGATTCTTATTTGGGAAATATTATATGGACAGGTGAAGGAAAATTTATTAAAAATGGACTTTTTAATAGACACAATTCGCATTATTGGACTGACTCAAATCCTCATATGTTCAGAGAGCGAAACTTTCAGGAAAGTTGGCAATTCAATGTTTACTGTGCCATAAGAAATGATAGAGTGGTGGCATTACAATTTTATCAGGAAAATTTAAACGGTAAATTAAATTTTCTCGTCTGTTAATATATATATATATAGGTAAATTTTTGTTTTTCTTTTTTTAGATGAAAGATATCTGAATATCTTACAAAATTTTAATAATAATTATTTAGAAAATTTACCCCTCGCCGAACATAGAAACATTTTTTTATCAGCACGACGGTGCTCCCCCACATAACGCATATTTAATTAATAATTATTTACAAGAAACTTTCTATGATCAATAGATTGCCAATAATGGACCTTTCTTATGGCCTCCTCGTTCGCCCGATTTATCAGTTCTGGATTATTTCATTTGGGGAACTATTAAAAATAAAGTTTATGAGAGCCCAGTAACAACCATTGAAGATTGTATGCAAAGAGTAAGAAATGCATTTGAAAACATATCACAGGTTTCAATTAGAAGAGCTACCCATGAGGAACTAATCCGAAGGTGCGAAAAATGTGTCGAGGTTCGAGGGCGGAATTTTGAGCAATTATTAAATTAAAATGAAATCGTCTTTTAAATTGATCTTATCTCTGCTATTTTAGTTCATGCCATATCTTCAATTCGATTGATTAATACGCATGTTACAGTGTTAGTGTTATTTTGCGTTTTTGTGGATATCGAGTAGCAAATGTGCTGCAAGTTCTTGATATTACTTTATCACATTCTCCATAAATAATAAACAAATTTAAAAAGTCTTCGTGGGTGTAATTTAAACGTGCTGGCATTTTTTGACATAAGATAATGACTGATTGTTTCTAATCATGGCTATTTTGATGAAATGATTACAACAATTCATGAATTTCTAATAAAATCGCAAATATTTCAGAAAGTTGTAACTTTAACCCCCACAATGCTAATATCAGAAAAAAGGAAATTCAATTTTACGCAACTTGACGTAAAGAAATACAAGGTGTTCCATTTGACCTAAACAACTTTTCGCGGTTTGAAGTTGACAAAATGTAACGCGAAAAACGGAACACTTGGTGTGATATTATTGAATTTATTTCAGTTGTAGAACATAGTTCTCCTTGTGTTCTTTTTATGTGACAAGAAGCAAATGGGGATCTTTTACATGAAGAAAGTTATAACAGTTCTTGCAAACCGTTGCGCCTGTCAAATTTTCTATAATATGTCAAATATCTCTGAAATGGCTAGGTTTAGGTATAGGATATGCTACTCTTTTCGAAAACCCTAAAATATATAGGGTGTTCTATTTGAAATAAGCAAGTTGGTATCGACTTCCGGTATAAGCGGAAGTGTCAGCTGCTTGTAATTATTTTAGTTGGATTGGCCACACCAATATTAGTAATTATCTAAAATTTCAAAATTTTCTTATGCATATTGTCTGAAAGTTATTTGTGGCATTCTACGAATATTCTTTCCTATTATTTGGGTTTTCTACCACATGTACTATTATCCTCTTCAAAACAAATCACCGAATCTACAAAATAATAGAATTATTGCGTACTTTTCTCTATATCGATCGATTCAGTTCCCGGTGAGACACCCTGTATAGTTGTAAAATATTCAAACTTTCTTTGAGAAACGTAAACTAAATTGCCAAGAAAACCTTTAGATTCAATTTTCCCAGAGACAATTGGGTCCTGAATTGCCGTTCCAGAGCTTTTCACCGTCAACGATACTCAATCCACGAATCTAGGAGATTGGTATAATTTTGTTATTGATTTTTTTAGTATTAATTATTCTTTGTTGCCGATATTATTAGATAACTTAAAATCTCATATTTCATATTTCACATTATAAAATTCATTTATTTATTCATGTAATATTATCATTCATTTTACACTTCTTTTTATTTCTCTTACCAACAATTTCAGCCTGGTCTATAGGAGACTGGTTATTCGAGAAGAAGCTTGTCGCGAGCAATCTCCTATACACAGGAAAATCTCGCGACAAGCTTTTATATCATAAAATAATTATATAGTGTAACAAAATGATGGGTTTGATTTACTTCAAAGTTTATTTTCTACTTTTTAGAGCATTTAAATAAAAGTTTTTTTTAAATTTTTTTTAATATAATTTTATTTATTTACTCAGGAAGTGTTGAAAAACAACATTGTTGATACACTTCCCTTTGAGAAAATTTGTGGTTGTACTGCTTATTTTTTCAACATTGTATTGTGTTGTATTACATTGCATGGCATGCATTGAATTGCATTGCATTGTAAAATGAAACATGCCTTGTATCGCTTGTGATAAATGGTTTGTCAACGGTAGATTTGAATCCTCATCATTTTGGCATCTCGATGCCAAACACTCTGTCCATTGCCAAAGCTTTACACAGCCGGAACTTGATAAAAATGTTTTCTACGCTCATGTAACTTTTTGCGACAGTACAGAAAACTATTTTATTCCCTTTGAGCCTCCAAATGAATAAATAAGTTGTAATTAATTTAGTCGAGTGATACGAGCGACGTGCATTCATTAATTACTGTCGGAAAGTGTCGTCTAAAGAACTCAAACCGAAACCCTGAAATAATGAAGGATCTCTAGCTGTGTTCGTGGCTTTTATAACAAGTTTGCATTGAGTTTGTCTTATAATAAAAGGGCGGAACTCGTGCCTTTAATTGAGATAAAATCAATAGGGCGATGTTATCTTTTAAAATAAAAGTCAATTTGGGAGATAAAATTTACATTCGATTTGGTAATTTTGTTAGCGGTAGATGGAGCTAGTCTTTTAAAAACATTTTCTAACGAGCAGAGAAAGCCCCTTGCATTATAAAATTGAAGCGATGTTAAGAGCTTCAATCGACAGGGTGTTTCTTTAACGCATTAAATAAGAATTTAAATTGATATGAGAAATAAAGTCAAACAAAATAATAAACACCACATAAATTAGACACATGTTTTAATCGATCCGTTTAAATATCTATCTGCCATCCCACGTACACGTTAGTAATGAATACACACACAGGGTGTGCCAATAAAAACTCTCAGGTGACATATTTCGGACACTTGTAAAATAGTACCTGTCGGACAGAATACAGTATGTGTCATACAACAGCAATGTGTCACAGCACACAATGATAAAACACGGGGTACCACAGGGATCGGTTCTTGACCCTATTCTATTCATTATGTACATTAATGATCTTGCGAACTGTGACGATGTGAACGATCCATCTTTTGAGTCTGAAGGACTTTTACTACATTTATCAAAAATGAATGTTAACGTTCACAAAATAAGGGTTCAAAACGACTGTTTCAGACGGAGAATAATATGAAATTTATACTTACTGTTCATTTTTGCTTAACTGCTGCTCTGATGGTATCTATTGGACGTCGTAACACTATAAATGTAACACAGTAGGTACTAACACTTTCTTAAAATTATACCTGAAAGGGAATTTTGAAAACACAAGTAAAAGACAATATAAAGTTCAAAAACATATATTAAATCTCTTCAAAAATGTATGTTTTACAACAACTTCAAGAAATATGTTTTGACAAACTATAGTCTGGCCCGTCCTCACATGGTGAGGAACGGAACGATTTATAATGTACCAACTACCATCCAATATGCGGTTTTTGAGCTAACGATTACACAAAAAGATTCAAGAAAAGTTCAATGTTTATAAATTTTTTGGTGGGCTTTTGCTTGCCTGTCTATTTACGTATTTTCAGTTCAATATCAATTTTGGTCGCTCCTCGGAGCTTAAAATTGCTTGAATCGCAATGACTTTGAATTATATTTTGCAATTACAATTTCATACGTTCAGGCAAGGCGGTCCCATGCACATATGAGTACATGGTAACTATACTTTTCTGACACCGAATCACTGAGGAACCGATTTAGGGCAAATCCCGTTAAAACTCATCATTTTCCCGTCAAAATCGACTGCTAGGAAATGATGGGGGTCCCATGTCGCTAAAGGCCATTTTCGCTAAAACTCGCGATATACTTTGAATAGGAGCTGGATTAACTTGTCCTCATATTTAACACCACGCATGAGTTGCAGTGCTTAACAACGTGGATTCGTAAAAGGGTCAAATTTTGTTACTGTTTATAAATTTTGATGGTCGGGGCGACATTACGTCCCTGTGCAGCGACATTTACTACACTTTCTAAAATGACGCTCCTTGATGAGTTATTGAAATTTTTGCATAAAAAACGCTCCGTAGAGCGAAAATATGATTAAAAATATTAAAAACCTCTTCCACGATATTTTTACGTGAAACACGCTTTTCAGATTTTGTTACAGTTTCGAAAAGTACACCGAGGGTTTTATCGTGTTCTTTAACAACGACAACACTATATTTATACTATTTGCTGATGACACTACGGCTCTCCACTCTGACAGGGATTTCAATTGTTTATATGAGCGTGTCGTGAATACACAAGCTAATATAAGACAATGGTTTCTTGCAAACAAATTGAACTTGAATCAGAACAAGACTCGAATACAAAATTTTGCTCTTCGCCGTGACAACAACATCAATTACGATAATGTGGTAAAATTTCTTGGCGTGTCCATCGACCCCAAGCTAACCTGGGAAGAACACACAGTAATTTTATCAATAGCCTTGTAAAAAAAATCTCTTTACTAAGAAATCTAGTAGCCACTGTTTCAAAGCAGGTTCTTAAAACAGCCTACTATGCGATTTTTCTCTCAAATATGACCTATGCTATCCTTAATTGGGGGTATTCATCACACGGTGCAAAAATTTTAGTTCTTCAAAGAAAGTGTATCAAAGTCCTTGCTGGTTTAAATTATGGAGACGATTGCCGCCAATATTTTAAGATCTTCAACATCCTTACGATGCCCTCTGCATATATTCTAGAGTGATATTGCTGTATTTCAGATGTAACTTGCATGCTTTCGATGGACAGGACGAGATGCACTCAAATCACACAAGAATCAGGCACAATATAAAATAAAACTTTCTTCATCTCATAAAATCCAGAGACGGCACAATCTATTATTGCATCAAATTTTATAATAAATTACCTAACAGAATAAAATCCCTTGAGCCTAACAAATTTAAACTTAAATTTAAACAGACACTGAAATATTATGTTGCAATCAAAGAATACTTTAAAAGGAAACTTTTTTACTTTGTAGACGATTTCCTTGAGGACAATTTATTTTATTATTTTTAGTTGTTAGCTACTCACCAACTAATATTTTGAATTATAATATTACTCTTAAATCTTAATAAAAGAAACGCACAAAATTAGTTACTACAAAGTAATGGTAGATCACAATGAAACACTAGTAATAAGAAAAACAGCAATTATGACAACAAGAAGTGCCAATTAAACATTCTTTTGCCTATTGTCATGGTAATAATATCCATGGCACTTACTATTAGAAAAATTAATACCATTATGTTCTTTTATTTGGACGCTGCAAATTCAACAACTCATTTGAATGTGTTTTAATTTTTTGTTTAATTTTAAGTTGACGCTAATAAAATCGGATTATTTTAAAATAAATTTTCTTCATAGCCTACTTAGAAAGCTTAATTTTTTAATTTTTACACCAATAAATAATTTTTTCCTGACATTGTGATACATCATTGAAAGGGGAATTAAGAACACTATTGAACATACAAAAAATCTAATATGGCATCCATAAGAAAACACAAAGTTAGTGGCATTAACTGAGAAACAAATGATGGTAGAAATTTTTTAGTAACGTCAACGAAAGCACCTTAAAGAAGTGTCCTAACAATGTACTTATTGAAATATCACCAGTCATCAAATTAGGCAGATACGGGAAGTTTGTTAAAAAGCACATTTTCAGTTTTTTGAAAATATTTCGGAAATGAAGATAGCTAGGCCAAATTTAAAAACGGCATCGAAACGGTCACAAAATTCTTCAAAAAGTCCCCATTTAACCGTGTTTCTATCTCTAATAATAACAGAGATAACATTGCATGCGCCTCCAATTTGGAACACAGTTATGTTCTAGCAATATGGCTTTTACAGAACTCAAATATCTCTGGTAGTTCCCAAAATATTTCACCTGGGAGACAATAATGAATAAAATAGTTGAAAATTTGATCTGGATAATAGAAATAGAAATTAAAATTACAATTTACCAACCACTACAAACGAATGACATTTCATTAGCAAATGCGAGTCATGTGGAGTAGTCTGTTTAACTTGAAAGCTTTTGCATTAAATGAGTCATGAAAGATGGATCCTCTATTTCTAACGACTTGCTAGATGTTTCAAAAAGATGTTTTGAGCCATCCTTTATGATTAGAAACGATATTAACGGCACCATTAAGTTTCGATTGCATGTAACCTCCACTGCTAAGATAAATTTGATTGGCTAATTAACATATTGTTAATGAGGTTCTGTTTTGAGACACACGGTGCAATTTCTAGACGACTCATCGATTAAACAGCATTAATATCTTGTGTAGCGTATGCTGTTCTTTGTAAAAACGACGCACGCTTTAAATCCGAGAGCATAATTCTGATTTCTTTTTCATATGGATTATTGTTGAGTGGGCTCGGTAAAATAAGAACTACAGAAAAAACAACAAATCTTTGATACAATTAAAATAACAATTATAAGTATGGATGAATCAACTGTTATAATTCTTAATTTAATTGAGGTTAATATAAACTTCACGAGGCATCAAACAGAATAGATAATGCCAGATTGGTTTATATTGTACTAGTATCACGATCGGCGAGCATCAATCAGCAGAGAAATTAATTATTAGGTAAACAGTAAACTACTCGTACGCGTGCTGGAATGGAGAATTGTACTAGAGAAAGATTTGCGATTGGTGATTGTTTAAAATACAATATTTGGATAGTCCGGAAGTGCATTCATGTCCCAGTACTTAAGTGTAGTATCTAACAATGATAAAAGTGGTAGATTTTCCGTCAATATGTGGGCTTGGATATCGGTACATGATCCTGGTGTTTTGTGGCACATTGAGGAACGATTTAATAGTGAAACGTATATTAGGATTTTATACAATATTATGCTCCCTTCTGTGTCACAATTATTTCCTAATAATGAGTTCATATTTCAACAAGACAATTGTTCCGTTCATGCTGCTCATACCGTAACTAACTGGTTTCAAGATAACATCAATGTTCTTAACTGGCCCAGTCATAATGCAGATCTTAACCCTGTGGAAGAAGTATGGGGACTACTCGTAAGAAGTATCCAAAAACGAAATGTGAGACACCGGAATGCCGAAGAATTACTGGAAATAGTAAATAATCCATGGGAAAATATTATTACTAATGATTATTGTATGAGGTTATTTAATTCTATGCCAAACAGACTTATAGAAGTGATAAATAGAAATGGTGCAATAACGAAATATTATTAGTTAGTTTTTTGTTAAGTAGGACATCCTTTGTGCTTTGATCCAGGATTTCTACTAATAGTACCGTTTATTCTCCACTTGTTTGTTAATGTTATAACGCAGTGCAATTTGTCTCATTAACCATCCACCATTTACTATAGCAATAACTACAGCATCAAAATAACAAATAAATTAAAAGTGATATCTGTTTTATGTCGGTTACTCATTACATATTCAAATAGAGACAGTTTACATTAGGAAAAAACAGTTGTTCTATTTTTTTTCTGCTCACGACAGTACTAACCCATTCGTATTTGTGTCTTGTGTACTTACAACTCATAAATCAATTGTGATGATGTGTATACGTCGTCTGTATATTCCTGTAGGTATAACTAATAGGGACTGTATTCTCAAGTTGTGATTTTTTTCTTAAGCACAGGATTAATACAGAATATTCTCCATTGAGGATGAGGAGAAGGAGGAGGAGGAATGTCTAGTATTAATGATATATTAATAGTAAGGGCCAGCGGGCCAACGTCCATTGTAATGCAAATTTTTAGCTGATAATCCATTAGGGCCTGTGACGTGAGATTTTTGTTTATTTATGGCTTCTACAATTTTTTTAACAAAAAAATTTTGAAAGTGCCCAGAAACATTATTTATAGAAGTGTATCGGTATGCTGCTTGCCTCGATTGTAAATTTGTTACAGCATTACAAAGCTCTTCAAGAATATGTAGAATGGAATGTGGTGGTTCTAATCTCCAGTTGTCAAAAATTTACCGTTGATATTTCAAAACCATCGGACTTTTGCTTCTTCAGTTACCGTATTTACAAAAAACGTTACAAATCGAACTGACAGATGGGCCGATAGATGTACAGACTGACAAACATTCAGTTATTCAGAATTTTTACATCGAAACACATTGAAAAACAAAAATCCTTCTGGGAAGCTAGATAGCGGCTACAATTTTTCAGAACTCAACAGTATGGAAGTCCTACATCTTGCACAGATAAAGGAGTTAAGCTTAATTTACTGGAAGCCCTAGAAATTTATAAACACAACAATAATAACAAGTTTAATCTGTTAAATGATAAATAATTAGATATCTCATATTCACCTCTGTTTACCGCGGCAAAAAAGATGTAACCCTTCTAGGTAATGGTAAAAATGTAATTATACCTCTATTTATGTTAAGGATTAGGATTTCCAGTTCAGTAACCTATTTAACTAGGCTCTAAAATTTCCTGTATTTCATTCTATTTTGAATCATTGTTTGATAATGACGTAAGGTCGAAACTGCAGTCACAACACTTTGTAAATATAGTGGTGGTGAAGTGTATTCCTCATTTCAGTGACAAAAATCCTAGTTGAAAAAAAATCCTCATTTAAACGTCTAAAGACTAGTTATGATGTTTTTCGATATGATTATTAACGTCTAGTCCCCAGCTTACATTTTTACAATCTTTAAAGAAAATCTGAAACCTAGCACATACGTTTGTAGAGACAAACGCATACATCAAACATATTAACGGATGCCCGTTTGAATTTACATTTTTACTCCCAATGCGAATTTATGATAGCGCCGCTGTTTTTGAGTACGCCGAATGAAAGGAAGTGCAGTTGTTCCCATTTATAATTCCGCACACCTCTCTCTAATTACTGTAATGAGTTTCTCACGAACCCAGGATAAATGCCTCAGGCGACAGGCTATCGTCTTTTATCCCAGTTTACGCAAAAGGTTCGTTTTTTTATTCCCTCGCTCGCCTCCCGCTAGCTGTCGCTTAATTTACTGGAATATAAATAACGAACTGTAAAAATACGTGCTGAACTTTTGAATTAATTACAATTTCTTTTGAGGAATTATTTAATTAAAATGCACAGAGAGCGATGCAGGCGAGGAATGCGGAGCGCTCGGGAAATTTAATTGCCTATGATCAAACGCGGTATTTCGAATATGTCGGTGCACCTCGTGAAGAACTGACCTAAGATAAGCGATGTCTTTTGGAATTTTGCTAAAATAATTTGGAATTCGCAGAGAGTTGTGTGCCTTGTAAGGTGTTCAATATAATGACTTTAACAGACAGAGTATAACCACATTTACTTTTAATAATGTATGCAGATTAATGGCTGCCACATTAGAATACACTTTATTATAGAGATCCGCCAAGTTTTCTGTTAGACCTTCGTAAACTTTATTTTTTAAAAATCCCCATAAATGAAAATATAACGGAGTAATGTCAGGAGATCGAGCGGGCCACCTAAGTACTCAATTGGTACCAATCCATCTCCCCAGTTGTTGACTTAAATAATTAATGATATTGTGATGATTATGTGGTCCTGCTCCATCCTGATGAAACCACATATTATCCAACTTACGAGAAAATTCCTTAGTAACAGTAAATTATTTTACAAAACAATACAGGCTGTCCATTTTATCAGGGCACTCGAGAATATCTCACTTAATATGGGTCGTATAAAAAAAAAAATATTTTTACGAAAATTGTGCCGATTTATATAAAATGGTTTAAAGACATTTGAAATCCATGGCCTAGTTTAAGAGTTATGGCGGAAAATATCGAAAATGCGGAAAACGTCTAGGCCAAATATCTCCGTTATTTGAAGAGATATGAGAAACATTCTAAAGCGAAAATTTTTTGCAAAATAGAGTGTTTCAACGAGGTTTTATCTAATTTTTTTCAAAACCGCTGTATTTTGAGATTTACTCTTCAGGCTGTTAAAAAAAATTTTTTTGAAACGGGCGGGAAATGGCGCCATTAAATAGAGTATTTTCCCCCCTTTTCAACGATATATCACATGCCATATTTATTCATTGGTATTACGTTAGTAATTATAAAAACATTTGTTTAAAACCAATAATTTTTTTTTAACAAGCATTATACTTGCCGTGGAGAAGTATGATTAAATAAAACGATAAAATAATTCAATAAGTTGTTCAAATCTTTGCTATAATAAAACATTAACACAATTAAGAAGAATAAAGTAAATTCAGGTAACAAAAACAAAATAATATGTCTTTACCAATTAATTTAAGTATAATATCCATTTGTTTGTATTTCATGATTTCACTATTATTTCAATTGTTTTAAAATAGTTGGCTATGAACAAACTTGACAATTTAATTTTTTGACAGATCATCTCAGTTAATACTTAAACTCTCTTTAGAATTTTTAAAAATGATTTTCACTCACATTGACGTTATAATACGTTCGTTACATATTGCTAATGCAATTTTAACTCTGGATTAGCTCAAGTTTTTTTTTTATACATTTATTTAACGTCGGCCTATTTCCGCTACTAAGGCCTAACACCGACGCCTGTAGACGAGCTACCCCCAGGAATATTGCCGAACCTCTTCCCTTAAGAAGAGTAGGGATCTTTTACTTGCCTAACATTTAACAGACAAGGGACCGACGGCTTTACATCCCCTCCGAAGGATGGTATATCTCCTATACAACCCTCGCCTAAGGTTGTATAGCTTCCGCGCATACACTGATATACAAGCCGCTGGAAGATGTGTGAGGCGAGAACGCGGTTTCCGTTGGAATGGTCACCCATCCAAGTACTAACTGCGCCTGTCGTTGCTTTACATCGCATACCGAAGTATGTACATAGTAAAGACGCACCTACGCTCGCCCCCTGATTAGCTCAAGTAGAATATAGAAACAGATTTCCACAAGTACTACAGCCGAATAAAACTCTGTTCAGAAAATTAGCTACGAAACTGAAAAATAATGGTTCATTTTTAAAGAAGAAGACAAGGTTGAACAGTGTTACTGATAATGTAAATAAGGTAAATCGAATTATTAATTATGTAAGAAATATAAATACAGAAAATTTGGAACCATCATTAAAAGAAATTCTAATTTCTTGTCATATAAATAAAACAAGTGCTAGAAAAATTGTAAAGAGAAATGGTTACCGGTATTATACAGCAAAAAAAAGTTCACAATTTACAAGTCGGGGGACAAACCAAGGAATACGACTTTTTGTAGGTGGCCGTTGGGAAAGAAGCGTACCTATCCATTAATATGTAGTAAAATACTTTGGTCCGACGAGGCAAATTTTTCCAATAATGGATTTTTTTAATCGCAATATTCATTACAAATGGATTTCCGAAAATACACACTACACTGTCCTAGACCGACTGGGTTTCAAAATCGTTTTTCAATAAATGTGTGGATAGGTATTTTAGGCACCAATTTAATAGGTCCTTATTTTTATGATGGTCACCTCAGTGGTCAAAGGTATCTTTTTGAGAAATGAATTTAATGAATTCTTAGATGACCTACTTTTAGAGAATCGACACAACTTTCAATATGTTCAACAAGATGGAGCTCCTCCCCACAATTCCCAGATTTGCCTAGATTATTTAGACGAAATTTTGCCTCAACATTGGATAGGTACCGATGGATTTATTCGATGGCCCCCTCGTTCTCCAGATATAACCTCAATGGATTTTTTCTATGGGGGTATATTTAAGATAAGGTGTTTTCGACGACACCGCAAAATGTAGAGGACTTAAAAGCTCGAATTCAACAGGCATGTATTACAGTTACCTCCGAAATGCTGAGTAATGTTTTAAATGCAGTGCCTCGCCGCGCTCGATTGTGCATAAGTAATCGCGGTGGACACTTTGAACACTTGATATGATATCTTAAAAATTATTTTGAGGATTAGATAAATATTAATGTTCTGTGTGCTATATTCTTTTTATTATTAATTTGTTTTTGTTACCTGAATTTACTTTATTCTTCTTAATTGTGTTAATGTTTTATTATAGCAAAGATTATTTTATCGTTTTATTTAATCATACTTCTCCACGGCAAGTATAATGCTTGTTAAAAAAAAATTATTGGTTTTGAAAAAATGTTTTTATAATTACTAACCTAGTACCAGTGAATAAATGTGGCATGTGATATATCGTTGAAAAGGTAGGAAAATACTCTATTTAATGGCGCCATTTCACGCCCGTTTCAAAATAATTTTTTTAACAGCCTGAAGAGTAAATCTCAAAATACAGCGGTTTTGAAAAAAATTAGATAAAACCTCGTTGAAGCACTCTGTTTTGAAAAAATTTTCGCCTTGGAATTTTCTCGTATCTCTTCAAATAACGGAGATATTTGGCCTAGACGTTTTTCGCATTTTTGATATTTTCCGCCATAACTCTTAAAGTAGGCCATGGATTTCAAATATCTTTAAACCATTTTGTAGGTTATATAAATCGGCACAATTTTCGTAAAAGTATTTTTTTTTGTACGACCGATATTAAGTGAGATATTCTCGAGTGCCCTTACAATACCACACCAAATATTCATTCCAAACCATTTCTGGGATCTTATTTGTCTCATCCATCTGGGATTCTCTCGAGACCAGTAACGACAAGTCTTGTGATTATCTATTATTGTGGAATTAACCCATTACTTTCGATAATTTTATTCAGTAAATCAGGTTTTTTCATGGAAGAGATTGAAAATTTGCTCCAAAAAATCGGTCATTGTCCACTGGAACAGGGTATGTTAGTTCGGCAGATTTGCAATAAATAAATAAATAACACCACAGGTAATTACGACCCCCTTTATCCCGGAAGGCTCTAGAAGAGCCTTGTGTGGGAGGGGGCTACACATTTAGAGACAAGGGACACACACCCAATATCCGTGTATAGTGAAAAAATCCCTCTCACAGTATTTTCCACTGCCACGGCCGGGGATCGAACCCGGAACTTTTGGGTGAGAGGCAAGTGCGCTCACCTCTCGACCACCAGTCATATAATTTGAAATAAAACTTTTAACATCAAAATTCATTCCTAAAGGGGAAAGTTTGACCGAGTGGGTATTGTCAAAATGTGAGCCAGATTTGAATTGGGAGTTCGCCCATCAGACTTAAACGTTTTCATAAATAAACATTTTCGCCAGTCTGGGAAATTTTGCTAATGGTCACAAAAAACGCATCAAGATTAACCATTTCGTTCCAAAAATATAGCAGGGTAAAATATGCCCCATATTTTGATAATGTTCACTTCAATTGTACAGCAGTTTATAAGAAACTTTGTAATGTGCATACTACTTGAAAAACATTATTAAAAAACAACAAATTAATGTTCTCGTTGAAACATAAAATTAGAAAATTTAAGCAAAGGCCTTCTTGTCCTTGCTATCACAAAACAAATAGTATTGAATCCAACTGTTCTAGGTTACATTAATCGTGTTGTTTGTAGCGATCGTCTCGTTCTTTTGGCAAAGGAATTTCATTTGTGAACAATACAGTACAAACTTCTCAAACGGCACAGTTTATCGGGCAAATAATTGAGACGTTCTTATATAATACTGGTACACTTAATTCAATGCGACTTCCTGCAAATTGTGTTTCAGTTAATCTGGCAATTAGTTACTAGTTATGGTGTTTTAAAGATCAATTATTTTTCGCAGAATGTTTTAGGAGTACCATGAAATCATGTTTGCGTTAATTATTCACCTTATAACTACAATAAGATTGTTCAAATGTGCTTTTAGAGGGAGCAATATTAAAACATATTATTTTTAGTCGCAAACTCCTCTATAAAATCCTTATATTACTGTATGGAACGTAACCAGACTGCAACCAATAGCTACCCTCCGGGCTATGTACCCCGCCAAGCGCTGAATTACAAGTTACAAGCCTGGCGAGTTAAGTGTAATAATTGCATATTACCATCAAAACGCTAATGCTTCGGTTGCAACAAACGCCAGCCGAAAAAATGCAATTATTCACTTCACGCGCCCGGCTTGTAACTTGTAATTCAGCGCTCTGCGGAGCACATAGCCCGGAGAGTAGCTGTTGGTTGCAGTCTGGTTACGTTCCTTATAGTAAAATAAGGATTTTATAGAGGAGTTTGCGACTAAAAATATTATGTTTTAATATTCCGCCTTCTAAAAGCATATTTGAACTATGCTAAGCCCAGTCAGGCTATTTATTTTTCGATTGCAACATACACTGGACCGCTAGATGGCGCCTGCTGACTGTTTTACGTGTCGCTATCCCAAAGATACCGAAATGTACTAAATGGTCAAGTGATCCTCGTGTCGGTCGTCACATGCCTACCATGCACTGACGAGAGCCAACAGCTCGAAACTGTAGTCTGCAAGTGGTGTGTGACGACTGGCACGAGAGCTCCTTTAAGTAGGATCAGTCTTTCGGCTGGTGTTTGTTGCAATCGAAGCATTAGCGTTTTGATGGTAATATGCAATTATTACACTTAACGCGCCAGGTTTGTAACTTGTAATTCAGCGCTCGGCGGGGTACATAGCCCGGAGAGTAGCTGTTGGTTGCAGTCTGGTTATGTTCCTTATAGTAAAATAAGGATTTTATAAAGGAGTTTGCGACTAAAAATATTATGTTACAATAAGATTGTTTTTTATCCAATGTTGAATAAATCAATTAAGTATAACAGGTTGCAGGATTTTCGCGAACTCATATATTTTCTCTTCGCTCGTAAAAAGAAAATCTACTAGTAAAGTTTCTTGTATTCGAAGTGACTAGGAATGTTAGGATTCTGACATACTGCCGTCACGAATGTGTTTATTCAAAATACGGCAGTAATACAAGTAAATCCAAATGGGGAAAAACAAGTCGTTTAAAGAAAGAGTCATCCCCTCGCATATGTTCAGATAGTCATCTTACGAGAATAAAGAATTTGGCGAGGAAAGGGGGAATCGCCTGGAACCGTACGTGACAAATATTGAAATATTTAAGGGATGTCTGCATCGGCGTTCCCTTCACTACGAATTTGGGTTAACATCTTCAAATAATGCTAGATAGTTTGATATAAGAGGGAATACAGATTATAAATCTGTATTAATAACAATATTACAGGAAGGAAATTTACAAGTTATTGAAAATTATTTAAATCGCAACGAGGACTTCTCTAGATTTAAAATAAATGTGAGAGTAACTAATAACAAAACTTCAGATATTATACCATAACCAGAATTTATTTCTGGACACCCTTACTGTGTGCTCAAATCAATGAAAAGAAATAACCACACAATACGCTAACGCTCTGCTCCGGACAAAGATGCAGTTATCTAAAAATTCCCAAGTAATTACTAAATGAGAAAAATTAGCACTTCCGAATTCCGTGACCGTGGCGTGATCGTGTTATATGGATTTATGTCCAACATATATTACATTTGCTGTAGGGTACAGTGATAAATTCTGTTTTTTCGACTGGCATAATTTACAAGATGAGTATCGTTTTCAGCACGCGTTGGCATAAATCGGGAATAAAGCAGTTTTTGTCTACCTTGGGCACACTTGGCGCGTTAAGCCGGCCGCTGTGCCTCAACAAGGTACATATAAAAATATTTATTGCCAACGGTTTGACAAATTTCATAAATCTTTCTTTAACGTTTATGAGGATTATACATATTTATATTTACGTCAATTTGTACATTTACAAGCACTTAGCTACGACTAAATCCTCATAAGCACAGGTGATATTTTCACGAAAATGCTACAAAGGATTTGTAATTATTAGATTTTTAAATTATAAAAATAAACAAACAGTCATGTCTATGATTGGTTCTTCATAAACCTCACTTTTCAGATAACCCCACAAATATAAATCTAATGGGGTAATATCAGGAGATCTAGCTGAACACCTGAGTACTCCATTTGTACCAATCCATCTTCCTGGATATGCTTGGTTTAAATAATTTACCACAATATTGTTATTATGTGGGCCAGCGCCATCTTGGTGAAACCACATAGTATTTAACTGAACTGGTAAATTATTCAATAGCATAGGTAATCATTTTGCAAGAAGTGTAAATAACGTTTACCATTTAAATTGTAATGATAAAGATATGGACCAACAGTAATGTATCCATTTACAATATCACACCAAACATTTACCACAAATCTTGTCTGGGATCCGGTTTGTCTCATCCATTTAGAATTTTCTTTAGACTAGTATTGACAGTTGTGTCTGGTTAATATTCCGGTGTTGTAGAATTTGGATACGTCACACCACGTAATTTGATTTAGCAAATTAGGATTTTCCTCTAAGATAATGGAAAAGTATGCCAAGAAATCTACACTGCGCTGATTATGTCCCGGTCTTAAGTGATGCACCAAATGAATTTCATTTGAATAAAGTTTATTATTTTTTAGAATCCTTCTACACGAAGTTGTACAAATATTAGTTTGCTCATTTAACTTAAGTAATGACCTGTGAGTATTATTTTCTATTACTATCGCTGTATTTTCATCTGTTGTAACTCTCTTTCTTCTAAGTGTTTCTGTTTTTTTAAAATTTCCATACCTAATTATCTAAACTAGCACATCAACTTACAAAAGTTTTTCAATTAGGCCTTGGTCTTTCAGGAAAACATCTTCCATATAAAACCACAGCTGCAGAAGAATTTTACGGCGTTCGCCATAAATTAAAATCATGTTTAAGTTATCCCTGTTTGTATGAATTACTAAGTTTTATAGCAATTTAACAAATTACAGGAATTAAATACACGTCATTTAACAATCAAAAACTAAAATAATGTCTAAAGCAATGTCAACATTGTCAGTATACAGGGTGTCTCACCGCGAACTGAATCGATCGATATAGAGAAAAGTAGGCATCAGAAAATTTTGAAAATTTAGATAATTACTAATGTCAGTGTGGCCAATCCAACTAAAATAATTACAAGCAGCTGGCAATTCCGCTTATACCAGCAGCCGATACCAACTTGCTTATTTCAAATGGAATACCCTATATATTTTAGGGCTTTCGAAAAGAACATAAAATTCTGAGTCGAAAATATGTAGCATATCCTATACCTAAACCTAGCCGTTTCAGAGATATTTGACATTTTATAGAAAATTTGACAGGTGCAACGGTTTGCAAGAACCGTTATAACTTTCTTCGTGTAAAATATCCGCATTTGCTTCTTGTCACATAAAAATAACACAAGGAGAACTACGTTCTACAACTGAAATAAATTCAATAATATCATACCAAGTGTTCCATTTTTCGCGTTACATTTTGTCAACTTCAAACCGCGTAAACTTGTTTAGGTCAAATGGACCACCCTGTATTTTTTTACGTCAAGTAGTGTAAAATTGAATTCCCTTTTCTCTGGTATTAGCATTGTGGGGGTTAAAGTTACAACTTTTTGAAATATTTGCGATTTTATTAGAAATTCATGAATTGTTGTAATCATTTCATCAAAATAGCCATGATTAGAAACAATCATTATCTTATGTCAAAAAATGCCAGCACGTTTAAATTATACCAACGAAAACTTTTTAAATTTGTTTATTATTTATGGAGAATGTGATAAAGTAATATCAAGAACTTGCAGCACATTTGCTACTCGATATCCGCAAAAACGCAAAATAACACTAACACTGTAACATGCGTATTAATCGAATTGAAGATATGGCATGAACTAAAATAGCAGAGATAAGATCAATTTAAAATATGATTTCATTTTAATTTATTAATAATTGCTCAAAATTCCGCCCTCGAACCTCGACACATTTTTCGCACTTTCGGATTAGTTCCTCATGGATAGCTCTTCTAATTGAATCCTGTGATATGTTTTGAAATGCATTTCTTACTCTTTGCATACAATCTTCAATGGTTGTTAATGGGCTCTCATAAACTTTATTATTCATAGTTCCACAAATGAAATAATCCAGAACTGATAAATTGGGCGAGCGAGGAGGTCATTAAGAAAGGTCCATTATTGGCAATCCATTGATCATAAAAAGTTTCTTGTAAATAATTATTAATTAAATATGCGTTATGTGGGGGAGCACCGTCGTGCTGATAAAAAATGTTGCTATGTTCGGCGAAAGGTAAATTTTCTAAATAGTTATTACTAAAATTTTGTAAGATATTCAGATATCTTTCACCTAAAAAAAAAAAAACAAAAATTTACCTATACATATTAGCAGAAGAGAAAATTTAATTTACCGATTTTCCTGATAAAATTGTAATGCCACCACTCTATCGTTTCTTATGGCACAGTAAACATTGAACTGCCAACTTTCCTGAAAGTTTCGCTCTCTGAACATATGAGGATTCGAGTCACTCCAATAATGCGAATTGTGTCTATTAAAAAGTCCATTTTTAGTAAATTTTGCTTCATCTATCCATATAATATTTCCCAAATAAGAATCGTGACCCTCAGACCTTATTAGAATAAACTCACAAAAATTCTGTCTTCTTAGGAAATCTGTTTCTTTTAATCCTTGAACCATATGGAATGAAAACGGGTGAAACTTATGATTTAATAAGATTCTGTGAACTGAATCCTTGCATAGTCCCGATTCCAGAGCGGCTTGTCTTAATGACATCCTTGGAAATGCATGAAAATATCCCAGAATGACTATTTCAATGTTTTCGTCTTCAACAATAGGCTTTCTTCTTTGCATTTTTGCCTTGACAGAGCCGTAATTTTTAAAATTTTCCGGTATGCGTTTTACAGTGTTTGGTGACGATTTCAGTTTTTTCTGAATATCGAGTAGCAAATGTGCTGCAAGTTCTTGATATTACTTTATCACATTCTCCATAAATAATAAACAAATTTAAAGTCTTCGTGGGTGTAATTTAAACCTGCTGGCATTTTTGACATAAGATAATGACTGATTGTTTCTAATCATGGCTATATTGATGAAATGATTACAACAATTTATGAATTTCTAATAAAATCGCAAATATTTCAAAAAGTAGTAACTTTAACCCCCACAATGCTAATATCAGAAAAAATGGGAATTCAATTTTATACAACTTGACGTAAAAAATACAGGGTGTTCCATTTGACCTAAACAAGTTTTCGTGGTTTGAAGTTGACAAAATGTAACGCGAAGAACGGAACACTTGGTATGATATTATTGAATTTATTTCAATTGTAGAACGTAGTTCTCCTTATGTTCTTTTTATGTGACAAGAAGCAAATGAGGATCTTTTACACGAAAAAAGTTATAACGATTCTTACAAACCGTTGCACCTGTCAAATTTTCTATAAAATGTCAAATATCTCTGAAAAGTTAGGTATAGGATATGCTACATATTTTCGGCTCAGAATTTTATGTTCTTTTCGAAAACCCTAAAATTTATAGGGTGTTCCATTTGAAATAAGCAAGTTGGTATCGACTTCCGGTATAAGCGGAAGTACCAGCTGCTTGTAATTATTTTAGTTAGATTGGCCACACCGGCGTTAGTAATTATCTAAATTTTCAAAATTTTCTGATGCGTACTTTTCTCTATATCGATCGATTCAGTTCCCGGTGAGACACCCTGTATAATATAATATAAATAAACATATAAAGAATTCCAAAGGCACCTATGATTGCATTTTGCGTATGAAGTAGTTTTATTTCATTTAGGTGAACAGAATCAATATAAAATGTATTTTTTTCGACCACGTTAGTCCTTTATTGCTACTATGGTTGCTATCCTTTAAATCACCGGGCATAGATG
Source organism: Leptura quadrifasciata (assembly GCA_963675555.1). NCBI lineage: Eukaryota > Metazoa > Arthropoda > Insecta > Coleoptera > Cerambycidae > Leptura > Leptura quadrifasciata. The sequence continues at coordinate 108,953,019 of OY776679.1, forward strand.
GTATTTTCCCTGTCCTACTTCAACATGGAATTGAGGAGCTCATCCCATGCCTGAGGAGTATATTCAGAGCAAGCTACGTACTTGGCTATATTCCTCAAGCTTGGAGGGAAATTGAAGTGGCGTTTATCCCAAAAATAGGCAGACGTCCATCAGAAGAGCCTAAATCTTACCGCCCCATTAGCTTAACCTCATTTCTCCTAAAAACAATGGAGAAACTATTAGATCAACAGATCAACTTGGAAAATTAACAGTAAATGCTCTACATTGCCTTGTCGAAGGCATTGAAAAGACATTTTAAATTCTAAAGAAGTGGCTGTGTGTGCTTTCGTAGATATAAAGGGTGCCTTTGACAACACCTCCTATGCATCCACATAAAAAGCCGCGGAAAAAAGGGGAATACAGTCCCCTACAATTAAATGCATACAATCCATGCTCAGAAGCAGAATAATTACCGCAGATGTGGGAGAGGAATCGGCTACGGTGACTGCAGTCAGGGGTTGTCCACAAGGTGGAGTCCTATCGCCTTTGCTGTGGTCGATGATCTCCTCCACAAACTGACCATGACCAAACCTACTGACTCAATGCCAATCAAACAGGACTTTGACTGCCTCTTTGATGTGCTGATCGAAAACCATCAGACGAGCAAGTTGGAGACACTACGATTGGAACAAGGGTCACTCATCTGGTATACAGATGGATCTAAGATGGCTGAAGGGGTTGGAGTGGGCGTAGCAGGGCCAAGATGCACTCTATCAAAAGCCTTAGGCAACACCCCAACCATCTTCCAAGCAGAAATACATGCTATAGATCTGTGTGCCCAGAAATGCCTAAATAAAGGCATTCGAAAGGCAAAGATCTATATATTATCGGATAGCCAGGCAGCATTAAAAGCTCTAAGGTCCTACACCTTTGAGTCTAAAATTGCCTGGGAATGCAAACAATCCCTGAAGAAACTGGCCAACAACAACAAGGTTACCTTGATGTGGGTGCCAGGGCATGAGGGGGTACATGGTAATGAACTTGCTTACAGCCTTGCAAAAAAAGGAGCTGAAGCACAATTTATTGGACCTGAACCGTTCTGTGGCCTGGCCAAGGGACACATAACGGAGGAGATCCAGACATGGGAAAAGGGCCAGAAAAAGGCCTATTGGAGGAATACCCCAGGCCAAAGACAAGCGAAAAAGTTTATAACTTATCCGACAAAGAATTCCGCAAGGCTTCTCGAACTTGAAAAATCCGAATTAAGGCTGATCACAGGCCTTCTGATTGGCTACTGCCCCTTTAGAGATCATCTCAAGAACATGGGCAAGGCAGTAGACGAGAAATGCAGATACTTTGATACTGCAACTGAAACTGCGGAACATATACTTTGCGAATGCAAGGCATTAATCCCCACTAGGCTAAAGTTCCTAGAGCAGGTGGAATTAACGCCTGAAGACATAGGGAAACTAGCCCCCAGGAAAATCACAAGCTTCATTAAAACTCTTGGAATCCTGGGCAATAACTAGATGTAGGGTTATTCACAAAAGATCTCTTTAGGTCGAAGTGAAGTAAGGCTGTTTAAAGCCAAACGACCCCTGAAACAATCTACAATGGTTGCACTAGACAGAATGGAACATATTTTTATTCAATATTGTTTAAGAAAATACAGGGACGGGCGCTTGACCAAGTTACAATGGAGTTTTGGCAAATCTAGTGCCCAGCAGGGCTGTATAACAAAACACAAAAATATAGACACAAAACATTGTAAAATATTTGGACAAACTATTTGAAGTACGTGTGTAGTGTAGTATTACCAAACTATACATTATAAAATACACAAAAAAAAACAAAAAGACCGGACAAATTAATACAAATATCGGCTACCACACAAGTTGTAAAAGTAAGTAAAAAAATACAAAAAACAAAAAAAAAGATTACATTAAATGTTAAATTGTGTTTAAAAATTCTTCAGTGGAATAGAAACAAATGTATAAAACCTGATTTTTCATTGTGTACCTGAAATTGTTAATTTTAAGTGATTTTATGTTATTAGGAATGTGACGGTATAACTGAAAGTTTAGAGAGTTCTTTTGTGATTTAGTTAATCGAAAACGAGGCTATCTGAGTTGATTTGCAGACCTAGTGAGAGTTTGAAGAAAATTTCTACGAATTTCTTGTAATGTAGCATAAATATAAAGGGAAGGAAGACAATATGGAAGGAACTGACATACCCAAACTTTTGAATATTGGTAGACAGTGGTCTCTCCAACCAGCATTCTGCTGCAAACGAAAGATTGTAACTGCATGAGATGACCCACCCAAAGAAGAATTGCATAATTAATGTGAGCGTGAAATAAAGAAAAATAACTTGTTTTTAAGGTTTTTAGAACATAGTAGATTTTTTAGTCTACCTAACATGAATATAGAACTTTATCATTTATGTGATAGTTGCTCAATATGTTTGTGCCAACTGAGAGTATCGTCTAAAACAACGCCAAAAATTTTAACGCTATTACCCTTAATCAGTAAGTTATTTGTAGAAAAAACAAGCTTCTGCATTTTGTCTTCATTTAATTTTAGATTATTTGAGGAGAATCAAGAAGCCGCTTGTTTGATAGAACTAATGTTATCATCAGTTAAATTATGAAAGTTCAAATTAAAGTCAATGATAGACGTATCATCAGCATAAGCGATGCACTTTTTAGGTGACATAACGTGAAAAAAAGTCATTAACATATAATATAAAAAGTAGTGGCCCCAAGACAGAGCATTGGGTCACTCCATGCTTAACAGGAGTTTATATCATCGACAGGGGCACACTGTTGTCTATTGTTCAGATAGGAATGGAAAAGATTTAATGGCATACCTCTAATACCATAGAAACTCATATTTTCCACAAGAATTTCATGTGAGAGACAGTCGAAGGCCTTGGAGACATCACATAAGCTAATGGCCACATGCTTTCTCCTTTCAAGGCCTCCGACTAAATTAAAAACAGTCATAGTAGACCAATGCCAATGTCTCTGAAAATGGTAAAAAACAAAATAAAATTATAATAGGATGAAACCCATTAGAAAAGGAAGAGAATATAACAAAAATTAAAGGAAAAATAAATTACGGGCGATCTGAGGTCGGGAAGTCGGAGGGGGTGAGTTTTTAAGGGTAAAAAACGGTTTATCTCGATTTCCGGCAAAACTACAAGTCCTATGGAAAAAAATTAAATGGCAAAGTTGTAGGTAATAGAAAGATCTACAACTTTTGTATTTACACTTTTTTCACATAACCTCAAAATTTATGTGAAAAATTCAAATAACCAAATTTTTGGTTTTTTATTTTTATCTTTTTCAAAAAAAATATTTTTTTTACGAAATTTGGTGAAAACTTACCTTGTTATATCCCAAATACACTGTAATTTTTTTTATTTAAAATATTTATTTTTTCACCTTATTTTGAATTAATATCGAAAAAGCACCCTAATTTTCAATCAAAAATTCTCACGTCAAAATATCTGATTTTTTAAAAAACTCGGTAGGCTTTTTGTTTGTTGAAATCTCTACTTTCTGATGGTGTAAAAAAAATATACATTACTATGGTAAATGTTCTCAGAAAATGCAAAGAAACGAAAAAACTCGAATCCGAAAAATTTTTTTTTAATCATTATGTACAATTTTGAGTTATTTATTAAAATTTACACTTTAATAACTCAAAAAACGTAATATTTTATGTTACATTGATTAACAAAAAAAATTACAAACCCATAAAACATAAAGATTGCAAAAAACATGCGAAAATAGTTGTTCTAAATATTAAAGATAGGATTTAAAGGGGATTTCATCTAAAAAATGTGACTGCTGCAATTTTTTTCAGTAAAAAAGTTGATTTATTAAATTCTAATTACATTTATGTGATAGAAAATCTCATAATATATAAATACACATTAAATACATGTGAAATACACATTAAATACATGTAAATCATACTATTGAATTTAGATACTTTATACTGAGTACGTTATTCATTATAAAATTTTTAATTACATTAATCTTGTTGTTTATAAATACCTTACCTTGAATTCTAATCACTTATCCATTAGTTTTTGTCTCTTTGATGGCATTTCTTCATCGTTAGATTCGACAAACATTTCCGATTCTAGTAGATCTTCGAAATCTTCAAGACCATCACCGTCTTCGTCTCCAATATTATTTCCAGTCTGCATTGGTTCTTCATCCACAATTTCATCTGAATCATTAACGTCCTCGTAGGTTTTTTCTTCCACATTGGAGCATTTTTCAAAACCATGACAATTTGAGCATAAATTTGTGCATTTTAAACCATGTTTTCGGCAGCCACATTTTAAACTGTTACATCCAGTTTCACAGCTGCAGCAAATAGTTTTGAGTAATATTTCCGGAATTAATTCTTTTTCTGTTAATTTGGGCATAATGCCACGTTGATGTTGCTTCCAGCCCCAATCTGTTGCTATCAGTTTTTCTTTTATGATCTTAAAATCTTCGTGATGCAAATTGTCTTCAAAATTTTCTGTTCCTAAATCCAGCAAAAATGTATCCATTAGCCCATTTTCTGTGTCCGATAACTCCATCGATGAAAAAATTAATTCAGACAAGGCGAGCTGTACTAAAAAATGTCCTCTGATAGCTCGTGCATATGCGTGCCCGGAAAGAGCTTTATCGGACGAATTTTCTGCATATATTTCACAAAAAGCCTCCTTAAGTCCACTACCATCCATGATGAATCCAATCGCTCCGAGGAATGACATCAATAAATGAAATCCTCCAAGTCTTACTTGGATTGACGACAAATTGTAGGAATCATTATCTAAATCAATACTGGCTAAGATTTCACGAGCTTTATGGTATATCGGTTGGTCAAACGTATCTATCAATTGGCAAAAATTAAATCATCTTTCATATTGGCAAATCTTCCACCCACAGAAGGTGCAGCAGAACAACATTATCACAGGGCATATTATCAGCTTCAAACTTGGCTGGGTAACGAACTGATAGCAACAGATTGGGGCTGGAAGCAACATCAACGTGGCATTATGCCCAAATTAACAGAAAAAGAATTAATTCCGGAAATATTACTCAAAACTATTTGCTGCAGCTGTGAAACTGGATGTAACAGTTTAAAATGTGGCTGCCGAAAACATGGTTTAAAATGCACAAATTTATGCTCAAATTGTCATGGTTTTGAAAAATGCTCCAATGTGGAAGAAAAAACCTACGAGGACGTTAATGATTCAGATGAAATTGTGGATGAAGAACCAATGCAGACTGGAAATAATATTGGAGACGAAGACGGTGATGGTCTTGAAGATTTCGAAGATCTACTAGAATCGGAAATGTTTGTCGAATCTAACGATGAAGAAATGCCATCAAAGAGACAAAAACTAATGGATAAGTGATTAGAATTCAAGGTAAGGTATTTATAAACAACAAGATTAATGTATTTAAAAATTTTATAATGAATAACGTAATCAGTATAAAGTATCTAAATTCAATAGTATGATTTACATGTATTTAATGTGTATTTCACATGTATTTAATGTGTATTTATATATTATGAGATTTTCTATCACATAAATGTAATTAGAATTTAATAAATCAACTTTTTTACTGAAAAAAATTGCAGCAGTCACATTTTTTAGATGAAATCCCCTTTAAATCCTATCTTTAATAATTAGAACAACTATTTTCGCATGTTTTTTGCAATCTTTATGTTTTATGGGTTTGTAATTTTTTTTGTTAATCAATGTAACATAGAATATTACGTTTTTTGAGTTATTAAAGTGTAAATTTTAATAAATAACTCAAAATTGTACATAATGATTAAAAAAAAATTTTTCGGATTCGAGTTTTTTCGTTTCTTTGCATTTTCTGAGAACATTTACCATAGTAATGTATATTTTTTTTACACCATCAGAAAGTAGAGATTTCAACAAACAAAAAGCCTACCGAGTTTTTTAAAAAATCAGATATTTTGACGTGAGAATTTTTGATTGAAAATTAGGGTGCTTTTTCGAAATTAATTCAAAATAAGGTGAAAAAATAAATATTTTAAATAAAAAAAATTACAGTGTGTTTGGGATATAACAAGGTAAGTTTTCACCAAATTTCGTAAAAAAAATATTTTTTTTGAAAAAGATAAAAATAAAAAACCAAAAATTTGGTTATTTGAATTTTTCACATAAATTTTGAGGTTATGTGAAAAAAGTGTAAATACAAAAGTTGTAGATCTTTCTATTACCTACAACTTTGCCATTTAATTTTTTTCCATAGGACTTGTAGTTTTGCCGGAAATCGAGATAAACCGTTTTTTACCCTTAAAAACTCACCCCCTCCGACTTCCCGACCTCAGATCGCCCGTAATTTATTTTTCCTTTAATTTTTGTTATATTCTCTTCCTTTTCCAATGGGTTTCATCCTACTATAATTTTATTTTGTTTCAAAAATTATTGGCACTGGACTATAGTGGTGGAACATTTATTAATAAAACCAAATTCATAAGCGTTTTTTGACATTGATGACGGTAGTCGTCAACAACATTCTTGTAGTGAAGTTTTGGCCATCGTCGTAAAAGTAGAGAATTCTGTGGGAATAGCTTCTAGTTGCAGTGGTTGATCATACGTTTCTTATCTTGAATAGGTTTCATAATAATCGCTGTATTGGCTGCGCGAGGCACCCTGTATAAGGGTGGGCATTAAACGCGTAAAATGCGGTGCCGTACAATTTCTGAACAGATTCTAGATTCCATAACTTTTAAATCACGAAAAAATGATACTTTGGATGGCCTTCACTATCTCACATTGCATGCTTGGCTTCTCTTTAAAAAAATCATTTGTAACACTTCGTTTATTAAGTCAGAACGTGAGAGGTAAAAATGTCACCCTTGCCTCTTCAAGACGTGCATGACTGTGCGATTTCGCCGGGCGGTCTGCCTTTTTCTGACATTCGTTCCGCCCGAATATCCTTAATCCACTTTTAGGAGTTGTTCTTGCGTAGGATTTTGACGGAAACGTTGGGTTTACTTTCGCCGGCACTGGTTATTCGGGATTTCTGCATATGCCTCAGCACAGCTATTATTTTTTTATTGTAACGTCGTTGTGATATGTATCTCTCGTTCCTTTATTTTATGTTTATGTTACGACCATGGTGTGATACATCTGAATCATGCCTGGCACTTTATTGCGGTTGTTCGCTGAGTTTTAGGGCTCTATTAGCGTTGTTACTTTTATATAATAGTTATCTCCTCTTTGAATATACGTCGGAAAATTATTATAATATACATTCTAAGATAAATTATACAAATATTCCTCTTTGCTTTTGTACAACGAGCCGCTAAATTTCAACATGCAAATCTAGAGGATTCAAATCCGGCGATTAAGGTGGTCATTGTCGACATCCTGCACGATATTGAAGAAGATTAAAAGCAAAAACGATTAGAATTTTGTCAGCAAATGCTCCAAAAACTGAAATCAAACTCTAATTTTTTTAATATACAGGGTGTCCCAATAGTGGGTCAAAGTTCAATATCGGCTTACTAGAAGACTTTGGAAAATTATTGTTTTATGAAAGTGGTACGGTGTCAAAAGGCGCACATTTTAAAAATATTGTGAAACATACAGTGTGACTCGCTACAGCGGAGCATCTTCGAAGTAATTTTTTTTAAATGGAACACCCTATATACAGGCTGTCCATTTTATCAGGGCCCTCGAGAATATCTCACTTAATATCGGTCGTACAAAAACAAATATTTTTACGAAAGTTGTGCCAATTTATATAGCCTACAAAATTGTTTAAAGACATTTGAAATCCATGGCCTACTTTAAGTGTTATGGCGGAAAATATCGAAAATGCGGAAAACGTCTAAGCCAAATATCTCCGTTATTTGAAGAGATACGAGAAAAATTCTATGGCGAAAATTTTTTGCAAAACAGAGTGTTTCAACGAGGTTTTGTCTAATTTTTTTCAAAACCGCTGTATTTTGAGATTTACTCTTCAGGCTGTTAAAAAATATATTTTGAAGCGGGCGGGAAATGGCGCCATTAAATGTAGTATTTTCCTTCCTTTTCAACGATATATCACATGCCATATTTATTCATTGGTATTACGTTAGTAATTATAAAAACATTTGTTTAAAACCAATATTTTTTTTAAACAAGCATTATACTTGCCGTGGAGAAGTATGATTAAATAAAATGATAAAATAATTCAATAAATTGTTCAAATCTTTGCTATAATAAAACATTAACACAATTAAGAAGAATAAAGTAAATTCAGGTAACAAAAACAAATTAATAATAAAAAGAATATAGCACACAAAACATTAATATTTATCTAATCCTCAAAATAATTTTTAAGATATCATATCAAGTGTTCAAAGTGTCCACCGCGATTTCTTATGCACAATCGAGCCCGGCGAGGCACTGCATTTAAAACATTACTCAGCATTTCGGGGGTAACTGTAATACATGCCTGTTGAATTCGAGCTTTTAGGTCCTCTACATTTTGCGGTGTCGTCGAAAACACCGTATCTTTAATATACTCCCATAGAAAATAATCCATTGGGGTTATATCTAGAGAACGAGGGGGTCATCGAATAAATCCATTGATACCTATCCAATATTGAGGCAGAATTTCGTCTAAATAATCTAGGCAAATCTGGGAATTGTGGGGAGGAGCTCCATCTTATTGAAAATATTGAAAGTTATGTCGATTTTCTAAAGGTAGGTCATCTAAGAATTTATTAAATTCATTTCTCAAAAAGTTTAGGTACCTTTGACCACTGAGGTGACCATCAAGGACCTATTAAATTGGTGCCTAAAATAACTATCCACACATTTATTGAAAAACGATTTTGAAACCCAGTCAGTCTATGCCAGTGTGTATTTTCAGAAGTCCATTTGTAATGAATATTGCGATTAAAAAATCCATTATTGGAAAAATTTGCCTCGTCGGACCAAAGTATTTTACTACATATTAATGGGACCTGCACGCTTCTTTTCCAACAGCCACCTACAAAAAGTCGTCCTCCTTGGTTTGTCCCCAGCTAGTATATTGTGAACTTTTTTGGCTTTATAACACCGGTAACTATTTTTCTTTAAAATTCTTCTAGCACTTGTTTTATTTATATGACAAGCAATTTGAATTTCTCTTAATGATGTTTCCAAATTTTCTGTATTTTTATTTCTTACATAATTAATAACTCGGTTTACCTTATTTACATATTATCAGTAACACTGTTCAACCTTGTCTTCTTCTTTAAAAATGAACCGTTATTTTTCAGTTTCGTAGCTAATTTTCTGAACACAGTTTTATTCGGCTGTAGTGCTTGTGGAAATCTGTTTCTATATTCTACTTGAGCTAATCCAGAGTTAAAATTGCATTGGCAATATGTAACGAGCATATTATAACGATTAATGTGAGTGAAAATCATTTCTGAAAATTCTAAATTCTTAAACGAGTGTGAGTTTAAGTATTAACTGAGATGATCTGTCAAAAAATTAAATTGTCAAGTTTGTTCATAGCCAACTATTTTAAAATAATTGAAATAATAGTGAAATCATGAAATACAAACAAATGGATATTATACTTAAATTAATTGGTAAAAACATTTTAACTTTCTGAGCAAGGAGTGACGCTTTTATGGAGGACCTCTATACATTGGCATAACTGCGAATACTCGTTCCATAATTGCTCCATGTTGCTTTCTTGATTATTATTTTGTTTTTGTTACCTGAATTTACTTTATTCCTCTTAATTGTGTTAATGTTTTATTATAGCAAAGATTTCAACAACTTATTGAATTATTTTATCGTTTTATTTAATCATACTTCTCCACGGTAAGTATAATGCTTGTTAAAAAAAAATTATTGGTTTAAAAAAATGTTTTTATAATTACTAACGTAGTACCAATGAATAAATATGGCATGTGATATATCGTTGAAAAGGGAGGAAAATACTCTATTTAATGGCGCCATTTCCCGCCCGTTTCAAAATATATTTTTTAACAACCTGAAGAGTACATCTCAAAATACAGCGGCCTTGAAAAAAGTTAGATTAAACCTCGTTGAAACGCTGTTTTGCAAAAAAATTTCGTCTTAGAATTTTTCTCGCATCTCTTCAAATAACGGAGATATTTGGCCTAAACGTTCGTGGATTTCAAATGTCTTTAAACCATTTTGTAGGTTATATAAATCGGCACAATTTTCGTAAAAATATTTTTTTTTGTACGACCGATATTAAGTGAGATATTCTCGAGTGCCCTGACAAAATGGACAGCCTGTATATTCTTACTAAATCAATTGTTATAAACCCCACATTTTTTACAATAAAATGAATCTTAATATTTAAACATTATTTTTTACTTTTAAATCGTGTTTTTTTAGTTTTTTTAAACTATAATTTAATTGCATTTAAACAAACCCGAAACAATGGCCGTATAATCACCTAATGGATTTTCTTAACGTACTTGGGAAACGCTCTGTACATACATTTACAGATAGAAACCTAACGATTTGCATTAATTCCCTCTTAAAAACACTGTCAATAGAGACCGGCACTTCTGCAGGGATCAAAAATATGCAAAATATCTAATAAGTCGGCGTAAATCACCATATCCTCAGAGGAAGGATCTGGTGGTTTATATTTTCCGCTGAGTAATAGCAGAGAGGATCGCTACGTTGCGAAACTCCATTCCTATTTGAAAAAGCATATTCGATAACGTCAAGGCGGGAGGGATCGATGGCGAGTTATGAATGTGGCCGGAAGTTGTGGAACGGCTCACATGCGAAATTATGATAATGATAATATTATTTTATGACTGAAAAGGTTTGTGAGTACGATGTACCGCGATATGAATTTAATAGGAATTTTATGTGGGTACTAATCATTTCGCAGAGAGAAAATTACTTTCTAATGTTTCAAAGAAAATTTGTCCTTTGCATGCGATCGGCTTTATGTGCATTTGCCAGGAGTACAAAGAACCAGAGACTGTAATTTCAGTAATTTGTTTTTGTTGGTATGTCTTTTGACAAAACTTTTTTATATACAGTGTGTGCGATTTAATACCACAACACTCTGTTATTTTGGAACGCGATTCCCGATTTAATTTTTTTTTGGGACATAGTTCTCGATGAAGCTCTGTTCGATAATTTTTTTAAATTTTATTAGAAGAGTGGATAGTGTATTTGATTGGCAGTTATCTCAAATAGTCTTATGCAAAATTTTGGCTCGAATCTCATATAGGGTGTTTGTTAGTCAATCGCTAAATTTGAAAAATTTTCAATTGTCGACTGCACCTGTATAAAAGTCAGGACTATGGGCTGGACTATGTTATCGTACGTAGGAAGCATCTCAAGGACGTCCAAATTACAAAGGCGCGCATTGATAGTGAGTGTTGGACCGATCATCGTCCTGTTGTCTCTAAAATGAAAATTGTTATGAGACCCAAACACCGAAGAACTCAAGTAAAACGTAGACTCCGTCTCTGTATTAGTAAATTGCGTGACCAACAAACCGTCGAACAGCTAAAGCAAAAAGTTCATGAGAATTTGAGTGCACTAGAAGAAACCAATTCTGTAGATGTCGCTACTACCTGGACACAAATTAAAGACAGTTTAAAAAGTGCGAGTGAGGAAATTCTTGGCACTGCAGCAAGTAAAAAACAGGAGGACTGGTTCAATGATAATGAAGCTATTATACAAGAACTTCTTGACCGCAAACATATTGCCTTCCAAAACGCTATCAACCATCCCAACGACTCATCAAAAGCAGAAGCTTTTACCCAATCTAAGTATGAAACGCAACGCGAAATCAGAAGAATAAAGAACGAGTGGTGGGCAAGCAATGCCAGAGAAATTCAAAGGTACGCCGATTCACATGACTACAGGAATTTCTTTCAAGGAGTAAAAGCAGTGTACGGCCCCAGTCGGAAAAATATGTGCCCTATTAAAGATTTAAATGGAAATCTCCTCAAAGAAGACCAGGAAATAAGAGCCCGATGGAAAGAACACTACTCTAACATTCTTAACCAGCAAAGTCAAGCCGATCACGATATTATAAATCTTATCCCTCAATATGACACCTTCGAAGACTTAGATAAACCACTAACAACGGAAGAGATCTTAACCGCCATTGGGCAGCTAAAAAATAACAAATCTCCCGGCGCCGACTCACTCCCAGCTGAGATCTTTAAAGCTGTGTCGTCAGAGCTCATACCCTACCTCAAAAAACTGTTTGATGTCGTGTGGGAAAGTGGTCAAGCTCCGCAGAAGTTTCGTGATACACTTTTAATCAACCTCTTCAAAAACAAAGGGAGCGCTGCGGACTGTGGAAATTACAGGGGTATAGCTCTCCTGGCTGTTGGAGGGAAGATACTCACTAAAGCGATGGCAAATAGGCTAACACCTGTTATGGAAAAGTTACTTCCTGAAACAGAGTGGCTTTAGACCAAACCGAGGCACATCGGATTTAATCTTCACACTTAAACAGCTTCAAGAAAAAGCACTCGAACATCAAGGAGAAATTCACATGGCCTTCATTGATTTAACCAAGGCGTTTGACTCGGTGGACAGGGAAGTGCTCTGGAAAATTATGCTCCGCTTAGGTATCCCTAGAAAATTTGTGGACGTATGTCGCAGTCTACATACAAACAACAACGCCCAGGTTATGTATAATAATGAGGCAACCGAACCTTTCCAAACCCTCACTGGAGTTAGGCAGGGATGTGTCCTGGCACCCCTACTTTTTAATTTGTTTACCACTGCTCTAAAAATTATTGTTGACAACAAACTGACAGTCAGAGGAATAGGTCTCAGATACCGTTCTGATGGCGGTCTCTTTAACATAGGGCGCTTTAGAGCTTTCACGAAGACACGCACACAATTCATTTGTGAATTCCAGTATGCGGATGACTGTGCACTTTTAGCCTCTACGCCCGAAGAGCTTCAAGAACTTTTAGATGTGTATGCCCAGAGCTATGATTCCTTGGGACTTAAAATCAACATTGGAAAGACTAAGATTATGTCAACTCCTCATCAAGTGAACCAAATAGACATTACACTTAACGGAAATTCTCTTGAAGTGGTGGATCAGTTCAATTACTTAGGCAACGTTGTTAATGACAAAGCAAACATGGACAGCGAGATTCGCAATAGAATTAACGCTGCATCTAGAGCACTCTGGGGACTTAGAGAGAGAGTATTTGAGAACCACGACCTTGCTTTGTCAACGAAAATGGCTGTCTACAGAGCAGTTGTCATTCCAACACTGCTATATGGATGTGAAAGCTGGGTCACTTACCGTCGTCATGTGAAAGAATTAGAACGTTTTCAGCAAAGACACCTCAGAAGTATGATGAAAATCCGTTGGTTCCATCACATATCAAACGTGGAAGTACTCAGGAGAGCAAACAGCCTTCCAATTGAGGTGCTTATTTCAAGAGCACGCCTAAGATGGGCAGGTCACGTTCATCGTATGCATGATAACCGCCTTCCTAAATGTACACTTTATGGTGAATTGCTAAGCGGTAGAAGAAGGCGTGGCGGTCAACGAAAGAGGTTCAAAGACGTTCTCCATGAAAATCTAAAATCCTGCGGTATTCCAGACGAGCAATGGGAACAACTTGCAGCGGACAGAACCGAATGGCGAGGGGTTGTGGCCAGCTATCAAGGAAATGTTGCTGCAAGAAGGCCGAATCCAAGACCTAACCAGGTCTATGTTTGTCCTGACTGCGGTCGACATGTGCTCTCCCGAATTGGCCTCTATAGCCATAGTCGTGTGCACCGTAGATGAATGGGAATTACAATAGACTACACCTTTTACTTGTTTTTTATTACACACAATCTATCGACTGTAACATTTTTTATACTCAGACTCGAGTAAAGGATAATAATAAAAGTCAGTTATGATCTAATAAACAAAAGTTGGAAAAATCGTTTTTTAATAATATGAGCAACATCAAATAATACAACAACAGCCAACACTAATTTAAAACGAATAAATTCCGCCAACAAACGGATGGAATAACACAAAAATCTAACAAAGTATTTCAAATTTTTGTGTTCTTAATATAACCTCCTTCACACCTTATGCATTTTTCATAGCTCCCTTATCATCATTAATTGTTGTGGGGTCATTTCCCTGCTCTCTCGTTCAATTCTTCCTTTTAATTCGTCAACATTTTGTGGTCTCGTGCGGTAAACTTTTTCTTTTAAAATTCCCCCCCCCCAAAAAAATCTAAATGTGTTAGATCTGGCGAACGTGGTCGTCAATGAATAAGAGGGCTATTTCGTCCTATCCATCTGATTGGAAAATTTTCATTAATCCATCTACGTACATGTGAATCCAGTGTAGTCTGCCTCAAGCTAATTGTTGGATTTTCGTGGAAATATTGTAGAATAGCATTAGATGAATCATTTTCATTCTTATTTTATCCAGTCGTTACCCGACCAATATTCTAAATAACGATTCCACGAGAGTTAGATACAAAACGCTTTTAAATATTAGCCTAAATCTACAATGACTGGTAATCGTTCTCAATTTATTGTCAAGTTCACTATCTGAGGATTGTTGATTAAATTATTCAAAAATTTTCCTCATTGGCCAACCGCGTTTCCAACTAAAAGAATAATTAAACTTAATTCTGCAAAATTCAATCTCGATACCAATTACCCAAAATGTGAATTTTCTACATAGTAGGCTTTGTAAAAAATCTTGTTTGTTTTTCTACTGTGTTGTATTGTCAAGTCAATGTTGACAGATATAGTTCTTAGTTATTTTAAAAGTGGCAACTTTGAACTTAGCCGAGAGAATACAGATTATTCGTATAATTCCGATATACTGCAAAACATAAACCCTGCAGACGAAGGCATCCAGTTATCTAAAATAAAAAATGTAAAGAACGGAGGTATTCTAATAGGCTGTAATAGTAGAGAAGAAAATAGAAGGTTCAAGAGGATAGCGGCTGACAAGCTAAGTGGTGATAAATACGAAATAAAAGAGGTACGGGAAATTAATCCAAGGGTTCGAGTCGTTGGTATAACTGAAAACTTTAGTGAGGATGTCCTGTTAACGCATATTACGAAACTGAACAGTCAGCTTATTAGCGTTCCCTCGGATTGCAAGCTAATTAAATTCTACCCAACTAGAAAAAACAAGAAAATCTTTTTTTCTTTACTTTTTACTTTTTACAGTTAGAACAGGTCTCATATGAAAAAGTACTCAAGGCAGGTAATCTATTTATTGGCTATGACAGCTGCAGTGTTTTTGATGCAATAGAAATTTTTCGGTGTTATAAATGTAATGAGTTTAACCATTCCTCTAAGTTCTGTAATAAGCCGTGTTCTTGTCCTAGATGTGGGGAAAACCATGTTGTCAAAGACTGTAAGTCGGACATTCTCAGATGTATTAATTGTACTGCACTTAAAAATAAAGAGAACTCAAATATTTCTATTTGTCATGCCGCATGGGATACCAACAATTGTACTGCATACACGTTAGCTAGGGATAAACTGCGGTCTAACCTTCTAACTATGCATTCTGTTCAGTAGCAATCACAGCTACACCTTAAGTCATTCCCTCCTTCTGCGTGCACTAATACTGCGCATAGAGCTCATGATATACTGATTTATTATCAGAAGGTCAGGGATCTTAAAACGAAGACGGTCGACCTGTGCAACTCATATATGGTGCAACTCTGTAGCTTGTTCTAATTGGCCTATTATAGCACTAACTGAGACCTGGCTTGACTCGGCTGTCTTTGATTGTGAACTGATAAATAGTAATTATAGTATTTTTCGCAAGGATAGAGACTTTGCTGCTGTCAATCGTAGTAGAGGTGGAGGTGTTCTGCTAGCAATAAGAAATGAGTTTAATGCGGTTAGGCTTGACCTGAGCCAGGCTAACTTTCAAAATTTACCAAATGTTGATATCCTTGGAGTTTGTTATATATATACCACCTGTTGTAAACGCTGTAGGCTACGAATCAATTTTTGAATCTATTGAGTCATTAAATAGGATCCATGATAACGACATATTAATAGTAGGTGATTTTAATATTCCCTCCTACTCTTTATCTATTTTAAATGGCATTAACACTGCCGAAGTTACAACATTTTTGAATTTTATAAACTTCCTAGACCTCTCTCAACATAATTTTGTGTACAACAATAATAATAGATTACTCGACTTGGTTTTGTCTAACGTCGGCTGTACAGTTGAGAAAGCTTTAGAGGTATTAGTTAAAGAAGATAGCCATCATCCCGGACTTACAATCTCTCTACACGTTGAATATGAAAACCTTAATAATAAATTTCCAATTAATTATACAAATACTTTTAACTTTCGGAAAGCTAATTTTCACTTACTATATCAGGAACTGCTTGAGATAGACTGGTCTTTTTTAAATTACTATACCGAAATTAACGCCGCGTGTCAACATTTTTATGATAAATTAACTGAGGTTTTCACAGCCTGCGTACCCAACGTGCTCACCAGGTCCTCCGGGGGAGGTTGACGATCCCCGGGTAACGAGTTTCGATCGATTTTCCATGAGCTTACAGGGAACTCCAGGTGATGACGTTCTTGGTGCCGTCCTGACCTCCTGTGCACAGGGGGCTCATTTGGAGCATCCTATTCAGGTCCAGCGACTCAAAAAATCCCCGGGTACTGAAATTCGTATAATTCGGGTGTTCTTTGTAGAAGATCTGAATTTTTTCTTCATCACTTGAAATGATGCACTTATAAGAATGCACTTTTCGCTGCAGCAATGCAATTTCAAAAAAGTACAAGACCAAAATATGGTACAAAGTTTCTAGACGAGTTAACGAAGCGAATGCAAGAAACCCCATCCCAATCCGACTGCAAAAATAATTGAAGGTTGACTGCTATATTTCCTCGCCTATATTGACTCTTTTATCATCCAGTGTAGGTTCTCTGTTGCCCAGTACCTAGAATTCTAAGTGGAAACCACACTATTAGCAGTAAATATCGCTAATCCGTGAAGAGAATATTTCTTAAAAAAATTTCGTTATTTAAGTATTCTTCTTGGCAGAATAAACAGAAATCTATTCTCCGTTCATCATCACCTTGTTCTAATGTGTGTATAATTTTTGGTTTAAACGGAAGTACTTTATTTTTTTTCAAACATGTGCGTATTTTTGATACTCTTAAGTGTAAATCCCGAATGTTTGCGCCTCGGACTAGACAATGTCCCCCTCGTTTTCGAAGGTGCTGAATTGATTTCCTCAGTAAAACCAATTTTTCCACCTCGGCAACCCTCTCAAGTTGTCCAAAAACCACCCCCAAAGTCACCTTTTTCGTGAACCCGTTTATTTTCCCCAGTTTTTCGACTAATTATTTATTGTTCCTTCGAGTAGAACGGATGATCCCTCGAAGGATTTGACCCCAGCCTCCCCTACCCCAGGCTTCCAACCGTTGTAGAGGATGAAAAATTGATATCTGTTTTCATGAGAAAAAAAAATATTTTGTAGTAGTAGGTGGTTCTTTGAGGAAGGTGGTAGGTGACCAGGATTGTGTAACCAACACCGGGGGTTGTTTTCACCCTTCATGGGTGGAATTTTTTCATCTATAATTGAAAAATAGTATAAAAAATATGTTTATTAAAGTGTTTTTATAAATTGATTTTCCACCCCTATGAAGAGTGAGAACAATCCCTGGGGCCGGTTACACAACCCTGGTCACCTACCACCTTCCTCAAAGAAACGCCTCCTACAAAATATTAATTCTTTTCTCATAAAAACAAATATCAAATTTCCACCCCTTCGAAGGGGGAAAACAACCCCCGAAGGTGGTTACACAACCCTGGTCACCTACCACCTTTTTTAAAAAAACACCTTCTGTAAAATATCTAATTTTTTCTGAAATATCAATTTTCCACCCCCTACAAGGGTTGGAAACCTGGGTAGGGGTAGCTGAGGTCAAATTCCACGAGGGACCTTCCGTTCTACACGCGTGAACAACAATTAGTCGAAAAACAGAAGAAAATAAACGGGTTCACGGAAAAGGGGACTTTGGAAGTGGTCTTTGGTCAATTTGAGGGAGTTGCGGAAGCGGAAAAATTGGTTTAACCCTGGGAATCGATTCAGCACTCTCGAAAACGGGAGGGGGACATTGTCTAGTCCGGTAATTTCGTCAAAAATCCCGACTCTTTAAATGGACTAATTTGAGATAACTGTGAATCGAATATGCTATCCATTCTTCCAGAAAAAAAAATGCATAATAGTCGATCTCGAAATTTCGGCCCATTTAGGAAATCTCAGTAGGCCTTGAAAATATGAAAATGGATTTTAAAAAAAATTGTCAAATAGGACTCATCGAGTTATGTCCCAAAAAAAAAAAATGTGTAGCGCGTTCCAAAATAGCAGGGGTATTAAAATCGCACACAATGTAAATATGACCTTTCAATTTTATATATCTGGTCGATAGCCGAGTGGGTTAAGGCACGAGGTGGCAATCGCGATTAATCACATGTACATCGCACCACCGGGTTCGAATCCTGGCTCCGGCGCTGGCACTGTCGGAGGAAATGGTTGTATGTCCGCATTTTTTCAATGTGTAACCCCGCAGTTAAGTACCTAGGGGTAACCCTGGATACGAGACTGCGCTTCGGACCTCACATAACCAGAGTAATAAACAGTACATATGCTGCCTTAAGTCGACTATATCCGTTAGTCAACAAAAGGAGCAAATTAACTAACGATAACAAACTAACCCTGTATAAAGTTATGCTCAAACCGATCCTTACCTATGCATGCGCGTCTTGGAACACAATTTCAGATGCGCAATGTAATAGATTACAAAGGACACAGAATAAAATCCTTAGATTACTTACACAAACAAACAGGTATACTCCTATAGACACATTCCATAGAGAGTATAACATCCCTTTAATTAGGGATCATATTATAGAAACTTCACAAAAATTCTTTAAACATAAGATACATAAATCCCCGCTTACCACACATATGGTAGACATACGGGAACATCAAAATATTGAACATACACACAAGTTCATACACGAAAATCTCCCGATTTATTCGGAGAGATAACAATAATTTTAAAACTTATAATTGGCGAAGTCCTGTGGAATCTTAATAAACTGTTATGAATGTAAATATGTAAATAAAACCTTAAAAATTTTTATTTTACCAATTACTTTTACCCAATTTTAAATAAAACGAAAATATATTTATTTTATTTCCTGTGACTCATACAATCGGTGTATTTTTATCCTTGTATATAGATTTTCTTTTAAGCAGGTTTTTACTTTGTTAAGTTTCCTGCAAATTACACAGCTAATTCTATATAATAGAGAGAATATCATTTTATTTTTCAGTTGTCAAAAACCCTAGGTAGAAAAATTTTATTAATTTGTTTAATCTTTGGAGAACAATGTAATTCACTAATTTAATTTGGTATTATTAGGCTATTTGGCATGTTATCAGCCCCCCGTCTCGTGTATTTGCCTTGTGCATAATGTAACGCGTCGGGTTTTAATTAATTGATTGTACACTGAAATAAATGGCATAAATAAAATATCAAAAATGACATGTACCTATAATAAATAAAGATTTTTAAATTGTAAAAATTATTGTGGCAATCGCAATTAATCACATGGACATCGCACCACCGGGTTCGAATCGTGGCTCCGGCACTGTCGGAGGAAATGGTTGTATGTCCGCGTTTTTTCAATGTGTAACCCCCTTCCGCACAAGCCCTGGCTTCTGGAATTGGGGGTTGTATAATTTCTGTGGTGTTATCTGTGGTATTTATATCGCAAAAATCACAAAAATGTTAACTGGACACCTTGTCAGTGTTGTTTGAGGAACAATTTCTGAGATTATCTTATAAAAATAGGTTTTGTTTCGAATAATCTATGTAATATTCTGAGGATTTAAGATGTTTATTTCTTCTTTGTATGAGTTTTTCTACCGCATATATCTTCTGGTGACAAATTTTATGAAAATAGCCATAAACTATTTATCTCACGTTTTGGAAACTAAATCTGTTTCCTCACTACATGGGCTTCAAACACCAATATAGCATATAAAAATCAGATACCTTATATAACTAACTACCAGAAACACCGCATATTTTTACCTCTTTTTCGTCTTTTTCTTATAAATACGATGATATTAAATGTAAAGCGTAAAATCCAGAATCACTTTAGTCGACTTACGAATGTCTTGATATTGAAAATTTTTGCAATAAAATTGTATCTAAATTCAATTTATCTAGAGAGTCGATGTATCACAGATATTTTCAATCAAGGCATTCCGCGTCTTTCCGCGGGCAAACAAAGCCCACTTCACCACAGTATGGAGCAATTTTCTCGCAAAGAAAACGCGAAATTGAAAATACTTCCTTGGTATCATCATATGTAAGTAGTATTCGAAGTTGCCATTTCTTTACATGAATGCTTAAGCCTTTACCTGCGATGATTATAAGGATTTTTTTTAGAATATCGTTTTTACAGTTGAGTTATCATCCACTGAACTATTTTGTGTCAAAATCACCTCATTTCCATATTAATTCGACTGGAGTAGTAATTAACTGCGAATATCCTCAATATGAAAGAGAGGAGAAAATAAAAAATATATGTATTCATTGTATGTCTACTGTAAATCACTCGCTGAAATTTTACATCCTTGATACAGCGCCTTTAATACAAATTTATTATAAAATGATCTGTAACATATGATGTAAGTTGTTTCTTACCTGTTGTCCATGCGTGTACTCAACACCCGCTACTAGACAAGTCGCTGCAGAACTTAACCTCTCCAAACCATGTGTTGTAAAGTCATCGTCCACTATAATCGGCGTATCGTCGCCGTCGTCGTCCTCCTCGACGCTGCCTGAATAATCATTGGTTAAAACTGAGACGGGCACTGAAACCAAATAATAAGTTAGACTGGAAATCAAAATCAAAAAGATAAAGTTGGTTGATTAAAATTACTCTTTATACAACTCTTCAGACTACAGTCGGCCCTTATTTGTTGATCGATTTAGATCAAATTTGGTACTTCTTAGGTTTCAGATTGTAATTTAAAAGTCACACATTAAATACGCCTACTATGATCAAAAGAAATTGGCAAAAATTAGGAATTGATATTAGTGATTAAGATATGATTTTTATTTTTACAGAATCTTGTTCGACATGACCTAAAGCAAAACGCCTGTATTTAAGAAAAACATCAAATTTCGTTAAAAAATATTCATAATCATATCTAAGATTTAAATAATAATCACCCTACTATACGAGTTATTTATTGTCGGATATTTACATAACTTGTTAGTCGATTCCCGCAAGGCGAAACAATTTTTCATTAAAAAAATTGCCCAAAAAGTGGTTCGAAGTCCACATTAAACTGTAGGGCCTCGTCTCTCTTTACTTAGCATAAGATCCTTCAGATCTTTCAGGGGGTTACTTCGGTAACTTGAGAGGCGATTAAGAAAACATTTCAAGAAAACCTTTTGATGTTTGTGAAAACTGTTAACGTTATAAAACTCAAAAAACAGAAACTTATAAAATTAGCCTACTTAATATGCAACAACTCGTATATACTGAGCGTTGTGTGCGGTTGTTTATAAAATTGTCATAAACTGAAATCCATACAACGTTTCCATTAAATTATAATATTCCTGTACGACCGCGTACCACTCTCAGTCCGCAATTACTTTAATAACAAGGTAATGCCTTTGTACTGGCGCGGTATTTATTAATAGAAGTCCGCAATAAGTCTATAGGAATGGGAGAGGAATGCCAGTTCCTCCCCAGAATGCAGCACTGTTTATGTGAGATGGGGTGGAATCCGCGGAATGGCATTTGTCTCTATATATCTCCAACCCTTACCTGCCGCAACGCCATTCGAGCACTTTTACAGCGGCATTCGACCTTATTCAGGGCGAATATTTACGTAATCATTATGCACATACGTTTGCTGTATGGTTGTGAGCGGTGCGTGAACATAATAATATGCATATTTGGAGAGGCTGTACATTGCATGATCGATATTATACGGACGTACACTACGTGACATAGAAAATGGAACAATTGTAATTTTGTTTTTAATAATAATTATTATTATTGTTTTAAAAGTCCAAACGTCGTCGAGACCTAACAAATCTTTTCTCACTCGCCTATTTATGAAAATTAAGACAAGTGACTAGGTATAGTTCAAGTAGGAAGAAACAGAGACATAAAAAACATAACAAAAACATTACGACCTCATTAAAATACCGGTACTTTTTTTTGTGCTGTTCGCAAATTTAACTCGCTTAGCTTTATAGGTGCGTCGGGAATGTTTCATGTCAAGCTTGGCGCTATGGCCCGCGACGATATCATTATGTCGTAAAGTATTTTTTTGCGTTTTTTATTTACTGGGATCTACAGGGTGTCTCACCGGGAACTGAATCGATCGATATAGAGAAAAGTACGCATCAGAAAATTTTGAAAATTTAGGTAATTACTAACGTCGCTGTGGCCAATCCAACAAAAATAATTATAAGCAGTTGGTACTTCCGATTTTACCGGAAGTCGATACCAACTTGCTTATTTCAAATAGAACACCCTATATATTTTAGGGTTTTCGAAAAGACCATAAAATTCTGAGTCAAAAATTTGTAGCATATCCTATACCTAAACCTAGCCGTTCCAGAGATATTTGACGTTTTATAGAAAATTTGACAGGTGCAACGGTTTGCAAGAACCGTTATAACTTTCTTCGTGTAAAAGACCCTAATTTGCTTCTTGTCACGTAAAAAGAACATAAGGAGAACTACGTTCTACAACTGAAATAAATTCAATAATATCATATCAAGTGTTCCGTTTTTCGCATTACATTTTGTCAACTTCAAAAGGCGAAAACTTGTTTAGGGCAAATGGAATATCCTGTATTTTTTTACGTCAAGTTGTGTAAAATTGAATTCCCTTTTATCTGATATTAGCATTGTGGGGGTTAAAGTTACGACTTTTTGAAGTATTTGCGATATTATTAGAAATTCATGAATTGTTGTAATCATTTCATCAAAATAGCCATGATTAGAAACAATCAGTCATTATCTTATGTCAAAAAATGCCAGCCCGTTTAAATTACACCCACGAAGACTTTTTAAATTTGTTTATTATTTATGGAGAATGTGATAAAGTAATATCAAGAACTTGCAGCACATTTGCTACTCGATATCCACAAAAACGCAAATAACACTAACACTGTAACATGCGTATTAATCGAATTGAAGATATGGCATGAACTAAAATTGCAGAGATAAGATCAATTTAAAATATGATTTCATTTTAATTTAATAATTGCTCAAAATTCCGCCCTCGAACCTCGACACATTTTTCGCACCTTCGGATTAGTTCCTCATGGGTAGCTCTTCTAATTGAGTCCTGTGATATGTTTTGAAATGCATTTCTTACTCTTTGCATACAATCTTCAATGGTTGTTAATGGGCTCTCATAAACTTTATTTTTAATAGTTCCCCAAATGAAATAATCCAGAACTGATAAATCGGGCGAACGAGGAGGCCATAAGAAAGGTCCATTATTGGCAATCCATTGATCATAACAAGTTTCTTGTAAATAATTATTAATTAAATATGCGTTATGTGGCGGAGCACCGTCGTGCTGATAAAAAATGTTTCTATGTTCGGCGAGGGGTAAATTTTCTAAATAGTTATTATACAAATTTTGTAAGATATTCAGATATCTTTCACATAAAAAAATAAAAATTTACCTATACATATTAGCAGAAGAGAAAATTTAATTTACCGTTTAAATTTTCCTTATAAAATTGTAATGCCACCACCCTATCGTTTCTTATGGCACAGTAAACATTGAACTGCCAACTTTCTTGAAAGTTTTGCTCTCTGAACATATGAGGATTTGAGTCACTCCAATAATGCGAATTGTGTCTATTAAAAAGTCAATTTTTTTAGTAAATTTTGCTTCATCTGTCCATATAATATTTCCCAAATAAGAATCGTGACCCTCAGACCTTATTAGAATAAACTCACAAAAATTCTGTCTTCTTAGGAAATCTGTTTCTATTAATCCTTGAATCATATGGAATGAAAACGGGTGAAACTTATGTTTTAATAAGCTTCTGTGAATTGAATTCTTGCATAGTCCCAATTCCAGAGCAGCTTGTCTTAATAACATCCTTGGAAATGCATGAAAATATCTCAGAATGACTATTTCAATGTTCTCGTCATCAACAATAGGCTTTCTTCTTTGCATTTTTGCCTTGACAGATGCATAATTTTTAAAATTTTCCAGTATGCGTTTTACAGTGTTTTGTGACGGTTTCCGTTTTTCTGGATATCGAGTAGCAAATGTGCAGCAAGTTCTTGATATTACTTTATCACATTCTCCATAAATAATAAACAAATTTAAAAAGTCTTCGTGGGTGTAATTTAAACGTGCTGGCATTTTTGACATAAGATAATGACTAATTGTTTCTAATCATGGCTATTTTGATGAAATGATTGCAACAATTCGTGGATTTCTAATAAAATCGCAAATATTTCAAAAAGTTGTAACTTTAACCCCCACAATGCTAATATCAGAAAAAAGGGAATTCAATTTTACACAACTTGACGTAAAAAAATACAGGGTGTTCCATTTGACCTAAACAAGTTTTCGCGGTTTGAAGTTGACAAAATGTAACGCGAAAAACCGAACACTTCGTATGATATTATTGAATTCATTTCAGTTGTAGAACGTAGTTGTCCTTGTGTTCTTTTTATGTGACAAGAAGCAAATGTGGATCTTTTACACGAAGAAAGTTATAACGGTTCTTGCAAACCATTGCACCTGTCAAATTTTCTTAAAAATGTCAAATATCTCTGAAACGGCTAGGTTTAGGTATAGGATATGCCACATATTTCGACTCAAAATTTTATGCTCTTTTCGAAAACCCGAAAATATATAGGGTGTTCCATTTGAAATAAGTAAGTTGATATCGACTTCCGGTATAAGCAGAAGTGCCAGTTGCTTGTAATTATTTTAGTTGGATTGGTCACAATGACATTAGTAATTATCTAAATTTTAAATATTTTCTGATGCGTACTTTTCTCTATATCGATCGATTCAGTTCCCGGTGAGACACACTGTATAAAGGGATGTACTACAACGACACAACCACCAAGTGTTGATTATAATGATACAGGGTGTATTTTATACTAGCGCTAATTCAGGACATTTCAAAGTGAATTTTCTCATTTTTTTTAAATGGAACACTGTATTTTCCAAAGTCTTCTACGGCCGATATTGGACTTTGACGCATTATTGGGACACCCTGTATATCTGTAATGTAATTTTATTGTGAACAAGAAGTGCTTGTAGAGATACCTCATACTGGCTTCACGGAGCTCTCATATTAAATTTACTGAACAAACAAAAACAAAGGGCCACGACGAGCGATAGAAACAATCGAGTATGTTTAACCGTGAGATCCCGTGTCAAGTGTATCTCCAGTCGCCGCCCACCGAGTTCACAAAACATCATTCGAAATGTGAACAAATGACGAACGGTCTCGGATAAGAAGTGTACTGCGGCTGAAGAACGCTTTGGCACCGGTCCAAGCTCCACAAAATGCACTTGGAAAACTTGTACAAAACTTTATCTCCGGGTTTATGGAAGTTGGATTTATGGGTCGGTCTGAAGCGGCTCCGGCCCTAAACCTCGCTAAACGCTTTGTTGTAAATTTTAAACAATTAGCGCCCGATTTATATCTGCACTTTGTGTTATTTTTTAATCGTTAAAAAGCGCCATTTGCTAATATGTTATGTTTTGCGCGGTCTTACTTAGCTGGCGTTAAAATATTGCGGTAAATAACGACGTAATGAATATAAATTTTCATTCGGCAACGCGTATCATGAAAGTTAAAAGTATTTTTTACATGGTTTAATATTCCGCTATGAAAAGAGTACGAACATTTAATTTTTTGTTACCTCATATCGTTGCTATTAAAATGTAATGGAATTGTTCACCGCTTTCAGACCGCAGAAAATATTTTAAACAAATATGAGGTACAAAACTGAAGCAATTTTAATAAACACTGAACAGAACACAACGAGTATTTATCCAATAAATCTGACACAGTTTGGAGATGATTATAATTGCTGATTGAGTTTTAATGATCTCCCGATGATGTCGATTTGATTGGCGAATGCAGCGTTCAGAATATTGTTTAGCAGGTGCAAAGTATACACTTGCATATAATTTGAAAATTTCAGATGAAATATTATTAAATAGGCAAATGCAATGAGCGGAAAAATTGTATTTATTTATTTTGGTTAAGGAATTTTAACATAAAAAGAAACTTAATAATAATTAAAAACTAAATATATGATTAGTAAAATACCAACTATATACCATTATAATCTAATATTTTAGAAGCTACAGTTATTGTACAGAATTGAGAACATTTCGCATTTTGTATTGTACTGTTTTACTATTATTGAACTTAATAATTTGCAGTACTAAACAAACTTTAACTTGTTCATTTCCAATAGATAAACCCAAAAAAAAAAACTTTAAAACCAAAAAAATCAAATTAAAATATCTTACCTTTTGATACGAAAGTATGTCAAATTTATTTAATGCGCCGGCTAGCTTATCTTTTCCTTCAGGAGCAGGTTCAAATTCAGTTCCTGTTTTAAAATGAAATTTTATTAAAGTAAAATTTTTAATCTGATATAAGTAATTTATTTTCCTTGATATTTAGATAATTTAGCAGTTTTATAACAGGTTCGAAAGTCTAATACACTATTTAAATTTTAATATACAACCTTGTCCAAAATTAAACACACAAAACCTTCCTTCTTCGTAGCTACACTCTTCTCTTTCCAAATCCAACAATTCTCCTTTCATTAATTCTTCACCTTATCTCGTCCTTATCTCCTCTGCAATTCCTATTGACAATAACACCTCTTCCTTCTTATTTACAGTCTATTTTTACTCTTCTTCGCTGATCTCCACAATTTCTGACATTTTTATTCCATTTAAAATTATTAATTTTTCTTTTATTATTTTTTTCTTCACGCCCTAATTTTCACTTGTTCTTCTTTTTCTTAAATTTGTTTTTCCCATTTTACAACCTCTCTTTTATCTGTTGTTTTCTTCTATATCACTAAATATCAAAGTACCCAAAATAAACAAAACACCATATGAATTTTGATTAATTTCATTCCAAACATAACCTAACTTAAACCTCCTTGTCTTTCTCCAGGAAAACATTTACCAACTATAAAAATAAAATTTCCTACTTAAAAGAAATGTCAGAATGACTTAAATGTCAGAAATTATTTCAACTACAACTTAATAACCACTAACATAGATGTCAGTATCAAACTTACTGTTGACATCAAATAAAAACTTTAAAACTATTAAATCAACTCTAAACAAGTATTAACATTCTAAAACACATACCTTTCGGATCTTTAGCTAATTTAAATAAATTTTGAAAACCATCTAAAGGAAACAAACAAATTCAAGCCCTGATTCAGCAAATAGCACAAACATGCAATCTTCGTAATCGTCCAATATGCGAATACATAGCATTTTCTTGTAAATAAACAAGTTAATGTTTGTTTAGTACTGCAAATTATTAAGTTCGATAATAGTAAAACAGTACATTTGGCGCCCAACGTGGGGCGATTGTAAAATTGTTGATTTGATAAAGTGTGCAGTCTTGGTGAAAGTTTGTGAACTGTTGATTGTGGTACATAGTTTTAAAATTCAATAACAATTTCATTTATTAAGGGTATATAAAGTATTAATTCTTAATTGTGTGGTATTTGTATGAAATTAAGATCAGGAAAACAAACAAAAATGGAGAATAATTAAGTTCAATAATAGTAAAACAGTATAGTATACTAGTATTAAAAATATCTATATTATTATACAGAGGGGACCATTAATAATAGGCTATAGTTGAGGGGTAGATTCTTTGGGCCAAAATATGAAAAAATCATTTTGAAAAAAAAATAGTACATTGTCTGGTCGATAGCCGAGTGGGTTAAGGCGCGAGGTGGCAATCGCGATTAATCACACGGGCATCGCACCACCGGGTTCGAATCCTGGCTCCGGCACTGGCACTATCGGAGTAAATGGTTGTATGTCCGCGTTTTTTCAATGTGTAACCCCCTTCCGCACAAGCCCTGGCTTCTGGTGGTGGTCTAATTTCTGTGGTGTTTATTTAACACCTCCTTTTTCTTTTTTAAAGATCTTTATGCAAAAAAATCGGTTTGTCATTGAAAAAATATTTTTTACTGTGACAAACTTAATTTTTAAGCGCCTTGCTCGTCTTTTTTTTAAATAAGCTTCTACGACAGCCGCATCAAAACGCCATGTTAATTTTTTTCTGAACCGCCATCATAAAGTTAAAATGTCTTTATCAATCAATTTAAGTATAATATCCATTTGTTTGTATTTCAGGACTTCACTATTATTTCAATTATTTTAAAATAGTTGGCTATGAACAAACTTGACAATGAGGAAGATGCATGGATTTTAAAAATGCTTAATTTTATTATTTTTCCATAATATATACTATATAAGTTGATAATATAATAAAAGAAACTCATAGAAAAATTTCGCTTCGTAAATATGCCACATTAAAATTTGAACTTTTGTGTAAACAAAACCATGTGACTGAAAACGCTATAATATTGCTTTGACGTCATTTTGACGTCACTAATTGGATCTGAGTTTGCTAATTTACGTTGTTATTCTTAATCTTGTTATTAATTATTGGTTAATATGATGGATAATCATTTTATAACATCCCTAACGTGTTTATGTATAACCACAGTTTCCTTTTTAGATGTTTCAACGTTTTAACAATAACGACGTGACGCTACAGGTTACGAATGACGCTATTCGTTAGGGATAGAGTGTTTTAATGGTTTTAAATTCTCAGCCGAAATAAATATTTTTTTTACCCTCAATTTTAACAAAAAAGAAAAAGAAAAAATACGAGGAAGCATATTTTTCTGTCGTCGATTTATCTGTGATATAAAAAAAAATCATGCAACTTCCTCATTCAATTTTTTGACAGATCATCTCAGTTAATACTTAAACTCTCACTCAATCACACTCGTTTAAGAATTTAGAATTTTCAAAAATGATTTTCACTCACATTGATCGTTATAATATGTTCGTTACATATCGCCAACGCAATTTTAACTCTGGATTAGCTCAAATAGAATATAGAAACAAATTTCCACAAGCACTACATTTTTAAAAAAGAAAACAAGGTTGAACAGTGTTACTGATAATGTAAATAAGGTAAACTGAGTTATTAATTATGTAAGAAATGAAGATATAGAAAATTTGGAAACATCATTAAGAGAAATTCAAATTGCTTGTCATATAAATAAAACAAGTGCTAGAAAAATTTTAAAGAAAAATGGTTACCGGTGTTATAAAGCCAAGCAAGTTCACAATTTACAAGCGGGGGACAAACCAAGGAGGACGACTTTTTGTAGGTGGCTGTTGGAAAAGAAGCGTTCCGATCCATTAATATGTAGTAAAATGCTTTGGTCCGAAATTTTTCCAATAATGGATTTTTTAATCACAATATTCATTACAAATGAACTTCTGAAAATACACACTGGCATAGACCGACTGAGTTGCAAAATCATTTTTCAATAAATGTGTGGATAGGTATTTTAGGCATCAATTTAATAGGTCCTTATTTTTATGATGGTCACCTCAGTGGTCACAGGTACCTAAACTTTTTGAGGAATGAATTTAATGAATTCTTAGATGACCTACCTTTAGAGAATCGGCACAACTTTCAATATTTTCAACAATATGGAGCTCCTCCCCACAATTCCCAGATTTGCCTAGATTATTTAGACGAAATTTTGCCTCAACATTGGATAGATACCAATGGATTTATTCGACGGTTCCCTCGTTCTCCAGATATAACCCCAATGGATTTTTTTCTATGGGGGTATATTAAAGATAAGATGTTTTCGACGACACCGCAAAATGTAGAGGACCTAAAAGCTCGAATTCAACAGGCATGTATTACAATTACCCCCGAAATGCTGAGTAATGTTTTAAATGCAGTGCCTCGCCGCGCTCGATTGTGCATAAGGACATTTTGAACACTTGATATGATATCTTAAAAAATATTTTGAGGATTAGATAAATATTAATGTTCTGTGTGCTATATTCTTTTTATTATTAAATTGTTTTTGTTACCTGAATTTACTTTATTCTTCTTAATTGTGTTAATGTTTTATTATAGCAAATATTTGAACAACTTATTGAATTATTTTATCGTTTTATTTAATCATACTTCTCCACGGTAAGTATAATGCTTGTTATTGGTTTTAAAAAAATGTTTTTATAATCACTAACGTAGTACCAATCAATAAATATGGCATGTGATATATCGTTGAAAAGGGAGGAAAATACTCTATTTAATGGCGCCATTTCCCGCCCGTTTCAAAATTATTTTTTTAACAGCCTGAAGAGTAAATCTCGAAATAAAGCGGTTTTGAAAATAATTAGATAAAACCTCGTTGAAACACACTGTTTTGCATGATATTTGGCCTAGACTTTTTCCGCATTTTCGATATTTTCCACCATAACTCTTAAAGTAGGCCATGGATTTCAAATGTCTTTAAACCATTTTGTAGGTTATATAAATCTGCACAATTTTCGTAAAAATATTTTTTTTTGTACGACCGATATTAAGTGAGATATTCTCGAGGGCCCTGATAAAATGGACAGCCTGTATATTTGAAATCAGGGGAAAAAGGGCTTCTCGAAAATGTAATAATATATAAGGTATTCCATTTAAAACAAAAACATGTGTTTTTTTTATCACGTTTCAATAAAATATAAGTAAGATCCTTTAACTTTTATACGAAACCTTTTTCTATTCTCAATAATAACAGAAGTAAAGGTGGGGTCAATATATAGTGAATAAACCTGTACCTTTCCTTTCACAAGAAACAACAAGAAAACATCGATCTCGATTAATTTGAAAATAATCACGTAACTCTCCTTAAATAAAAAATTATAGATTGTAATTAATGACATTAATGAAAACGAACTATAAATCTATTTTATAATGATTGTATATTCTCATTGCAACGATAAATTAAAAAACTTAATATAAAAGTTAGTCTCATAAAAACGTAATTTAGATTCCTTGCATACTTAAACAAGAGAAAAAGTTCGTTTTATTTTGAATATCTGCTTTTAACAAATCCCAATAATAAAAACAACGCATAAGCCAGCCCCAATTATGCATAATTTTATGTATATTTCCATCGGATCGTTTTATTCCGAAAGTTTCCTTTTAGGACGATCTAAACGGTAATATTGCCGTTGCAGATTGTAAAGTTTTATTAGTTGTTTGTTTTTAATAAAATTATGCACGGAATTATGTCCCTTGAGTTTCCAATTAATACACTCGTGAAACTGAAAGAAAACTCAATAAAAGAACGAATAATTCTCATAAGAATGTTTCAAGTAGAAGTTTCAAAACGAAATTACTTATTTACTCGATACAACTACTTCAAAACTCAACTTCTTACTATTGGTTGATTTCTCTGGGCAAGAAATCAAGACAATTGTCGATCTAGTCCGTTCAAGTACATCATTATTTACACATTAGATAGTTTTAGTTTCAGGAACTCATCAAAACCTGCATGTGATAGTGGGTGGAAAGGTGGCAGATCCAAAATTACGTTAAGATGGAAATATGTACTGAAAATTTGAAAGCCTATTAGTAAATTTATGTGTGTCTATGTATATGTGCAAATAGCATTTGAAGTAGATTCTTCCGGGTCTTGCCGTGGTCGTCGAACTTGACTTGACGTTTCGCTGATCATCCTGTCAGCTTCTTCAGAAGGATTCTAAAGACTGAATCTGTTGTTACACTCCTCGTTATATACCTAGGCGCCGCTTCGTTTCGCTGGTCATTGGTCGTGCTTGCTTCTCTTCGCTGCTCATTCGTAGTGTTTGATTGACCGTGACTTACTACGGTGCTGGTACTTGGCAATACCAGTCTCCACGTGTTACTAAGTCGATACCCACCCTCTCTGTTAAAGTTGTTCACGTTTTTCATAATTTCCAATGATTCCCTAATGATTCGCGGATAATAAGGCGTATTCCTGTCTAATATATTGACGTCCTCGTAGTCGATTTTATGGTTCTCGTTATTATGGACATGTTCTGCTATCGCCAACCTATCCCTGTATCCAAATCTGGTATTTCTCTGGTGTTCTTTGATTCTGCACTGGATACTCCGTCCTGTTTGTCCGATGTAGCTCTTACCACATGTGCACTTCAACTGGTAAACACCTTTTGATAACAGTTTGGGGACAGGGTCTTTGACTGAGGGAAGCATCTGCTGTATTTTCTTCACTGTTCGAAACCGTACACCTATTTTCTTTTTAAATAAAATCTTCTTCAGCCTATCTGTGACTCCCGCGACGTAGGGTAGGCATGCATACGTTGTTGGTTGTTGCTGTTCTTCTTCTGTAGTTCCTCTCTGGTTATTTACTACTCGTTGTATATTGATTTGACTGTAACCGTTCTTCTCTAAAGCTTGTTGGACATTCTGTAGTTCCTCGGGTTTGTTATCGTCGTCGCGTATTTTGTTGGCTCTGTGGACCAAGGTTCTAATTAACGCCCTCTTCTGTTGTGGATGGTGGTGAGATGTCGCATGTAGGTAACGATCGGTGTGCGTTTTCTTTCTGTAGACACCATGGGCCAGCTTCCTATTGTGTGACCCTTTCACTAATACATCTAAGAAAGGTAAAGCTCCATCTTGCTCGGTCTCTATTGTAAATTTGATACTTGGATGATGTTTATTCAAATGGTCGAAGAAAACAGATAAATATGATTCTCCATGTGGCCATATGATGAATGTATCGTCTACGTAGCGTAGCCAGCACTTTGGTTTATTCTTACTGCAGCGTATGGCTTCCCCTTCAAAAGCTTCCTTGAATAGGTTGGCTATCACAGGTGAAAGTGGTGATCCCATGGCTGCTCCTTGCTTCTGCTCGTAGAAGTCTCCATTCCATAGAAAGTATGTTGTAGACAGGCACAATCGGGCCAGATCAGGTATGTCTTCTCTTAATCCTTTAGGTACAAGTTGTTGACGAATCAGGTTAACTGTTTCCTCAATTGGTACATTGGTGAACAAAGATTCGACGTCAAAACTAACCATGATATCATTACTCGTTATTTCCAAGTTTTCCAAAATTTCTTCGAAGTGTCCGGAGTTCTTTACGTGGCTACTAGCCTTACCCATATAGGGTTGCAGTGTGTCTGCGACGTATCTGACCAACTCATAAGTTGGTGATCCACATGTGCTGACGATTGGTCTTAAAGGATTACCTGGTTTATGAATCTTAGGGAGGCCGTAGAGTCGTGGTGGTAAGGTTTCACTTGGCAGCACCTGCATTCTACTAAATAGCATTTGTTATTGCCAATAAATTGAACGAAATATTAACCGACTGGAAAAAATAGTCTTTTATAATTAATGACCTGTATCCACTATTTTAAGAATCTGTGGTTCATTATCGTCATCAGTAGTGCTACAGCCCTCGGTGGGCCTAGACTTTTTCTAGTCTTTTCCGCCATTGGTCCCTAGCCCTAGTCAGCCTCTGCCAATTAGGTGCACCAATTTTTCTTGCACCCTCATCCACTCCATCCTTCCATCGTAGTTTAGGTCTGCCTCTTAGTCGAGTTCCTCGTCGGAGGTCCGACGCACTATTGTCCCACCCTGTATATATAAGAGTTTAGTTACTAATTTTCTGTTATTTAAAATGGTGCACCAAAAGAAAATGGTATGTTTATATTTTAATTTGGATAAATTGAAGTTCCTAACGCATGGATATATAAATAATCATAAACAATAAAATGTCACGTCAAACTCTGACTTTGACAATGTTATGTAAAAATATTTTTGTCAAAATTTCTGGTATTTGTAATTTGTTATCATCCTTATCAAACGCCTCATTTGCACTTCAGTTTGAAAATATGAAAACCACTTAAACACAACCAAAAGCAATATAAGCAGGGCCGTCCATAGGTTAGTGCATATTGTAAGAAACATTAGATTTTCTTTTCAGTATGAAAGTTTGCAGGGCAGTCCTGTGTTAAGTACATGATTCGATAAAATGAATTTTTTGAAATTGAAGTTCACCAGCAAACCGGACAAAGAAAATAATAGATATAAGGAACAGTTACCTAGAAGTCAAGGTATGAAAAATTTCTTACCGTTTCTCCGTCAAAAAATTAATATTTAAGAAAATTTGTCAAGATGATGAAGATACCATTTGCAGCTAAAGTTATAACCCATTCTGAAATTAAAACTTGTCTACAGTATTATCGGTAATTAAATTTTTATAAATTTTAGACAATCATAATATAGTAGCAAACCCAAACATGCAATCCAGGCAGTCTTCATCATCTGGTGTGCTAATGGTAGGCCCCAATTTTAGGGTTGGCAAAAAAATTGGCAGTGGAAACTTTGGAGAGCTGAGGCTGGGGAAAAATTTATATAACAATGAGCACGTGGCTATAAAGCTAGAACCACTTAAGTCTAAGGCCCCTCAGTTACACCTGGAATACAGATTTTACAAAATGCTCGGACAGAAAGAAGGTATGACACAGAAAAATACCTAAATATTAGCACAGAAAATAGGCAATTTTTTTTTCAAATCCAGATAGAATAGAGTATTTATTGATTTATGCTTTAACACTTATACACATAATTTTTATACGTTGCAAAAATAAATATAAATAATCTACAAAGTCGAGACTTGTAGATAACCTAAGTTTTGTGCCTAATGTAATATATTGAAAGCAAGAATGAAATATATCTTATGACTGTACAAAGAACCTTATGTGGAATAAACTGTCTTCTGCGAAAGAGTTCTTGTATACACATCTACAGTTATTCTTCCAGAGCTTATAAAAAAATACTAACCATAAGGTAACTAATGCTAAAACACAAAATATATTTAAAAGATAGAGAAATACTAGAAACGAAATAATATAATAAATAAAAAATATATATTATCAGTAATCCTAGTACTAAGGTCCATAATAAATTATATACACAGAATTAGCAACAAACACCCACATAGATAAATATGTATAGTTGTAGCAAGCAAACTAGCAGTATTATTTATATATCTGGGGATCAATTAATTTACGAATATCTGTCCTAGATTTGTATCAACGTTTTAATTTACTTTCTAAAAAAATTCATTGAGTTAATTTTCTTAATCTCAGATGTAATGAAATTGTAAAATTTCGGACCCAGAGAGAAATAACATATTTGAGCAATGGTTTTTCTTCTTTCCTTCTGCACTAGGTTTGATGATTATGAGCAATTTCTTCTAGTTCCCTTTTGTTTTCAAGTTGTCTAATTAGGATTGTCAAGCAAAGTAACCGTCGAATGTCCATTATTTAAGTTTCCATATATAATTTTTCTGAGGGGTATTTATATGATTTTTTAAAATTAATTTGATATAAATTTCTGTGTATTCTCTAACTAGGTCAGGTGATTAAACATAATATTTTTAGTCGCAAACTCCTCTATAAAGTCCTTATTTTACTATAAGGAACGTAACCAGACTGCAACCAACAGCTACTCTCCGGGCTATGTGCCCCGCCGAGCGCTGAATTACAAGTTACAAGTCTGGCGCTTTAAGTGTAATAATTGCATATTACCATCAAAACGCTAATGCTTCGATTGCAACAAACACCAACCGAAAGACCGATCCTACTTAAAGGAGCTCTCTTGCCAACCGTCACACACCACTTGCAGACTGCAGTTTCGAGCTGTTTTCTCTCGTCTGTACAAGGTAGGCATGTGACGACCAGCATGAGGATCCTTTGACTATTTGGTACATCCCGGTATTTTTACAATAGCGACATGTAAAGTAGTCAGCAGGCGCCATCTAGCGGTCCAGTGTCTGTTTCAATCGAAAAATAAATAGCCTGAGTGGGCTTAGCATAGTTCAAATGTGTTTTTGAGGGCGGAATATTAAACATAATATTTTTAGTCGCAAACTCCTCTATAAAGTCCTTATTTTACTATAAGGAACGTAACCAGACTGCAACCAACAGCCAACAGCCAGACTTGTAACTTGTAAATCAGCGCTTGGCGGGGCACATAGGCCGGAGAGTAGCTGTTGGTTGCAGTTTGGTTACGTTTCTTATAGTAAAATAAGGACTTTATAGAGGAGTTTGCGACTAAAAATATTATGTTTAATATTCCGCCCTCTAAAAGCACATTTGAACTAGGTTAGATGATTGTTGGCCGCACCTCCCCATGCTATGATTCCGTAATTTAAATGAGTCTCCACTAAGCCAAAATATAAAGTTTTTAACTGCTTAATATTTAATAGCTGGGATAAATGTTAGAATTTATGCAATAATTGAACATGACTAACTGTATCAAAGGTTCCCCGAGGTCGACGAAAATGCACAGCGTTGGTTTGTTGATATTCATATATCTATAAATCCTTGTGGTAAGATAGCTATTGCACCTCGCGTTGACTTCTGCTTACTGAAACTAAATTATTAGACCCATTTAAAAAGCTAGTAATTCTGTTTTACAACATTTTCTCAACAGTTTTAGCTATGTTTAAGTGGCTTCTGTGAGTCGAAAAAAACCTCGAAAAAAGAAAATATTTTCTAACTCAACGAAACTAGTTACCCCCCCCCCCCGTTTTCGAGGATGCTGAACACGATGGCGGTGGTTTAAACTCTTTTTGGGTTGACCGTCACCCCCAAACGGCCAAAAACAACCCGCAAAAGGGGTGAAACGCGAAAACACGCGAAATATTGAGAAAAACTGCGTCACCCCCCGTTTTCGAGGACGCTGAACAAGACGGCGGTGCTTTTGAATTTTTCCGAGTCAACCCCATCCCTGCGTCAATAAAAATGTATGGTATGGATATATAGTGGATATGTAGTTGTATGCGTCAAGGAATCTGTTTTATTTTTATATATATAGCAAGTAAGTAATTGTATGCGTCAAATATACATGTTCATAAGTTAATATAATAAAATATATGAAATTTACCACTGATTCCATACAGCAGATTTCCCCGCCTGAAATTCACCAAATAACCTAACCAGACCCTATATATGCGCCTATTTTTTAGGGTAAGAGATCAGTCAACAAACGAGGAATCATCATCCGGTTTGTATTCAATGATTTGTTATTCATTTTGTCATATCGGAATTTTCTTATCCACTTCATAAGGCAGGGTCTCACGGGGTAGTTTTTGTCCGGTTCAGGGGTTGCTTTGCTTCAGGGAGAAGATCCAGAATCCCCATCATGTTCAGCATACTCGAAAACGGGAGGTGACGCAGTTTTTCTCGGTATAAGGCGGTGTGTTCGCGTTTCACCCCTTTTAGGGGTTGTTTTTGGCCGGTGAGGGTGACGGTCAACTCAAAAAGAGTTTAAACCACCGCCATCGTGTTCAGCATCCTCGAAAACGGGAGGTGACGCAGTTTTTCTCGGTATGAGCCGGTGTGTTC
The DNA here is from genome assembly GCA_963675555.1 of Leptura quadrifasciata. Classification (NCBI taxonomy): domain Eukaryota; kingdom Metazoa; phylum Arthropoda; class Insecta; order Coleoptera; family Cerambycidae; genus Leptura; species Leptura quadrifasciata. The sequence continues at coordinate 108,990,585 of OY776679.1, forward strand.
GCGTTTCGCCCCTTTTGGTGGTGGTTATTGGCCGTTTGAGGGTGACGGTCAATTCAGAAAGAGTCTATACCACCACAATCGTGTTCAGCATGCTCGAAAACGGGAGGTGACGCAGTTTTTCTCAATATAAGACGGTGTTTTCGCGTTTCACCCCTTTTGCGGGTTGTTTTTGGCCGTTTGGGGGTGACGGTCAACTCAAAAAGAGTTTAAACCACCGCCATCATGTTCAGCATCCTCGAAAACGGGGGGGGGGGTAACTAGTTTCGTTGCGTTAGAAAATATTTTCCTATTTTTCCGACTCACAGAATCCACTAGTTGGAGATAAGGGAAATAGGCTGGTAGTTAGTCACGTCCAGTTTATTACCATTTTTGTAGAGGTTTTATTACAGCTATTTTAAATGCCGATGGACAGTCACCTGTTTCAAAACATGTATTGATAAGGTACTCTAAACCGCTGATATTTTAGAAGCTGCTTCTTATGTTTTGAGACGAGTTATCCATTTTTAATTGAACTACTTTATCAGCGAGTACTTTATCTACCTTTGCGAAATAGTTTACAAAAACATTAGACATTTCCAGTTCATCACTTGTTCTGTACCCTCCTAGTTTCTAATTTTAGACATTTGATCCTTACTGTTTTTTGCCCCAGATGTTATAGTACAGTCATTCAACGTTAAAAAGCGGCCAAATCTCCGAGATCTTGAAAATTTAGAATTAAGTTCATCTTACCCTCCTCTTCAAACTTGACTTGGTCGCAAAGTGTGCTTTTTGTTTTTAAGGGGTGAAAACTACCCCTTACTCCAATAAATTGAAAACAAATAAATTAACGCAGTGATGGGATATAATTATGTTCAAATATGTTAAATATCAATTGTTTTTAATCATGGATCTAATATTTCAATATTTTACTATTTAACTACCCTTAAAAACAACCCCTCACACGAAAATTAATAAAAGAATGTGTTTAAAAAGCATGAAACCTTTTTATTTTGGATCGTAATAGGAGAATTTTTCCCTTTAAGTATAAGAAATCTGATACTTCATTTTTTTAATGATGCAACCCCCAAAAGCCACCCCTAACAATAAAACTTAGGAAAAATTGAAAACTAATAGATGGAAGCAGTGATAGGTTATCATTATGTTCAAATATGTTAAATATTTGTTGTTTTTTATAATGTAACTAATATTTCGATATTTTACTATGTACTACCCTTAAAAACTACCCTCACACAATTATTTAAAAAACGGGTTAAAAAGCATAAAATCTTTTTATTTTGGATCTTGAATAGAAAAAATATATTCTTTAAGTGTAAACGACCTGATACATCATTTTTCAATATGATTCAACCACTAAAAACCACCCTTTACAATAAAAATTAGCGAAAAAATCCTTTTGAAAGCTCCAAGTAGTGGAATGCTTAAAAAAATTAAAATAAATTGCTGCTTATGATATAATGAAATTTTTCTAAAATTTTCATCCCTTAAAAACATCCCATTCAGGGAAATTAAACTCTTAAAACTTCACATTGTAATTATAATAAAAATATTTATTTTACAATATTAAGATGATTTTTGAAGTGAATATTAATAATTTAATTTTAATTTTCATATTCATCCATTTCTTCACTATCAACTTCCTTTGGAGGACAATTTTGGCAACTGTCACCTGAGCAAGTGCCGCAAGTTTCATTGCAATATAACCCAAGTTTGCGACACCCACAAGTAGAGCCACACCCTTTTTTGCAATTGAAAATATCATTTTTAAAAGTTCTTCTGGTGCAGGCATATCCTTCATTTTGTTAGGTACTAATGTACCATCGACTTTTGTCCATCCCCAATCAGTAAAATGAAGAGTTTTGTTTTCCAACCAGATTTGCATTTGTAAAACGTTCTAAATTTAGGCGCTCCGTAATTTTCCTACGTTATCTCTAGAAAAATGTATTTAGTTTGTTAACGATAACTCGGCTTCCTTTTAAGCTTCTTGCATTCACCCACACATCATTTTATAGGGAATTTCATGAGTTATAAAGTCATGATGATTGCAATATTTCTACACCCTTTCGTTCAGAGAATTTTAAGGTTGAAGGGCTAGAAAGAGGTTTCCTTCGCATAGAAATCAAAGCTTTAAATGCTCATATCTCGCTTAATTTTTAAGCTATATGAATTTAACAAAAAGCAAAATTTTCAGTAAAAAGAAAGCTAAATTTTTGTTGAGAACACTTTTTTCATAAAACCAGTATTTTTTGAGTTATTTTGAAAAAACTACGTATTTTTTGAAAAATTGAAGAAACAAAATTTACTTACAACAACATTTTCCAAAATGTACATTCTTTAAACCATTCAAACTTTTGGAACGTATTATTGGGACATAAATAAAGTTAATTTTTCATGGGCTACGATTAATTTTAATTTTGCCGCTCATGGCGCCAATTTTATTGTCAATTTTTTTCCAAGAATTCCAGAGACTTAACTTATTTTCGTCATACCTTCCTTAATTTTCATGCTAGAGGCTTTTATAAAAGCTTATTTTAAAGGTCTAATAAAGCACTTTAAAAAAGGTTATGAACATTTTCTCTGAAAAATTACTCATTTTTCCGTTATTTTGAGTTTAAATCTTTAGATAAATTTACGACAAACAAAAATTCGTCTTCAATGACTCATAAGTCGCTTAATATGATCTAAAACATTAAAGAAGAACGACGAGTTGCTTTATTTTTTTATAAGCTTCAATTTTGATAAGAATAGTTTTTTCAAGAAAACGTTTAATTTTCGAATTATTCACGAAAAACTGTAGAAAAACGTGTTTTTTATTGGAATTTTCAATCGCGAATAACTCAGAAATTATTAGGTTGTAGAAAAAACTTTATACTACATTTTCTTCTTAAAATTTGATCCTCTATCGTTTGAATTTTTAAATTTCCACCCCCGCGAAAGGGGGCATTCACCTCCGGGGTGGAAGCACATATCGGCACTAAGTCAGGTTAGTTATTTGCCTCATTTTTGAGCTACTGTCAAAATTTCAAACAAATCGGTTGAGTTGATCAGATTTCGGAGGTGAATCGGTTCATTGATTGTACTATTAATTCTTTAATACAATGCCATAATTTTTTGAGTTACATCATTTATTGTCAATTTCATTTTGATAATAGTCCCTTTTAGCAGTTTTCAGTAATTCAGTTCACAGATATGATACTTTATGACCCTTCTTTCTAAATGCCTTTCTTATTTTGAATAACTTTTTAGGAATAGCGAAAGTGTACCATCTGGGCACGTGTGGTGGCAGATACAACGCTCTGGTGATGGAGCTCTTGGGACCCAGCCTGGAGGATTTGTTCTGCTTGTGCAGTCGTCGATTTCGGTTGAAGACCGTCTTGATGATAGCCGATCAGTTGTTAACTAGAATAGAATACGTCCATAGCAAGAGGCTAATCTTCAGGGATATAAAACCTGAGAATTTCCTAATTGGAAGGTCGCGAACAAAAAAGGATAAGATTATTCACATCATAGATTTTGGTTTAGCTAAGGAGTATATCGATCAAGACACTTTGAAACACATCCCATACAAGTAAATACTTTGTAAAATCTTTGACAATTGTAGAATGAAGTCGAGGTGGAAATTAAACACTGTTACATTTTATTTTTAGGGAACACAAGTCCTTAACCGGCACGGCTCGTTACATGAGCATTAACACCCACTTAGGGCGAGAACAGTCTCGAAGAGATGACTTGGAGGCGATGGGGCACATGTTCATGTATTTTTTGCGAGGATCCTTGCCCTGGCAAGGTTTGAAGGCAGATACTTTAAAGGTAGGGAAGAACAACGTTAGCCATAAAAATTACACATGGCAATCCCACACGAAACGGATTGTTAATGTATAGGGTTATTCACTATACAGGGTGGGGCAATAGATACTAGATAAAAAAGTCTATAACTGGAAATTATTTCCGAACATACAGGGCGAGCCAAAACGAAATTACAGGACCAAGTGCCTATTTTTTAAATGGAATGCTATGTATATCAGTACATTTTTTGAAGCCTCTTTCTAGGCCCTATTCATTCTTATATTAGCATTGAATATCTCCCAACCACCTGGATGTAATGAATTTTTTTGTTGAAATAATGCGATCTGCAGATAGATATTTAAAAAATCACCATAGTCACAATTATGGGGTTTAAGAAAAACTTATTATTAAAACTAGAAGAGGTAGCTTCTTGAACAAAATATTTTTTTCACAGCTTCTGCTTACCCGAACTTATTCACTTGTTTCTTTTAAAATCAGCTTCAGTGTCTATGGCAGTAAAGTTATTGAATGTGTTGTTATAGGAACGATATCAGAAAATTGGCGAAACGAAAAGGTCTACCCCTATTGAAACTCTCTGTGAAGGGCAGCCAGAGGAAATGGCGACTTACTTAAAATATGTTCGAAAATTGGATTTCACTGAGGCACCGGATTACGAGTACCTGAGAAAAATGTTTAAAGACTTATATATAAAGAAAGGTTTCGTCGAGGATGGTATTTTTGACTGGACAGGTGAAAGCGACTTTTCGTACCTTTATCACAACAAAACGGTTTCTAATTTGAAATTGCTTAATGTTGGCTTTTAAAAACGAACATTTCATTAACAGAGGATCAGCTCTGAGTAGCATCTATTGATGCTACTTGCACATCAAAATGGCCTAAGTCTACAGGACAAACGATTTGTACGACGGCTATTGTTAATGATCCCCAAAACCATCATCTTATACAGGGTTACTGGTAATTCGATACATTCCTTTGGAGATGTGATGGGGCATGAGCTAAGGAGTAAATCTAGCCCTAACATACATTATGCAAAACTCAATAGTTTTTGAGATATTTAAATTTTTTTGTTTTTCTCAAAAAAGTAGATCTTAATGTCTTAAAAGTTAATTTCGGAAAAATCTACTTGACATTTTAAAATTTTTTTTTACTGGATTACTTGTCCAATATTATAGATATCCGTTTGGAATTAAAAATATCCGGAAACATTTCGATCATATGAACATTTAAAATAAAAACTTGTAAAAGTCAGTTATGAAATTTACCTATTAGGTTTTTTCAAAAAAATATTAATGTAGCACGCGTACAAATTATTATAAAAACTTCCTTATTTCAATAGCTATCTAACTAGGTAGAAATGTTTAATGTACCCTTGATAGTTCTAATAAAAAAAATTAGTAAAGATAATCTGGTGGCGTAATTTATTAAACGACTAATCGTTCATTTTGATTTAAGTCAGTCAGTCCTTGACTTTGACGTTTGTGCATATATGTCATTAACTGACATTCTTATCTCCGCGTCCCTTAAGTTTGTTGGTCTTGTTAAATTAGTTATCGAAGATTTTGATTTTGCTCGTAGTTGTTGTTATTAGTTGTTGTTATTGTATTTTCTGTGCCATGGCCGCGTATGCCAACGCAGAATACGCTGATATCTTGTTTGTCTATGGATACTGTGGCGGCAACGCTGCTGAAGCTCGCCGAGAATATGGTCTTTGGTACCCTAACCGCCGCTTACCAAATGCACGTGTATTCAGTACGGCATATCGAAATATCGCTGAAACTGGCTCCGTGAAATGTAGAAGAAGTGACCGCTGGTGCTCCTCCCGTTTATGCACCAGATGATGAGGAAGAAATATTGAGGTATTTTGAGGAATACCCAACTATTTCAACTAATAAAGTCGCAAGACTAACCGGAGCGTCACAATGGAAAGTTTGGTCCACGATACGTAGAGTTGGATGTCATCCTTACCACTATACCCCTGTCCAAGGCTTGGAGGAAGGTGATTCTGCCGCTTTATGTTAAATTCAGATGCAGAAAGTGCAAATTTTTTAACAAGTATTTTATGGACGGACGAGTCGAAATTTAATCGCGAGGGTATAACAAATTTCCACAACCTACATTATTGGGCACAGGAAAATACCAAGTTAACACGTGAAACTAGTTTCCAAATGAAGTTTTCTATTAATGTGTGGATGGGAGTCATTGGCCACTATTTAATAGGGCTACACTTTCTTCCTCAAAATTTAAACGGGGAAATTTATGAAAATTTTTTAAGAAATGATCTGGCGGTGATTTTAGAAGATGTTCCTCTCGCCGTCAGACAGCGAATGATGTTTCAGAACGACGGTTGTCCAGCACATTATCGGCTGACAGTACGACAGTTACTTGATCAACGTTTCCCTAACCGTTGGATTGGAAGAGCGGGCCCAATACCTTGACCAGCGCGAAGACCTGACTTAACACCCTTTGATTATTACGTATGGGATCATATGAAGGAGATGGTCTATGCCACACCAGTCAATACTATAGAAAACCTTAGACAAAGGATAGTCGATGCTGCCCAACACATAAGGCATAATCTGACAACCAGAGTAACAAGGACGGAAATAAGAAGACGCTGCCGTGTCTGTATACGGAATAGGGGCTCCCATTTTGAGCAAGACTTATAAAAAATAAAGTACAACTTTGAAATTAATGAAGAGTTAAACTCTACTTTTAAAATGTTTTTTACTGTTTATCTAAAAATAAAATTCGTACTACTTGCGTTATTTTTACTAGTATTTTCTTAGAACTATTAAGGGTACATTAAACATTTGTACCTTGTTAGATAGCTATTGAAATAAGGCAGTTTTTATAATAATTTATACGCGTGTTACGTTAGTATTTTTTTGAAAAAAACCTAATAAACTCATAAAATTAAATTTTATAGCTGATTTAAAAAAAAAAAAAATTTTAAAGTTTTTATTTCAGATGTTCACATGATCGAAATGTTTCCAGATATTTTTCATTCCAAACGGATATCTATAATATTGGACAAGTAATCCAGTAAAAAAAAAATTAAAAACGTCAAATAGATTTTTCGAAAATTAACTTTTAGGACATTAAGATCTACTTTTTGAGAAAAACAAAAAAAATTAAATATCTCAAAAACTATTGAGTTTTGCATAATATATGTTAGGGCTAAATTTACTTCTTAGATCATGCCCATCACATCTCCAAAGGAATGTATCGAATTACCAGTAACCCTGTATATTGGCGTATCCGAGATACAGGGTGTACAATTTTAGACATGCAGTGTGCTCGATTTAGTACCGCAGTTAGTTTAGTTAGTTAGTTTTTATTTAGAAAAGTGGATAGCGTATTCGATTTGCAGTTATGTCAAATAGTCTTATGCAAAATATTAGCTCGATATTTCACATAGGGTGTTTGTTACTCAATCGCCAAATTTGAAAAAATTTAAATTTTTGGCTGGACCTGTAGAAAAGTCTGTTATGATCTAATGAAATAAAAGTATTTCGAAAAAAATCCAATAACTAGCTTAAGGTAGGCTACACAAGATTCACATGTACATAGATGGCTTAATGAAAATTCTCCATACAGATGGATAGGACGAAGTAGCCGCCACGTTCGCCAGATCTAACACCTTTATATTTCTTTGTGGAGAATTAAAAGAAAAAGTTTACCGCCCAAGACTACAAAATGTTGACAAATTAAGAGAAAGAATTGAACGAGAGTGCAGGGAAATAACATCACAACAATTTGAAACGGCGTTATGAAAAATGCATAAGGTGTCAAGGGGATGGTTATATTGAGAACACAAAAATTTGAATTATTTTGTTAGATTTTTGTGTTATTCTATCAGTTTATTGGCCAAATTCTGATTTTCTCCAATCATTCGTTTATAATATTTATTAATTTTTAAATTAGTGTTGACTGTTGTTCATGTTGTTAAAAACAATAATTTTTCAACTATTGTTTCATTAGATCATAACAGATTTTTATACAGGTCCAGTCGAAAATTTAAAATTTTTCAAATTTGGCGATTGAGTAACAAACACCCTATGTGAAATATCGAGCTAATATTTTGCATAAGACTATTTGACATAACTGCAAATCGAATCTACTTTACCAATAAAAAATTGCCTAATAGTCGATCTTGAAATTTCAACCCATTTAGGACCTTAGTAGGCCTTGAAAATATGAAAATGATTTTAAAAAATCGGGAGCTACTGGAAGCGCCTGGAACCTCCCCACTCGGTGGATCTTTGAAGCCGAAAAGAGCTTTAAATTGTGTGACAAAACGGCACTAAACATAATCCAATCTCATCCAAACCTTTTCAGATCTTCTGGGGCACTAAAAAATCCTCAACTTAATGAATTTACAACACTCGCGGCTCGTGCTGCAAATTTCATCTATGCGAGTTATTACCTACATTATCGCTAGTTGAATAATATACTATTAGGATATTAACAACTTTAACGTCTCTTGAATGACTAAGATAGTCTAGTTATCCTAAATATCCTAAAAGTGATAATCTATAATAAATTCACCAACGAAGGTACAGAAAGAATATGATATTGTTACATCTACCTTTAAAGTTTGTGACAATCCACTGGTGCCGTCACTAAAAGTTACAAATATGCCGAAATTTTATTGACATGACATGACACCAACGTTATCGGATGACAAACGATGACGATACAATCGTCAAAATTTACTCATTGCAATCCGATCTTTGTTAAATGAAACATTAGCATTTCAGTAATTTTACTAGATTTTAGAGGAATATTTGTAGTTTAATTCTTCGATTTGTCTGTATATATATATTTAAAAATGGCACTAAACGTAATCCGCTCTACTTCTAGAGCAGTGAAGAAACCCTCACACGTGAATTGACACGTGATGTGATGAGTTTCACGACGTAACGGCTACGTGCATCGATCATGTCACGCGAAATGCGATCTATGCTTCATATTTGCTTTGTTTTTAATTTTTTTTTTACGGAAACCAAATAGAAAAGGTGGAAGTGTGATATAACGTTGAAATCAGAATTTTAACTGCTTTTCAATGGTTCCATTGCAAATTGAAAGTAATTATAAAATAAGCAACTTGTTGCGTCAAAATGGCACTAAACGTAATCCGATCTCAACCAAAACCTTTTCAGATCTTTTGGGACACTAAAGAAACGCACATGCAAAGTTTCATTCAAGTCCGTTCAGTAGTTTCGGCGCTATCGTGCTAACACACATACATACACACACACACACAGACATTTTTCAAAAACCACTTTTTTGGGTTCCTAGGACCTCAAAACGTAAAGATTTGATGTTACCTCAATTTTCGTTTTTGAACCAATTTTAGTAACCTCTCATAATTTTATTGTGGTGAGGTTAAAAAATGGTCAAATAGAGCTAAAGCTCGAGTACTATGTTCCAAAATAACAAGGTATTGCGGTATCAAATCGCACACACTGTATATTTAATTGTAAAATAATTGCTTAGGTTTATGTGAATAAGGAAAATGGAATTTCCCAGCTCAGATCTACAAGGTGGAGCAAAAGGTGTCCATAAATCTACGTTGGACCCTGGTCAGAAACTTGGGGGCATTTTTGAATGTGGGCTATTGTACATAAATCAAAATTTTTGGTGCCTAAGAATCAAAAAGCCCTCTCACACTATAATAAATAAATAATAAACACCACATAAATTAGACACTAAACTTTACTAAATTAGACGCTATACTTGAATACACTACTCAAAAAATATTTCTCTGACCGTGTTAGCAACGCTGGGGGATAACTAAAACTGAAAACTAGTTTTATGCGGAATGCATCATTTCACAAATAACAACCAGCGCCCTGTCATCTGCCAGAATGTACTGAAATGAAGACGTGTGATGAAAGAACGACGCTGGCTGGGAAATTCCATCTTATTTATTCGAATAAGTAATAATACTCTCATGTAAATACGTTTTCTCAATTGACATTTTTTAAAAACTTTTAGAAACGAGTAGACAAGACCGGATAGACAATTCAGTGTAAGTATACCAAGGATAAGTATAATTAAATACTGATTTCTTAGCGACTGTAATTAGGCACTTAGAGATTAGTCAACGTGACCCTAAAATGATATATTGATCCCCCAATCTTACATCAGACTATTGCATTTTTGTGCAATATGCGGGAAATTTGAAATGGATAGTTGATCTGGTAAAATTTTTATCGGACAAATATCATCAATTATTAAAAGAGTAAAAGGGGAAGAGTTTACAAGTACTTTCATGTTTGTAACGCTCAATTTTTAAATATAATTTATTTTATACTAAATAATTCACAAGTAGCTCAGCCTCTGCTATACAGGGTGATTTGAAAGGAAGACACATCCGGAGTTGAACTTATTGATGTGGCACTAAAACGGCCTAACAATACAACATTTTAACCATGTCACAATGATGACGAAGTGGTTGATGAAACCTCTGGCTGTTGCTTAGTTTTTAAGCGTTTGTGAGAATTAAATCTGTTATATTTTGTAAACTTCACCATTTGCGAGATGCAGGCTTGCTTTAATTCATTTTTTTTTTTTTGGAATATTTTAGGAACGGCTAGGGGTAATTTGCAGAGCTAATAGCCCAATAAAACGGGAAATAATGAATGAAATAATTCAGAGCGGGCTGAATTTTGAGAACGGGCTTATTTTCTGGCCCTTTTTAACATATTATAAGTCCCCACCGTAGATGTCATGGGGGTGGATGGGGAGTGGGGGTAGAAAATAGGTAATAAAAATCGATTTTTCGCAAAAAACTTGGATAGTATCGATTTTGCTCTAAAATATGTACACATCAAAATTATAGGTAATAAAAATCCACACAATTTCGTTTTCTTTTAACTTCACAAAATAGCTATTTGTCTAAATACACTTGAAAATGACGATTTTTCATGTTTTTTCCTTTTTATCTCCATTCACTCGTTATCAAGACGATTTTGTACATATACCAACATATTCAAAATTTGATTCTCTTTAACTTTCATTACACTATATGCGTACAATCTATTGTTTTCGAGTTTTTATCGATTTTATCATGAAACAAGTGTTCTGATAGCGCGCTATAAAGATGTTTAAAAATTCATATCTCCGCCAATATTGATTGAATGGAAATGAAAATAAAAGGAAATTGTTCATAATCGAATTCTCTACAACTTTTATTTGAAACATTTTGCGATCCGAAAGACCATTTTTGAGATTTTAGCGAGGAACGCGCGCGTTTCCGTTGCGTTGCAAACTGTAAACATTTCAGAAAATATCTATCTCGGCTCCAATAGGTTGTACTGTCGTGAGCAGAAAAAATAGGACAACTTTTTTTTTCTAATGTAAATCTGTCTCTATTTGAATATGTAATGAGTAGCCGAAATAAAACAGATATCACTGTTAATTTATTTTTTATTATAATGCTGTAGTTATTGCTATAGTAAATGATGGATGGTTAATGAGACAAATTGCACTGCGTTATAAAATTAACAAAAATTTGGTGTGTAACATTTTAAGAAAGTGGGGAATAAACGGTACGATTAGTAGAAATCCTGGATCAAAGGACAAAGGGTATCCTGCTTAACAAGAAACTATTAATATTTCGTTATTGCACCACTTCTATTTATAACTTCTATAAGTCTGTTTGGCATAGAATTAAATAACCTTATACAATAATCATTAGTAATAATATTTTCCCATGCATTATTTACTATTTCCAGTAATTCTTCGGCATTGAGTGGTCTCTCATTTCGTTTCTGGATACTTCTTACGAGTAGTCCCCATACTTCTTCCACAGGGTTAAGATCTGGACTATGATTGGGCCAGTTAAGAACATTGATGTTGTTATCTTGAAACGAGTTAGTTACGGTATGAGCAGTATGAATGGAACAATTGTCTTGTTGAAATATGAACTCATTATTAGGAAATAATTGTGACAGAAGGGAGTATAATATTGTCTAAAATCCTAATATACGTTTCACTATTAAATCACTCCTCAATATGCTACAAAACACCAGGACCACGTGCTGATATCCAAGCCCACATATTGACGGAAAATCTACCACTTTTATCATTGTTAGATATATATTTCTCATCAAATCGAGTATGCGGAGGGCGGTAAACACGAATACGACCGCTGTGTGTTGATTGGAAAGTTTTTTCGTCTGTAAAGATTACATTGTTCCAAAAATTTACATTATGCGCTAAAAATTTAAGGGCAAATCCTACTCGAGCTTCTTTATGTTCAGCTTTAAGTAAGTATTTCTGTGCTGCTGCATGACAGCGTAGCTCCGATTCTCTTACTCGCCGGCGACCAGTATTACTCGATCCAGGAAAATTCGTTTCTTCAGCAGCCTGAATAACTGAGTAAAATAGATTTTCTACTAAAGCATTTACAAATTGCAAATCTTGCTGTTGAGTCGCTCTGGTCCAGGATGTCTACTAATCGTACCGTTTATTCTCCACTTTCTTAAAATGTTACACACCGAATATTTGTCAATATTATAACGCAGTGCAATTTGTCTCATTGACCATCCATCTTCTGCTTTAGCAATAACTTCAGATTTAACTAAATAGCTTATATGAGGCATATTAGTTTTTTGCATACTTGCAATAAATTATGACAACTAACTGATAATGTCACAAAAATTAAAGTAAGATGTACACGACTAGATTTTAGTGAAATACCACAACGACCGTTCAAAACTGTGCGGATTTTTATTACCTATAATTTTCATGTGTATATATTTTAAAGTAAAATTGATACTTTCCAAGCTTTTTGCGAAAAAGCAATTTTTTACCTATTTTCTCCCTCCTCCCCTCCACCGGCGTCTACGGGTGGGGACTTTTAATATGCTAAAAAGTACCACAAAATAAGCCCGTTCCCAAAATTTGAGACCGCTCTGAATTCTTGTAATCTCTTGGGCAATAAAGACTATTATTATTATTATACCTTCGGTAGAATTTCTACAGAAAATTTCTTTGCTGTTTTTGTCATGTGAAACCTTACATACTCTTATATGATCGTCCTTTCGCATAAAGTTCTTTCAACAAGATTACAGTTGGTTTGATGTAAGCCGGGTAGGTAATAACTTTTCTGTTTGGAAAAGGAGTCACGTGACCTAATCTCTAATGCTATATTGGGATGACTTGGAAATCGGTATAAAATAATTCTTAACCTAGGTACACTGAATAATTCCCCGTTCCTCAAAATATTTGAAAAAAAAAGTAAATTTTAAAATGGAACCTCAACATCCTGTATCCCGGAACCGGTGAAATTTACAATAACGCGCTTATATCGCAGGTAGGTGGCAATCAGAAACCTCAGCTTGGCATATCTTTTTAGAGTCCATAGCACGAACTGATTTCCGAGCTAACGCCAAAAAATTTTTTTGAGACGTTTCTTTCTTGTATACATTAAATCACATTTTATTTTTTTTATTGTCTGTAACTTTTTTGTACGCACGTTTACTCTGGAACCGTTTATGATATTGACTTGAAATTTGGTATACTTATGTATTATAACGATATCTGGAACTAGATTATATTTTGATCTAATTCCGTTGAGGGGTTCGGGGATAAATGGGGTAAATAAGGGTAAATAGGCAAGGCAAGCAGGTAAAAGTCCATAAAATTGTAATTTGGAGCATGTACGAAAAGGCAAGGTCTCATAATTTTTTTTGGCATTAGCTATCCCCCACTATCACCCGCAATACCGCCCCATAGTAATATGAAAGAGTAGAAAAATTTTAAATGTGATAATTTTTTGGCATTAGATACCCCCTCTATCACCCCCATTGCCACCCCCACCCTATTATTAAAGGGAGTAAAAATTAAACTGGGATTTAGTGCGTGTACGAGAACCAAGGGCCTCTAAAATTTATTTTGGCATTAGCTACCCCTTCTACCACCCCCATTGCCATCCCACCCTATTGTTTAAGGGAGTAAATATTACATTGGGATTTACTGTGTATGAGACTTGGATACAAAATCTGGATGTGGAAGTAGTGATTCTGGTCGATAGCCGAGTGGGTTAAGGCGCGAGGTGGCAATCGCGATTAACCACACGGACATTGCATCACCGGGTTCGAATCCTGGCTCCGGCTCCGGCACTGTCGGAGGAAATGGTTGTATGTCCGCGTTTTTTCAATGTGTAACCCCCTTCCGCACAAGCCCTGGCTTCTGGAATTGGGGGGTTGTCTAATTTCTGTGGTGTTTATTTATTTATTTATTGGACAGCAGTTTCTTTTATGATTCGTTATTTTTCAGATCGCGTTTCCTGGCTTAACACCGAGGAAAGGAAGGAGGTCCACAGAACCAAAACCTGAAAAACCCATACATCATAAAACCAGAAGACCCAAAAATAAAAAATAAGTATACATTTTTTAGTTCGTTTCTTAAGGATTCAAAAGATGTGACGTGTAATGTGTTGTTATATATTAGATGAGTTTAATAAATTTTTAATATTCGCATCAAACCTGAAACTATTTACGATCGATTCGGTGGTCAATAGGTCAGATTTTCAACCTCGAAGAAAGTTTAAAACCAAGTTAACTTTATGTGTTAAAGCTGTGGCAGTTCGTAGCTTCCATAACATTTTCCGCAAAATCTTGTTTCCCACCATTTTGAAAAGTGGAGCCTCGAGCAGGTAAGCTACCAATCATGCAATTTGGCTAAAGTAAAACCCATTAAATAGTGAACAGTTTGGTTTATACTCCAGTCGAATTAACATTTTGACAAAAATATTTTTAGGTATAAGCCGAATTCAGGATGTTCAGAATATGGTAGGTTTCTTAGGCATGGCAAAATTTTTTATTGAACAGTTAAGGTGTGAGAAAATGGTTTTTTCGAGTTTTAGAAAAAACTGTTAATTTTAGAAAAAAAAATGTTTCTTAAAAGCTGTGCGCCTTGAAAAAACCGGGTGCTCTCCCGCGTCAATGGTCGACTTCTCCAGGAGTCACGGTTGTCGGCGTTCGGCAGAATCTCATCTGCCATCTTCTCGCAGCGTCTTAATAAACGAGATGATACGCAGAGATTGCCCAGTTCTTGGAAGCCCGCTCTTGTGGGAAGATACTTAACTGTAAATACACGACGATCCACCGTGGACGAACCAATCACGAGGAGGTACATTCAAGTATTGACAAATAAGTGAAGAAACACAGCAACCTGCCCGAAGTGGACCTATCATGAGGAGTCAGAGCCAAGCGCTGACCAACCAAGGAGAACCACGGAATTCTGCGGCACCGATTGGACACAAGGATGCCCGACCACCAGCGAGAAGTCGCGTGGTGCGTGACGTTTCAGCGAGGCCACTTGTCTGGTTGGCTCAAGCGCCCGCTACTCCTACCACAGGGACCGGTAACGCGTAGCTAAACGCGCAGGCGCGCTCTAGACTGCAGCATATATAAGGAGCAGCACAACGCGGGAAACGTCAGTTCAGTTCGAGCAACGAGGAGCAGCAGTAGGCAGCTTTCAGTGAGAACCTGACTGCCGAAACGTCGTTTAGACAACCGTGACTCCTGGAGGAGTCGACCATCGACGCGGGAGAGCACCCGAAACTTTAATTTGCACATCCGTAGATTTAGAACCGCCATATCGGTGAGAAATAAGCATTGAAAAAAGTTATTAACAAATTGATTGTGCAAAAACTATTCGACCATATAGCTCCCGATTTCGCGTGCCTTTTCTATGCTACAAAGGCCTTCTTTTTCTGTGGTAAGAAATATGTGAAACATGTTTTCTATTGTTTATTAAGTTGAAAAAATGACCATTTTAGCATATTTTTTTGCAATGACTCATAAACAAATGAACCGATTTCGATTAAATAGGTTTCATTTTGTAGGTTTCTTCAAGGCGCACAACCTTTAAGACTTTCTTTTCTAAAATCAATAGTTTTTCGAGTGAAACTCGAAAAAACCATTTTTTCACACCGTAATTGTTTAATAAAAAAATTTTGCCATGCCATCATTCTGAACATCCTGGATTTGGCTTATACCTAGAAACATTTTTTGTCAAAATCACCTCATTTTCATAGTAATTCGACTGGAGTATTATACTTCCAGAAGTAGTAGTGTTTAAGCTAGGCTAATATGGACATGTCTGTATTTCAACTTCAAGCCCCCAATTTATTCTTTTTTTACCGTACTGTACTTGTATATTGCGGTAATTTAAAGAAATTTCGGCTCCGTTACATAAACATCCCTTCAACTTTTGTAAAATATACCCGAATAAGGACTTATTATCCTGTTGTTTCCGTTTATATCATTCCGTCTGGTTTTAAAGGAGATGTTCCCTTGAAAACTCTTAAATGACGTATTAAATTAATGTCTCACCCATTTCTCTGGAGAGAAATGGGCGAGACAGAGTAATATTAAGTATGATGGCGGCAAGAACGTATATATGCTTTCGGGCTCTCATTAATTATATTTGAGCAAAATGCAATTGCAGGTTATGAAGGAAGTACTTGCTACTAAATATGGTGGTAATACAATATTTTTAAAGAAATATACAGTGGCTTTAACATCGATAGCTCGAGGTGTATGACAATCATAAATTAATGAAAATATGAACGCAATTTTTATACTAAACAGTCCGCATTTTATACCTGTCAAAATAATGAAAGTTGAACCTTTGTATATTGTCTGAAAGTTATTTGTGGCATTCTACGAATATTCTTTCCTATTTGGGTTTTCTACCACATATATTATCCTCTTCAAAAACAAATCACCGAATCTACAAAATAACAGAATTATTGGAAAAAAGCCTCTGTGCCTGTGATGTTTACGTCAAAGGAACAGTCAGAGGTTATGTTTCACAAATAATATAAATCGGAATAAACACAGAAATAATGCATTTTGCTGACATTTTAGAAAGTAGTCTCTTTCCGTTTTCAAAGCTTTTTTCGAGGAACTCTTATTTACTGTGTATGTCAAATACACAGCTTTAAGATTCTGTTTATGTTATTTCCGTAGATACTTACTACTTACACAGAACTGATGATATTTTCCTTTATATAATGTTGAGTTTGTTAAGTCCTTCTTTTAATATTGGTAGCCAGGTTGTACAAATATCTACAGAACAATTTGATACGCATTTATTTTCATTTAATAAGATTATTGCTGATTCTTTAATTTTTCTTATTTTGTTATCTGCCTCTTTTATTAAAATTTCTAACTAAATTAAATGTAAACAGCATAATGAAACTCTTAACAATGTGTATAAAAACAACCTATTTTCAATTGGAAAATGAGTTCTATCAGCAGGATTTTAGTATGGCAATGGGGTCTCCATTATCACCAATTTTAAGCAACATATTTATGGAGAACTTTGAGAACACGCATGTTCAAAATTGTATACACAAACCGGTTGTCTGGTGGAGATATGTTGATGACACCTTTACAATTTGGCCTTATGGTATTGATTTACTAGATAGTTTTTTAGAAAATATAAGTAAGGAATAATATAGTAAGGAACCGTCTATTAAATTCACATTAGAAGTAGAAAGTAGGAATGCACTACCGTTTTTAGATGTTTTAATTAAAAGGTAAATAATACAATTGGAACAAGAGTTTATAGAAAACCAACACATACTAATAGATATCCAAATTTTAACTCAAATCAGTCAATAAATGTTAAAAGGAGTGGTGTAAGACGTTTATACGCTAGGGCCAAAATAAATTCATCTGATAATGAAATATTAAATAACGAGAAAAAAATTATCAAAGAGGTTCTAGTACAAAATCAATACCCTGAACCTTCGTTTATAGAGTTTACAAATGTTGAAAATAGAGACAATCAGGTACGATAAAAACCTGAACGTCATTATACAGCAATAATTTCTTATGTATTCGGACTATCTGAGAAGCTACGCCATATAGGTGACAAACTTTATGTTAGGTTAGGTTATGTTAGGACGGTATTTCAAACGGGGAACACTTTGAGATCAACATTAACAAAAACAAAACCGATAAACTGGGAGCAGAATTCAAAAAACTGTAATTACAATATCCTGTGCGAATGTGATAAATGATATGTGGGTGAGTCATCCAGACCTTTCAGTGTGAGGTTGGATGAGCACAAGAGCACCTACGGCTGAAAACCAGTTTTTAAAAATAGAAGAACATTTTTTTTATAAACGTAAGTGGTATATTGGTATTGAGTATAAAATAAACAGTAATTATGCATTATACTTTTGAACATAACGGGTTTATACTCGATACCATTTACGTTAATAAAAAAAATATCCCATATACAAAGCTAAAAATTAAAAAAGTAAAAAGAGATGTTAAGTTTACAATCGTCGGGAGCGAAGAGGTGAGGTGGAAGGAGCCCAACGTTCATGACACTCCGACCCGCTCTCGGCCATTTTCGTGAATTCCGCCTCTATCCTCCCCTCCATACTCCCCGGCCGCTATCTACAATTTAGTATGCAATAACGCAATTCAATGTGCCTGTTGAAACGGCCGGGTTCGGATCAAACTGTTCGAACTCTGACTTTTCAATAAAAAATTTGCTGCCAGAAAGGGTGCGGAGGAGGAAGCTGCTCCTGCCAAAGAGCAGGGCTGAAATGCTCTGCTCTCTGCAAAGTTTGTTAGGGGAAGACCTGCCTGAATACTCCTCCCATAGCCATAGCTGAGTCGGATGAAGAAGACGACGTCGACGACCCTTTATCACTAGTATCTAGTAGTAGATCTAATCAGACAACAGAGGAGTCTCCGGAGTCCCATGAAGAGTCGTCTGACGAACCTGGGCCTTCCAAAAAACACGACTGTCTCGCGTAAAGCTAAGTCTAATATTACATACCTACCCCTCCGTTGTAATTTATTATAAAATTCATTACGCATTTCATAAACACTTATCTACATTGTGTTGCAGGAATCAGCTGAGGTCCCGCCATCACTTCACGTTCAATATTTCACGTCCCGGGTCTTCCAAACTATCAAAGTAATTTTTATTCAAACTTGATAAATTTATACCTTGTTATTAATTGTACTCAACTTCATTTTGCATGATATAAACCATTTTCCACTGAGTTATGTCTTTCTTATCCTTTACAAAAGTCCTGCAATTCGTCAGACTCCATTTCGTGAAAAATCCGATTTTTCGTTCTTTCCAGATAACAAGGGAACTATTGGCCCTACAGAGTTCCGCTTGTGCTAATATTAAAGCAAAATAACTGCTCTACAACTTCATTTCCCATGACTTTCCTCGCAAGATGAGTGTTTTAGCCGATATCCTGTTCGGAAGACGGCTAATACTACAATTTCGAACTTTTTGGAAAAATTGGCTAATCTTTGAAGCGGTATATCTCGGGACCTATTGGACCTACGGAGCTACGGTTGCGCTCAAATCACAGCAAATTTTGCCTACTTTAAAGGTGTACAGAACAACATTTCCGTAGGATGCACCTTTCAGAAGGTATAAGCCAAGAACTGAAAAAAAATCCGAAAATTTCAAGGTCTTTCGAGCACCACGCAGTTAACACAGGTCTTTCGAAGCTGCAAACTTGGTTTTACTCTATTGGTATACTTTATACGAGGACAATTGAAACTGGTCAGTGTTAAAGCACAGGACCGTGCGCACTGAACTTGATATTTTGTCCTATTTATTTAGCAATGGTATCGAGATTCGAATGGTAGTTGAAACTGTGCAGGCGAGTCCGAGAATCAGCCTGAATCAACCATCTACGACTGCACTGGTTTAAAGATAATAAAACGGACATGCAGTAGTCAATGGTGGACTTATGAGATGTGCTGTCAATGTGTCAGTGCAGTGCATAAATACCTGTTATAATAATAATATAATAACAATATTTATTAACCATTTCAGATACAAACTGTACATATGGTAAGTCAATTTTAACAATAATACACATAAATACATATTAATCAAAGTCTTAATAAATTTTATACACAACAACAAATAAAATAATATGACGTTCACATGAGTAAAGACAAACAAGGTATATGTACAATAGTAAATAAAATGTATGTATACAGAAAGTACATTATAATAATAATAATACTTTATTTGTCCAATGGATCATTAAACAAAATTATACCTAAGCATAAAATATACATTATATTGATTTATTAAATGCAAGAAAAACTATTAAATTATATTTAAAAAAAGAGTATAAATATAAGAATACATAAATAAATACAACATAGAATAATAAATAAAAAAACACGAGTATATATAACTTTATCTATTTAAAAATGCATCAACACTGTAAAAAGTACCTTCTATTAAAAGATTTTGTAACCTAGATTTAAATGAATTAAAATTTTTCTCGTTTCTTAACCGATCAGGCAGATCATTGTAAAATTTAATGCCTGAGTAACATGGCGATTTCTCGTACAGAGACGAATTGTGTGTTGGTACCATGAGGTCACTTCTCCTTGTACTATATCAAGCGTAGCAGTTTCGTTAGTTATTGTTCATATTTATAAATATTTATTACTATATAAAAGGTAAAATATTTTAATTATTTACTAATTTACCATGGCTTTCTGGAGACCATTTGGAACAGAGGATAATATAATAACGCCCGAAAATCTTATCATTTTCTTATGACAAGCATTTCTATTTACCTCCGCCCATGTACAATAAAGAGATGCCGTCTGTTTTTGCCGGCTTTTAGTTTTTATACGGTTTCAATTAAGTTCGTATACACTTTATCTGTCCTAACAATTTCCCAAAAAACCAGAACAGTGCAATTTTTTGCGATCTAATGCGATTTTTGTGTCTACGGTGACTTGCCTATATTACTTCATCATTTTCATACGACCAGCTGACATGCAATTCCCCCCATTCACGATGCAGCTGACTATTCTTTTTAACGCTATATAACGTCAATAGGTTGTTTTAAAAAAATCAGGTTTCCTTAAATAATTTAAAAAAAAAATTTTTTCGGCAAATTCCAACCTCTCCCACACCCGCCTTCACCCCTACCGGAGCAGCTGACGGTCGTTTTAGTTATCGACATGCGATGATTAGGTCAAAAAGACCCCTGCCTTCCAGGATATTAGGAGACACCCCCATATAATTATTTGATAATTTAGTTAGTCTGGAAAAATTAACTACGAAATGCCTGTGATAGTTAAGAAGCGTCCAAGAACGCAATATCTTAAAAATTATTCATTCGGCAGTGTCTGGGCGTCGTCTAAATCTACAAACTTAGTAGACTTGATTATTTCTTAATTAAAGGCAAAGGATCATCCGCATAACACCAAATATAATTCAAACTCCAACACGTTTTGTTGCGTTAACAATTTTGTTAAGTCTAGCCTGAATAAGACTGAATTTATGGGTCTAACAATGATGGAAGTACATAATCCTGTTGGTAAGCCGTGTATATAGTTCGTCATTTCGTGTTTATCTCTACTTTGCCACACATGGGACTCGCTGGCTCAAAACTGTAACACATAATGCCCGCCATAGAACATATTATATTATATAATACTAGATAGACGCCCCACTTGTTTATTTCTTGCTTTTAATATTCTAACATACATAAACTAATTAAATCAATTTTCAACTAAGGAATAATTAGTGAATTTTGCAAATTGCATTAGATATTTAATTTTTTCAGAACCAGAGAAAATTCTGAAATTGTGACTTATGTTAGCAAATCATCCATTATATTCCATCTATCTATACCGGATGGCAACCAGATTAGGCCCGTTCCAATATCTCGGTTGATTTTGGAAATAAAAATTTTGTAAAATTTTCTCATATCAGTTATGATAAAAAAGCCCAATGTAGTACAATAGAATTAATCTATCGTTTGGATTTTATCTCTCAGGGGATAATTTTATGATCAATCGATATGGAGAAATATCAGGAACAACATACTGAAATGTTTAAGATTTGGATGTTGTAGCAATTTTGTAAATAAATAAAAACTATCAACAAATTGGCCTTGCTCAACTTTAACGCGGTACGACATTGTGGATACAGAAATTATCTACAATTTTGAGGGGAAATACCCCTCCGCGATGCTTAATTTTTTTTAAATCAATTTTTTAAAATTCTTTTCCCAAGTTGTTTCCGTTTGGTCAGCTGACCTTTGCCACGCCCCTTGGCGACATGGACTGTAGTTCCCGTGTATTAAAAAAAAAATTAAGCATCTTAGAGGGATAATTCCCGTATCAAAATTGCAGAGAATTTCTTTCTGTAATAAATTCGAATAAGTGAAAAAACTAAGTTGGCTAGTGCATGACTATTTTTTCAAAGAGGCCTTGGATATGATATTTCATTTTTATTATCGCATTTCAATAGAAGATTATTTCGTGCAAAAATCACCATTGTTATTTGAAAAGCAATTTTCCGAATACATAAAAAGCAAATTGATTTTTTATGGATTTATTTTTATTAAACAGTAACCATATTTTTTTACTTACACCGGCAAGGCCCAAAACATTAACCTTTTAGTTGATGTATAATACGTCTAGTTTGGGTACTAATGTATATTGAAATTATTGGATTTCTGTAGATGCTATTCTTCAGTTACCTAATGAAATCAATATATGTATTAAATTTTCTTTCCTTTTCTTTTTATATATTTTTTATTTGTAAATAATTCATAAACACCGAAATTCTAAAAATAAATCAATAGAAACCTAGACTATTGTTCTGTTTAGACTATTCAGATTTCTCCGAGGGGTAAACCGCGGCCAAATTTGGACACCAGACTTCCTTTTCATAGGAGACTTCTCTGAGTTCACCGAGATTTCCTTGGATTTCCTCAAGATTTCCTGAATACCTGTATGCGTCATCCAGGAATACTACTAATTTCTAATTTTTCACTGATAGGAAATTCCTTATTACTCAGCTTGTTTTACATTCTATAAACTGAATACTCATATTATAGCTCAATGGCTTCTTGTGCTATCTGTTATAATAATATAGTTGTTTTTGATATAGATATAGATTTACTTATATTATAAGCAATTTTACTTTATTACTTTGACCTGTAATTGGTTATGTACTGTTGGACAAATAAACGATTATTATTATTAATTTTTTTTTACAAAAAAAACCAGTCACCCTACTCTGTGGCTCCGTCCCTCACAGAGGGGAGCTGGTAATAAATACCAATAGCCACTCCCCATGCCCGTGGGGTGAGTGACTACTGGGTCCGCGAATCGTGTACCCTGAGTAGACGCAATGAACCGAGAATGACAGCTTTCTGCATTCTGCCGGCTAAGATCTCTGCCGAATCTCGGCATGCCGGTATCATCTTTAGTTCTGAAAGCAGCGTCTGTCTCATTCCACCGAGGGCTCCTAAAATCAGTACCACTATTTTAACAGAATGGCCTAGATAAAGCCTGCGGAGTTCGAAGAGCAAATCTCGATATTTTGTCCGTTTTTCCTTGTCTTTCAAGACAATGTTGCTCTCAGCGGGAGCTGACAATTCCACGACATACATTGTCTTGAGTTGGTGGTCGAGGAGTACTATGTCAGGCTTGTTGGCTTGTATTTGCCTGACGGTGGGAAACGAGTAGTTCCAATAAATTAGACACTTCTCATTCCCCACAACGGACTCAATATCCCCCGGAGCATAAGGCAGCACTGGTGTTTCGTCTATCCCATACGAGTGCCTTAGATGATAGTAAAGCACTCGTAATGCTGCGTCGTGTCTGTGAATATAGGCCGAGACTGCGTATGTCGGGCAAGCCGACAATAAGTGCATTACAGTCTCCGGTGCCCTGCGGTAGGCCCTGCAGCTGACATAAGGGACCTCCATAACCATGACACGACGTCAATAGACGAGAGTGTTAAATACACCATCTTGGCAAGCCATTATGAATCCCTCGGTCTCAGACTTCAGCCCGGCAGACCTTAAAAAGGCGAAGGTTAGCCGTTCGGATAAGCCTAGATCTTCTATATTTTTATAGAAGACCCCGTGCGATGGCTTATCCTTATGGAGCTGCAGAAGGATGTTGTGTTCTGCAGCTCTAATGTGGGCTTTTAGTCGAACGGGTTCCAACTCGGTGACAGAGTCGGGGTTTACCCGCTCGATGTCGAAGATGAGACCAAGTTCATCGGCTGCTCTCCGTGCTGCCTTAAAGAGAAAAGCTCCCACCTCTGCATTTTCATGGTCTCAGACCATGCAGAGGAGGGGATCCGAACTCCTGATGACCTTTCATGCTCCATCCAGAACCATCCTGCTATGGAGACTCCCCAAGCTCAAGAGTCCACGGCCTCCCCGATGCCGTGGGAGATATAACCGTGGAACGGACGATTTAGGATGCAAGCTCCTATTGAGATGCATCTTCTTGCGGGCTACTACATCGAGTTGACGCAGCTCTTCTCTAGTCCATTTCACTACTTCGAAAGAGTAGAGAAGGATCGGAACGGCAAGCATATTTGTAGCACACACCTTATTCTTCCCCGACAGTTCTGAAGACCAGATCTGTCGGAGTAGGTGCTGATACTTGCCGCGGAGAGCATTTTTCGCTACACTCACTTCTTGGGTGGAGCGTTGCTCGACGCCCAAGTAAGTGTGCGACTCTCCGGCATCTAGATGGTGTAAGATGCTTCCGTCCACGAGCTGCGCGTCCTCTCCGTAGTCACCGCATCATCCTCTCTTGAGATGGATCAGTGCGCATTTGTCCAACCCGAACTGCATACCGACAGCCTGCGTGTACTCCTGTACCACCCGAAGGGACTATTATTATTATTAATAAGATTTCCTCAAGACTTACCCAGACATCCTCTAACTTCCTCGGACTTCCTTTAACGTGAACATCAAACTTCCATCGCGGTTTACCCCTAGGGGTAAAGGGGTCAAGTTACTACTATAACCTAACCTAACTTTTAATACTAGCCCATCAAGTCTCCTCAGTATTATTTTCCAGCAACCTTAACTTCCAACCAACAGTAGTAAATTCTAATTAAATTTTTGCATACGGATATTAAAACAATTTGCATTTACCTACTCAAAAAGCCTCTCTTGATTTTACGCTCAAGATTTCACGTGCGGATAAATACAAAATCGTAATTATAAGTTTGTTCATAATAACTGAATAACTACATGTACTTTTATTAGAAACTCAGCTAAGTTGTATAAAAATCCTACCTTTTATTACTCCTTAATCCGTTACGGTGGCGGTGATGCTTTGTTGTTACATCATTGGCGATACAGTAAACCCAAACTTAGTCACTCTAATTTATATACATAAAAACAAATAACTGTACACGAATTTTAAAAGTCACGTGATT
Organism: Leptura quadrifasciata; assembly: GCA_963675555.1. Lineage (NCBI taxonomy): Eukaryota > Metazoa > Arthropoda > Insecta > Coleoptera > Cerambycidae > Leptura > Leptura quadrifasciata. The sequence goes on from OY776679.1 coordinate 109,015,638, forward strand.
TATGCGCCACATAGCATTATTCAAAATAATTCGTTTATTAAATTTCACATTTGCTACAAAGACTGTTCCAATAATTCGATACCGTTTACAGAAATGTTGATGTTTTGTCAAGACACCTACTTGATATGATTTACCGGTACAATACGCGCTGCTCTGCTGTGAAATAATCTTCGTTACAAGCGCTTGATTTTTCCTTGCGAAATGTCACATGCCTACCATGTACTAACGAGAGCCAACAGCTTGAAACTGCAGTCTGCAAGTGGTGTGGGACGGCTGGCACGAGAGCTCCTTTAAGTAGGATCAGTCTTTCGGCTGGTGTTTGTTGCAATCGAAGCATTAGCGTTTTGTTGGTAATACACAGTTATTACACTTAACGCGCCAGGCTTGTAACTTGTAATTCAGCGCACGGCTGGTTAGATAGTCCGGAGAGTAGCTGTTGGTTGCAGTCTGATTATGTTCCTTGTAGTAAAATAAGGATTTTATAGAGACGTTTTGTGAATGCAATAATATGTCCTCTAAAAGCACATTTGAACAAGTTAGTTTAGTTTCAGTAGATCGGCCTGGTACAAATCCATGTTGATTCGTTACAATTGGGTTTTTTACGTACCTAGATAATGACGTGTTCAGAGTAAACTCAAAAACTTTCGCAAAATTGCAAATGATAGTTATTGGTTTATAATTCTCCTCACTAAACCGTCCTTTTTATTTGTCGAGAAAATAACAATATAAGCTTCTTCTAAATTAAATTTCTGATAAAAATTAAGCAGTTAAAAGTTGTTTCTGTTGATTTATAAAATTGTAAAGAATTAAAGAAATAGCTGAATAATATACTAACACTTTCTGTGTTACTGTGATAAATACTAAGATACTTTATATTTGACCATTTTTTTGTATGATACACCACCCTGTAGCAACTGTAGTAAGAATGATATAAATAGTGACATTTCTGAAGCTCCGGGATAAACGTTTTCATTAAGAATTACCTTTACTCATCAATCCACAAATATAAAAGTTTTTCCTCTTCCGAAGTCAATCCCTGGAGACATTGTATGCAGTATAAGAAAACAACATGAATCCAGCGAGCACAGAAAAATACATTTTCAGAAGGAAGGAGCACTGCGGAACGTTGTTATGAGTCGAAATGATGAGTAATGTACCTTTGATGAATGCAAAGTTGACGTTTTTTATGAAATCCATGAAACGGCCATATTTGTGTCAGTGTTCCTGACACTGCACATCCTCTCCTGATTGATGCATCCAGTTGGCGCTTCGTTTGAAAGCAAATGTGTGATAAATTGTTGTTGTAAATTGCCTAAATATGCCTGCATATTGTGCACATTGAACATTATTTATTATTTATAATTTAAACTCACATTACGTGCATGCTTCTACGAGCCTGTTTTTGTTTCCCGAATAACGGAGTACCATTCAACGATGTTTTCAGCACTGTTTTATATAGAAATAGAATATTTATTTACGCTTTAACAATTATATACAGGGTGACCCACGGTGAGTGGAGTATTAAAAGTATATGGAGAACGGATCAACCGATTACTTTGAAATTTTGCTTACCAAGATAATCGAGTTTGATCTCTCCAACTAAAATATTTTCGAAAACGCGGTGTTGCCACTTATGCGTACAACTGGCAACATCTTCGTTATTTTAAATGGAATATCCTGTATATTTTTGCATTTTTTAGATCGCCGTCTCTTTCTGAGTAACTTTTGTTAATATTTCCCTATACCTATCTCAAGCCGTTTTCGAGATAATAATTCTTTTCTGAATTTATTGCCAAAAATTTGGCTCTCAGTAAATCGTGTTTTCTCCTACCTACGCAGCAATTAAAAGATAATTTTTAGTAGCTGCTAGGCAAGGCCCGGAAGCATCTCCTCCATTAATCAAATGTTTCGAATATCATACAAAGTGAGTTAGAGAACGCTTTCTATAAGTGATTTTGAAAAATGCACGAAGTCTATTTTTTAAAATGGAATGCCATATATATTATTACTGATTTGGAAAGGTGATACATTTACCTGTTTAAAAAGGTACATGTCCTATACTTAATGCGCACCGTTTTCGATTTATGGGCACTTATCTGTAACCTTATCAAGAATATTAGTCTTTTGGTATATGATAACGGGTGGGCCATGAAATTTTTATTCTGTCATTTTATAATAACAACAGACATGCTGTTTTTCTAAATAAATTTGACTTTAGTGATATTTGCACTTAATTTGAATAGCTGTAGCACAAATATGGCAGAAAATAATTATACGAACACAGTTTTAATGGATTTGTGTATTATCCATGGAAAATGAAATAAGATTATCAGCAGAACTTGTACAAGATTTAATGAGAAATAACCGATTTTGCCACAGATGAACAACAGAAAGTTTCTATGAATGCAGAAATTTTTTATAAATTTAGGTTCGTCATTAACAGAACAACAGCAGTGTCACGATTAGGAAAAAATAATGCCAATAACAGTAATAAATAATAAAAATCTTAAAACTATTGTAATTATTGTTCGAAATGTAAGCCGTTTACTTCCAGGCACTTTAGTATACGACGATGGACGGGATTTGTTGTAGCAGCTCTTATTTCAGCGGGGTCCAAGTTTTCAATCTCTTGAATCACTGGAAGTTCGAATTCTTCCTTTTTTTTTGGACTGGAGTTTTGTAAACTCTATCTTTTTCTTATTTTTATCTCTGCGATAGCAGAGCATGTCCATAATAACGAGAACCATAAAATCGACTACGAGGACGTCAATATATTAGACAGGAGTACGCGCTATTATCCGCGAATCATTAGGGAATCACTGGAAATTAGGAAAAACGTGAACAACTTTAACAGAGAGGATGGGTATCGACTTAGTAACACTTATACCGGGTGTTAGAAAAGTATGGGAACGGTGGAAAATCTCGAACAGTTTGCATCAAATCGAAAAATAAAAAAATAAGTGTCAAAAATTTTTCACAAAACTATCTACTGATACCAAAATGACTTCGCCACCCACCACCCTGTGGTTAGGGTGAGGGGTAACTGGATTCGACTCTCCCACCTCTAACCCAGTGAGTGGGGCGGGGGCAACTTTGAAATCTGTAATGAAAATCCCTATTTTTTGTAGCGGATTCGGATTCTACGGCCAAAAATACGTGAATTTTATATCGGGCATTTTCTTCGATTCTCGCAAGGTGTCGCTGCAATCGCAAAAAATTGAGTGAAAACATGAAAGTTTTGAACGCATACTTAAAAAAATACGAAAAGTAAAACTGCTGATCTCAGAGTGAATGATTTCCCGAGCTGTTTTGATAACAGTGATTTTACACGGTCGTGTGGAAATTACAACAACTATTAACATTCTGTAAATTTATTAGCAGCTAGTAATTTTCAATTTACATTTTTTACAGGGCAATAAAAAACTCGATTTAAAAAAAAACTAACAGTGGTTTTACCTCTTAATTCAGCCACTTCAGACAAGTTCTTGATCCCAGCCAGTGAAGGCAAGGAGGTAACTCAGCCATTTAAGGCAAGGTGAGGATTTCGGCCAGTTGAGGCAATTAATTTACAGCTTAACTGCTACACTAGCAGGTTTTAATTTCAAGATTATAGCAGGTGTTCAAAATGGTGCCCATTGACTTCTTGGCATTGTCCGAGACGAACGTAAAAATTTTCAATAGCACTTCTTATCATTTGAGGTGGTATTTCTGCTAAAATGTTTATTATGCGTTGCCTCAGCTCTTCCAAATCACGAAGTTTAATGAAATAAACCTTACCCTTTACGTAGCCCCAAACAAAATAATCAAGTGGCGCGAGGTCGGGAGATCTTGCTGGCCATTCAATAGTTCCTCTTCGACCTATCCATCGATTTTCGAAAGTACCATTCAAATAGTCCCTAACAATATCCCGATAGTGTGGAGGAGCCCCATCTTGCTGAAACCAAACATTATTGAATTCATCACCAGCAATCTCTTGCATTGCGGGAACTATTTGGTTTGTCAACATTTCCAGGTATTTTTCTCCATTCAAATTTCCATCTATGAAAAACAGTCCTATGATTCGATCTCTGAAAACCCCTGCCCAAACATTTAATTTTTGTGGATACTGCGTATGTGTTTCAAGCATCCACTGTCTGAAATTATGGCGATTAACTTTTCCACTGAGTTCGAAAGTTGCTTCATCTGAGAAGACAAGTAGAGATGACAAAAAATTTGGATTTTGGTTACTCCTTTCCATCATTAATTCACTAAATTCAAGTCGCCGATCAAAATCATCTTCATTTAACTCTTAATGAAGGTGAATTTTGTAAGAATGAAATTTCGAAAGTTTCAAATTCTTATGAACTGAAAATGCACTCATATCAAGCTGTTGACTGGCTTTTCTGATTGATAACCTTCGATTTTCAACAAATGCCTGGGCCACTTCCATTTGTCGAGCTTCCGATGTTTCAGATTTTGGGCGATTTTTCTTTGTCCTTGTGTCTAGGAATCGTTTGATGGTACGGGACATGGTGGATATCGAAATTCCCACTTGATCTACACAGAAAGTTTCGTTGAATAAAATCACAACTTCATCATAGGACCTTTCTTTATCGCCTCACCCTCGCATCACTAAAAGCGAAACTCCCTTTTCCTCTGTTAAAGTAGCCATTATTCAGAAAAAAGCGCGAGAACTAATGAAAAATTAAATAACTTTTTCCGTACAAAAATGCGCTCCTGCCTCTACAAAAGTTGGAAGGAACTGAACGTTCTCGTAGAAATTTCACAAAACAAATACTGTTATTAAGAACACTTTAAAAAAACATTCATAAAAACCAAGATATCACAGACATTGTTTTTTAAACTGAATGTTTTTTTGTCAACGCGAGTAGCTAGAGCTTGTAAATATTTACAAACTTATGGACGCTTAAGGTTTATTTCAATTTTGTGCGATTGCAGCGACACCTTGCGAGAATCGAAAAAAATGCTCGATATAAAATTCACGTATTTTCAGCCGTAGCATCCGAATCCGCTATAAAAAAATAGGGATTTTCATTACAAATTTCAAAGTTTCCCCCCGCTCCATCCACTGGGTTAGGGGTGGGAGAGTCGAATCCAATGACATTGGATAGATTTCGTAAAAATAACAAATACGTGTTTTTCAGTTTTTGAATTGGACGTTTTTTTATGGGCACAAGACGCTACTCTTGAAACAGTAATGTTTTCTTTTCATTTTTTGCGATTACAGCGACACCATGCAAGAATCGAAAAAAATGTCCGGAATAAAATTTACGCATTTTTTGCCGTAGAATCTGATTCCGCAATAAAAAATAGGGGTTTCCATTTGAAATTTTAAAGTTGCCCCTCGCACCACCCACAGGGTGGTGGGTGGGGAGGTCATTTTGGTATCAGTAGATATTTTTTTGAAAATTTTCTGACACATATTTATTTATTTTTCGATTTGATGCAAACTGTTATATATAAATATATTACTTTTTGTGTCTAATGAAATCTGCATGCTACTGTACATTTGATAGCATTTTAACAAAATTCAGTCATAACCCCACAACTTTTTTTCTATAGGCAATAATAACGATAACGAAGGGTGGATAATTTACAATAAATAACCCTGTACATCAATCCATTCTATTATCAAATGGAAGATTCGTAAAAGTTTTCAGACCTTTTAACATAAAGCAAATTAGCTCTCGGATTTGCACACTAACGATAAATTAACCACGATTTCTCCATTACTTTCAAGTCGCTGCAAATCCGTTGGAAGCTATCTCGAATCGAAATAGAACATTGAACAATTCTAAAAATTCCGTCCGTACCGTACTGAAAATTGCACGGCTAACATGAATGCCAGGAATCAAGATATAAATACCTATAAATTCGAGATTTAAATTCCTCGAAAATGAAGAGTGATATTCGTGATGAGATATGGGATATTAGGACCGAAATGGTCACGTGCTACTAAAGTCCTGAAACGTCTCCGTTGGTCGATCTCCTGCATACTAACCAGGTGTTATCCGGGCCCCATGATGATTTCCTCCTTTATTACCAGAGGCGTCACGCCAAATATGTGAGAATGCGAATATTAGGAAGACAGCTGCGTTTTCATTACTTATTTATGATATGATTGGAAAAACGCACTTTCGCAGAATCTGTTTTCCGCAAACCCTTACTCGTGTATGTCTGCATATTATATGACAATGATCAATACCCGTACTGACGGAAATTATCACAAATATATTGTATATGAAGGCGGGTCATAAATTATATCATTTTAGAGCAGATAATATGTCCAGCTTTGCTGACCTAATTTGATACTGGTAATTTATACCCGATAATAATTTATAAGCGTTCGCTTAAGCCTAAATAAATAAATCGTTGTTACTGCATTTTCACAAGTATTGATTTTTCTGTGCTTTGGATGTGGTTAATAGTAAAATACTGTTGTATAAACTAATATAACTATATATGGCTATACAGGGTTACTGGTAATTCGATACATTCCTTTGGAGATGTGATGGGGCATGAGCTAAGGAGTAAATCTAGCCCTAACATACATTATGCAAAACTCAATAGTTTTTGAGATATTTAAATTTTTTTGTTTTTCTCAAAAAAGTAGATCTTAATGTCTTAAAAGTTAATTTCCGAAAAATCTACTTGACATTTTTATTTTTTTTTTACTGGATTACTTGTCCAATATTATAGATATCCGTTTGGAATGAAAAATATCCGGAACCATTTTGCTCATGTGAACATTTAAAATAAAAACTTATAAACATTTTTTTTTGAAAAACAGTTATGAAATTTACCTATTAGGTTTTTTCAAAAAAATATTAATGTAGCACGCGTACAAATTATTATAAAAACTTCCTTATTTCAATAGCTATCTAACTAGGTAGAAATGTTTAATGTACCCTTGATAGTTCTAATAAAAAATTAGTAAAGATAATGCTGGTGGCGGAATTTATTAAACGATTAATCGTTCACTTTCATTTAAGTCAGTCAGTCCTTGACTTTGACGTTTGTGCATATATGTCATTAACTGACATTCTTATCTCCGTGTCCCTTAAGTTTGTTGGTCTTGTTAAATTAGTTATCGAAGATTTTGATTTTGCTCGTAGTTGTTGTTATTGTATTTTCTGTGCCATGATCGCGTATGCCAATGCAGAATACTCTGATATCTTGTTTGTCTATGGATACTGTGGCGGCAACGCTGCTGAAGCTCGCCGAGAATATGGTCTTTGGTACCCTAACCGCCGCTTACCAAATGCACATGTATTCAGTACGGCATATCGAAATATCGCTGAAACTGGCTCCGTGAAATGTAGAAGAAGTGACGCTGGTGCTCCTCCCGTTTATGAACCAGTTGATGAGGAAGAAATATTGAGGTATTTTGAGGAAGACCCAACTATTTCAACTAATAAAGTCGCAAGACTAACCGGATCGTCACAATGGAAAGTTTGGTCTACGATACGTAGAGTTGCATGTCATCCTTACCACTATACCCCTGTCCAAGGCTTGGAGGAAGGTGATCCTGGAAGGAGAATGGAATTCTGCCGCTTTATGTTAAATTCAGATGCAGAAAGTGCAAATTTTTTAACAAGTATTTTATGGACGGACGAGTCGAAATTTAATCGCGAGGGTATAACAAATTTCCACAACCTACATTACTGGGAGGGGCTAGCGTAGGTGCGTCTTTACTATGTACATACTTCGGTATGCGATGTAAAGCAACGACAGGCGCAGTTAGTACTTGGATTGGTGACCATTCCAACGGAAACCGCGTTCTCGCCTCACACATCTTCCAGCGGCTTGTATATCAGTGTATGCGCGGAAGCTATACAACCTTAGGCGAGGGTTGTATAGGAGATATACCATCCTTCGGAGGGGATGTAAAGCCGTCGGTCCCTTGTCTATTAAATGTTAGGCAAGTAAAAGATCCCTACTCTTCTTAAAGGAAGAGGTTCGGCAAAATTCCTGGTTGGGGGTAGCTCGTCTACAGGCGTCGGTGTTAGGCCTCAGTAGCGGAAATAGGCCGACGTTAAATAAATGTATAAAAAAAAAACATTATTGGGCAGAGGAAAATCCCAAGTTAACACGTGAAACTAGTTTCCAAATGAAGTATTAATGTGTGGATGGGAGTCATTGGCCATTATTTAATAGGGCCACACTTTCTTCCTCAAAATTTAAACGGGGAAATCTACGAAAATTTTTTAAGAAATGATCTGGCGGTGATTTTAGAAGATGTTCCTCTCGCCGTCAGACAGCGAATGATGTTTCAGAACGACGGTTGTCCCGCACATTATCGGCTGACAGTACGACAGTTACTTGATCAACGTTTCCCTAACCGTTGGATTGGAAGAGCGGGCCCAATACCTTGGCCAGCGCGAAACCCTGACTTAACACCCCTTGATTATTACGTATGGGGGTCATATGAAGGAGATGGTCTATGCCACACCAGTCAATACTATAGAAAACCTTAGACAAAGGATAGTCGATGCTGCCCAACACATAAGGCATAATCTGACAACCAGAGTAACAAGGACGGAAATAAGAAGACGCTGCAGTGTCTGTATCCCATTTTGAGCAAGACATATAAAAAATAAAGTACAACTTTGAAATTAATGAAGAACTAAACTCTACTTTTAAAATGTCTTTTACTGTTTATCTAAAAATAAAATTCGAACTACTTGTGTTATTTTTACTAGTGTTTTCTTAGAACTATTAAGGGTACATTGAACATTTGTACCTTGTTAGATAGCTATTGAAATAAGGCAGTTTTTATAATAATTTATACGCCTGTTACGTTAATATTTTTTTGAAAAACGGTAAATTTCATAGCTGGTTTAAAAAAAAATGTTTAAAGTTTTTATTTCAGATGTTCACAGGATCGAAATGTTTCCAGATATTTTTCATTCCAAACGGATATCTATAATATTGGACAAGTAATCCAGTAAAAAAAAATTTAAAAATGTCAAATAGATTTTTCGAAAATTAACTTTTAGGACATTAAGATCTACTTTTTGAGAAAAACAAAAAAAATTAAATATCTCAAAAACTATTGAGTTTTGCATAATATATGTTAGAGCTAAATTTATTTCTTAGATCATGCCCCGTCACATCTCCAAAGGAATGTATCGAATTACCAGTAACCCTGTATAGTCAGAGAAAATCAATGAATACAATGACCCTGTTGAGGGAAAGTATGTAATGTCACTAATGTTTTACTTGTCTCGTGCATTTCACCGTCAATGCAGAATTCATGACATTGTATAACATGGATATACGAAGAAATCTACTTCAGTGGGTAAAGTCTTACATGTCTAATAGAAACTTTCTCGTCAAGTATGCTGGCACTATGTCTCACATGAAGAATGTGCAGATGGGAGTTCCTCAGTGTTCGGTGTTGGAACCTTTTCTATTTACAATATATGTAAATGACTTACCTACTTTCATTACCAAAGGTAGAGTGACAATGTTTGCTGGTGAGACTACTATTACGTCTCAGCACAGGACTCTGAAGGGCTTTCTGAAAATATAATTTGTATCTACAACGAACTGGATACCTGGTGCCAGCCGATCAACTAATATTAATTAAGAAAAAAATTGTGTTCATAAATTTTCACATAAGAAGAGAACTTGCTCCTGAGCTTTTGACTGAAAATAATATTGATGTGTCTCAAAATGTGAAATTCCTTGGGACATGACTAGATAGTAAGCTCTCTTGGAATATTCAAATTGTTTACAAAAAATTAAACTCCGCTTATTTTGCTATATTTCAAATGAAAACTGTTTTGGATGTCAAGGGTTTTATTAAATATCTATTATGCCTTAGCCTACAACCATTTGGCTATGAATGTGTAGGTGTAGGCAGAAACGTTAGTAGAGTCTTGATATCGCAAAAAAGGATAAGGCTCATCTTTAGTCTGCAACCATTAGACAGCTGCGGAGATGTTTTCAGAGAAAATAAATTTCTGACCGTAATGCGCATCTTTATTTAGAATGTGTGTGTTTTGTATACAAAAATATACGCTCCTTTAATAGATTAGGAAATATACATTCCTACAGAACCCGATACAATAAAGATCTAACTGTTCCTTTGCACACCACAAATTATAAGCAATCGTCTAATTGCAATTTCATTACTTTATTCAATAAATTGCCGAGTCATCTAAAAAATGTAACACATTTGAACAAATTTAAAAGTGCTACAAAAAAACTACTTATTAGAAAAAGTTTTTATAATTTACAAGAATGTTTGTGCCAATAATCTTCAAATGTTGGCGCCTATTTGTATCTGTGTATTTGAGCTTTATATATTGGATATATATTTTTTCTTTGATATTTTATATGACAACATTATATTATATATATAATAACATGCTTTCCTATATATACGTATGCATATTTTTTATTATCTATAATTGACCACATATATATGTTACGTATCTTTAAAATGGTGAATAAATTTAATATTATTATTATTACTATTAGACGTTCTGCTTTTATATTCCAAACTTCTTAAATTAAACAGGAAATTCCTCAAAGGTCCAATGTAGGGCCTCTGTTATTTAACATATTTATCAATAATGAATAATGTACTAAGTAAAACGTTATGAGTAGTTATGCTAATGAAATTAATATCTTTATCATAAATAGTGGCTTAATCCATTACCGGCACCACATCCAAACTGTATCCAGGGTCAGAGAATGTACGCCCTCAAGTTATTGGTACTTCTTAATTTAAAATTTAATCTTTTTTCGAAATTAAATACGCCTACTCCGATCAAGAGAAATTGGCAAAAATTAGGAATTTATATTAGCGATTCAGATAGGGTTTCTGTTTATACAGAATCTTGTTCAGCATGACCTAAAATCCCCGTATATCAAATTTCGTTAAAAATATTCATTGCTTTACAAAAAGAATCAAATCTAAAATTTCAATAATAATCACCCACTATTCGAGTTATTTATTGTCGGATATTTACATAACTTGGTTGTCATGTAATAATAACGCTAATTAGAACACATTTTCTATTCAAAATACTATTATGAAATGAATATTTGAAAATTGGTAGCTTAGAGCTCGGCATGCCAATATCTTTGTTGAATGCTTTGGAATGGATTTGACAATTGTATCGAATATCAAATTAAGCATGGCTGCACAACAATTAAGTATTGCTGATAAAATTGATAAACGGTACGATTAGTAGAAATCCTGGATCAAAGGTCAAAGGATATCCTACTTAACAAGAAAGTAATTATTAATATTTCGTTATTGCACCATTTCTATTTATAACTTCTATAAGTCTGTTTGGCATAGAATTAAATAACCTTATACAATAATCATTAGTAATAATATTTTCCCATGCATTATTTACTATTTCCAGTAATTCTTCGGCATTCCGTGGTCTCACATTTCGTTTTTGGATACTTCTTACGAGTAGTCCCCAGACTTCTTCCAAAGGGTTAAGATCTGGACTATGACTGGGCCAGTTAAGAACATGGTGTTGTTCTCTTGAAACCAGTTAGTTACGGTATGAGCAGTATGAACAGAACAATTGTCTTGTAGAAATATGAACTCATTATTAGGAAATAATTGTGACACAGAAGGGAGCATAATAATGTCTAAAATCCTAATAAACGTTTCGCTATTAAATCGTTCCTCAATATGCCACAAAACACCAGGACCACGTGCCAATATCTAAGCCCACATATTGATGGAAAATCTACCACTTTTATCATTGTTAGATATATATTTCTCATCGAATCGAGTATTCGGAGGGCGGTAAACACGAATACGACCGCTCTGTGTTGACGGAAAGTTTTTTCGTCTGTAAACATTACATTGTTCCAAAAATTTACATCATGCGCTAAAAATTCAAGGGCAAATCCTACTCGACCTTCTTTATGTGCAGCTTTAAGTAAGTATTTCTGTGCTGCTGCATGACAGCGTAGCTCCGATTCCCTTACTCGCCGGCGACCAGTACTACTCGATCCAGGAAAATTTGTTTCTTCAGCAGCCTGAATAACTGAGTAAAATGGATTTTCTACTAAAGCATTTACCAATTGCAAATCTTGTTGTTGAGTTGATATCCTTCGTTGCCATGATCCAGGATTTTTACTAATCGTACCGTTTATTCTCCACTTTCTTAAAATGTTACACACCGAATTTTTGTCAATATTATAACGCAGTGCAATTTGTCTCATTGACCATCCATCTTCTGCTTTAGCAATAACTCCAGATTTAACTAAATCGCTTATATGAGGCATATTAGTTTTTTGCACACTTGCAATAAATTATGACAACTGACAATGTCATAAAAATTAAAGTTAGATGTACACAACTAGATTTTAGCAAAATACTGTTATAAGACTTGTCCTATTTTTTTTGCTCACGACCGTACTATCATCGGCAAAAGTATCGGGAGACAATTTTGAGCCACTTTGTATGTACTAGTAGATAATGTAGTACTTTTTATGCAATAGTAGAATGTGCCAGCAGACTATAATTTAATATCAACCAATGCAATATAGAAAAATGCATTTTACCGACAGTTTCTTTTGGCACGCATAAGAGGACTACTTAGTTATCGTAAGACCCGTCTGTACAAACCATATTTTAATTTTAATAATACATGATAGATATACAGATTTAGTAAGACATCATTTCTCCAACAATACGCCACTGGGTACGATTTCTGGCTATTATAACTCGGTGGATTCAAACACGTCGAACACTTCGGTGCAATTTGCCGATTCCTGATATTGAACGGCCTGATATTAAATTAAATACCACATGGAAAATAACAGTTATCCATTTCCAGGTCGAATTTAATACGTAAGGATCAAATGGAAAAAATGTGAGGTCGTTACGCTAATCACGTACCTAACGCGATTGCAGGGCTTCCTGCAAAGTGATATTTGTTCAGACAAATGAAAATGAACGAGGAAAGCATTTGCAGATATACGTTTCTGCACGCACCAGCAATCGAGTAAGTTACACAGGTCTGTCAGAGTAATTTCGATATTTACTGCTTTCATAAATTTTTACTGTTCATTAGTTTTGTAAGAGTCCTATCGGCTGTTACAAGATGACAACGTCCAGGAGCAGTCGGTTGGAAATCTAGAATAGATTGCGCGAGGAATCAAAATTACTATTGAAAACATTGTATTTTGACACAGCGACGAAATTTAGAACATTTTCTTTACAAAGTTTATTTCTACTTACTACTAAGTGTGTAAATCAAGACTAATAGAATCTGCAGGGTGTCCCATTTTGCTTGGTGTATTTAATGTCTGATTTAGATATATATTTTTTAAATACAGATCTTTGAAAAGCGCATCTTTGTGTTATATTAAATTTTACAAAACATAATAGCGTGGCCTACTATAATTTTTTTTGGGCCAGAAAATGGTGAAATCTTATTAACAATTTTTTTTTATTTCAAATATGAGTGCACCACTGGATTCAGCAACCCCCCAAATGTATCTGTACCAAATTTTGTTTAAAAAGTCATATTTTTTGTTTTTACCCGAGAGAAATAAAAATTCAGAAATTGCTGAAGAAATTTAACTGTTGCATGGGATTTTTTTATTTATGAAAAGAGTGCTTTGATTGAAATAACTGTCAACTGAATGATTCATAGTTAAAAAAACAGTAAAGCTCAATTTAGAAATTTTTAATTATCAAATAATTTTTTTTCCTTTCACAATATAATGACTAACAAACAAATAATTAAAAAGAAGCGACAAAAAATTTACCTAAAAATATTACAAAATAAATAAATAAACAGAACAATTAAATGTACGTTCTCTATACTAAACCACCTTCAACTTCTATATATTTATCTATCCTCTCATGATTATTACCAACAACATTTCTAAGTTCTTCCCTTGAGATTTCTGGACAAACTAGTGTAATTCTCACATACTTCCTGCCTATTTTGTAGTAGAGATTTATAAACTTTGCTTTTAAGAGTACCCCACAAATAAAAATCAAGGGGTGTTAAATCCGGCGATCTTGGCGGCCAGGCTATCAAAGGACTACTACTTCCAATTCACCTACAGGGAAAATTTTGGTTGAACCACGTTCTGACAATTACTGCATGGTGTGGGGTGCATCCATCCAGTTGGAAAAATAACTGTTGTCTTCCCTGCGGGTTTTGAATCTCGTTCCAAAACTGATTTCTCAAGAACTCCAGAAAATTTAAACTGTTTAAATTTTCATTAATAAAATAGAAACCGATTAAGCGCTCGTTCAAAATATTGCACCAGACATTTATTTTTTCAGAGTATTGACTTCTGCAATCGATTACCCAATTGAGATTTTCCTCTGTCCAAAATCTACAACAATTCTTTGAGGAAACCACACTGTTTGTGGTGAATGTAGCCTTATCGCTATAGATGATTTTTTTTTTTAATTTGGGTCATTCAAATACTCTCCTTGAGCCCACAAGCAATACTCAAACCTTCTTTCTTCGTCACCAATTTCAAAAGTATGCAAATATTTAGGTTTGTATGGTTTACGGTTATGATTTTTAAGACTCATTCAAATGGAATTTTGAGATATTATCTGAAAGTTATTTGTGGCATTCTACGAATATCCTTTCTTTTTACTTGGGTTTTCTACCACAAATCACCGAATCTACAAAATAGAATTACTGGAAAAAAGCCTCTGCGTCTGTGACGTTTACGTCAAAGGAACAGTCATAGGTTATATTTCACAAATAATATAAATCAGAATAAACACAAAAATAATGTATTTTGCTGACGTTTCGGAAAATAGTCTCTTTCCGTTTTCAAAGCTTTTTTCTAAGAACTCTTATTTGCTGTGTATGTCAAATACACAGCTTTAAGATTCTGTTTATGTTATTTCCATAGGTACTTACTACTTACACAGAAATGATGATATTTTTTTAGAGAATGTTGAGTTTGTTAAGTTCTTCTTTTAACATTGGTAGCCAGATTGTACAAATATCTACAGATCAATTTGATACGCTTTTATCTTCATTTAATAAGATTATTGCTGATTCTTTAATTTCTCTTTTTTTGTTATCTGCCTCTTTTGTTAAAATTTTTGCCGAGTCCCAGTTTATTCTATGTCCATTTTTCAAAGTGTGTTCACAAATCTCTGATTTCTGAATTTCATTATTTCTAATGTAATTCTTGCGCTCATTCAACCTCACACATAATATTTATCACATTCGCACGGGATATTGTAAATACAAGTTTTTGAATTCTGCTCCCTGTTTATCGGTTTTGTTTTTGTTAAAATAGATCTAAATTATACCCCGTTTGAAATACCGTCCTAACATTAAATTTATCACCTATACGGCGTAGCGTATCTGATTGTCCCTATTTTCAACATTTATGAAAACTCTATCAACAAAGGCTTCAGGGTATTGATTTTGTACCTCTCTGATAAATTTTTCTCGTTATTTAATATTTCATTATTAGGTGAAATTATTTTGGTCCTATCGTATAAACATTTTTCAACACCCCTTTTAACATTTATTGACTGATTTGAGTTAAAATTTGCATATCTAGTAGTATGTGTTGGTTTTTTATAAACGCTTGTTTCAGTTGTATTATTTACACTTTTAATTAAAACATTTAAAAACGGTAGATCATTCCTCTTTTCAAAGATCTATATATAAAAAATATATATATCTGAATCGGACATTAAATAAACTTTTTATAGGAGTGGTTCCAGGAAAAAAGGTACACACTGTATAATTAATTGCAGAATTTTTAAGAGGTCATATTCTTACAATGTTGTTGCTTGCGTTAACGGTTTGATTAGATTAAATTTATTAAATTTCAATTCATCATTTCAGACATTTAAGCTTAATTACAAAAATTATTTACTAAACTCTCAGTAAAATCGTAACTGTGTTATTTTTTGTGCCATCATCATATTCTGTTAATTTATTATATTACAGTCTCGAATTTTTTTGTCGATTTTTTTTTCTATAGCATGTATTGTGTATAATTAGTTTAAACTATTTAGGTTAGAGTACCATTTCCTTCTTCTTCGTTTCATTTCCCGCTGAATTCGCTTGACGGATGAATTCCATGGAAACATCATATTATTTATTTATTTATTAATAAACTGCATCCAGGAATATTGTCCACTAGGTGGATTTGGCGGGGGAGAGAAAGAACGAAGAAACTGATCCGACTTATAATTATTGATTATTGTGATGTCTAGTTGTGGTTATTTGTATTATTTTGTGTGGGCATTGGTGGAAGAACAGAATCTGGATTTATTCAGAATTCTGAACCATTTAGCCCTTTATTTACCTTGTAATTTGTGTTTTATTCTCATATTACTGTATCTATTTTCTTTGGGTAAGTAATAAATTTATTATTATTATTATTAAATGCACCTGAAAACAAATTTTATTTCGTTATTATTTGTCGCTTACTAAATGTCACCTGTATCGTGAGACACTCTGTATATAAAATTTATAAAAGGTTTTCATTTACGAATGGAAGCTATAAAACAAGAAAAAATAAGGTAATAGCTCATCAAAATTAATGTTTTCTGTCTGCTTACCTCAAATTACTTATCAAGTGTATTAATATAAAATTAGTTCAATTAAAGAATATCATTCTGTTTATTCTTTCTGGCATTTTTATCAATAGATAAAGATTTCTTGTGCGGTCGCTTAAATTGTATGGGATGACGGCGGCTATTTTTTATCTTCTCTAAAGCTATTATCTCTTATATTTCCTTCTCGCAATTTTTCTTAGTTCGGCTTCAAGCCCTAATATCATCTATATATTTTGATATTGTGATAGGATTTCTCCAAATGTGAAAGATCCCCAATCCCAGAGGGGTAATATGTTAAGTTTCCCTTACGGAATATTATGAACTATTTGGGCTCGGAATTGAATTTTTTTTTCAAGAATCTTGTTTAATTTATATTTTATTATGTATACAATGTGTCCACAGCAAAGCGGTATTAGGGTGTAAATGACAATTTCTTTTGGATTACAAACACAATTTTTTGTATTCTGCTCTTGCTTCACCCAAAAATTATTTTTAGAATGTTAAACTTTAAAAAAATTACAGAGGGCGCTCATAACAGCTTAAAATAAAAATCGCATCAGGTAAAGTCCTTTTCTGTGCCAAATATTGAAAAATTTTATTAGAAAAACTTGCTCAGAATTAAACAATATGACGACGTATCAAATTACAGAAATACATACATTTTTTTTATTTATAAAATTTTAATGTTTTAAAAAGAATATGCCATGGAACCAAAAATAAAATTGATCCGTCTTTGTCTTAGAATAATTTATTGTTTGTATTAACAATGTCAACTCTATAAGAAAAAGTTTATCTAGTACTATGCTATGGCACTGGCGAACCTAGCATGAAAAATGTGATTTCAAAGTTTAATGAAAAGTTTCCAAATATCATCTTAACGACACAGGGCATGTAGAATTGTGAGAAGATTAAAAAAAACCGGAAATGTAAATTAAGCAGACTAGGCAAAAGAAACAGTACAATGAAGATGATGCAGCAACATTATTAGCGATGAATTCTCTCAGAGAGAATTCAAAATTATCTTTAAGAAAACGTACTGTCGTGAGAAACAAAACTTTTTTTTTCTAATGTAAATCTGACTCTATTTGAATATATAATGAGTAGAACAAATAAAACACATATCACTTTTAAATTATTTTTTATTTTAATGCTGTAGTTATTGCTATAGTAAATGATGGATGGTTAATGAGACAAATTGCACTGCGTTATAATGTTAACAAAAATTTGGTTTGTAACATTTTAAGAAAGTGGAGAATAAACGGTGCGATTAGTAGAAATCCTGGTTCAAAGGACAAAGGATATCCTACTTAACAAGAAACTAACTATTAATATTTCGTCATTGCACCATTTCTATTTATAACTTCTATAAGTCTGTTTGGCATAGAATTAAATAACTTTATACAATAATCATTAGCAATAATATTTATCCAAGCATTATTTACTATTTCCAGTCATTCTTCGGCATTCCGTGGTCTCACATTTTGTTTTTGGATACTTCTTACGAGTAGTCCCCATACTTCTTCCACAGGGTTAAGAACTGGACTATGACTGGGTCAGTTAAGAACATTGATGTTGTTATCTTGAAACCAGTTAGTTACGGTATGAGCAGTATGAACGGAACAATTGTCTTGTTGAAATATGAACTCATTATTAGGAAATAATTGTGACACAGATATTGTCTAAAATCCTAATATACGTTTCACTATTAAATCGTTCCTCAATATGCCACAAAACACCTAGACCACGTGCCGATATCCAAGCCCACATATTGAAGGAAAATCTACCACTTTTATCATTGTTAGATATATATTTCTTATCGAAGTACTCGGAGGGCGGTAAACACGAATACGACCGCTGTGTGTTGACTGGAAAGTTTTTTCGTCTGTAAAGATTATATTGTTCCAAAAACTTACATCTTGCGCTAAACATTCAAGCGCAAATCCTACTCAAGCTACTTTATGTTCAGCTTTAAGTAAGTATTTCTGTGCTGCTGCATGACAGCGTAGCTCCGATTCTCTTCCTTGCCGGCAACCAGTACTACTCGAAACAAAGTTTTTCGATTCAAACCAAGATTTCGATGTAATCTTGAGTACGGTGATGAAGGTAAGCGCTTATACTTTTGTATGTTAATGGAGGAAAAATTTGCAGAAGGCCAGTTTTTTCATGGACATCATTTTCTTCGATGAAGCAACTTTTATCACCAATGGTGTTGTGTCTAGTCAGAATCGCCGCTACTGGAGCGATACAAATCCAAATTTTAGAATTGTTACCGATAGTCAATATTCTAAAAGAGTTAATGTTTGGTGTGTAATATCCTACAATGGTATAATCGGACCATACTTCATTGATGGAAAATTAAATTAGCATACATATTTAAATCTAGTGGAAAAATTCTTTCATGAATATCTACTTTGCCACTAGTCGAAAGAGAACGTTTGTATTTTCAGCACGATGGTTGTTCAGTCCACAGCACACAGATAGTAAGGAATTGGCTAAATAATAAATTTCCAGAAAAATTGATTGGACGATTTGGATCCTTTCCGTATCCACCCAGATCGCCTGATTTGACTATTTGCGATTTTTATTTATGGGGCCATCTGAAGCAAATTGTTTATTCCCATGATGTAAATGTCTTGAAAGAGAGAATTACAGATGCTATAAATTCAATTAACCTTCAAGCCATTCAAATTAGTTAATTTAAGAACAGAGTTGAGATGTTAGAACATAATATTTTTAGTCGCCAACTCCTCTATAAAATCCTTATTTTACTATAAGGAATGTAACTTAATTGCATATTACCATCAAAACGCTAATGCTTCGATTGCAACAAACACCAGCCGAAAGACTGATCCTACTTAAAGGAGCTCTCGTGCCAGTCGTCCCACACCACTTGCAGACTGCAGTTTCGAGTTGTTGGCTCTCGTCAGTGCAAGGTAGGCATATGACGACCAACACGAGGATCCCTTGGCCATTTGGTACATTTCGGTATCTTTAGGATAGCGACATGTAAAATAGTCAGCAGGCGCCATCTAACGGTCCACCAGTGTCACCAATAATACCGCTTGCTGTGGACACGTATATGTAAAATACATTAGAAGACATTATTCACTTTTAATTAAATAAATTGATATGAATTATAGTATCCTCCAATAGGAATTGAGAATACAAAAATATGTCATTTAGTTTGTTGCTAATTTCAAGTTAGTTTACATTTTGCTGTCAGTTCTCTAAAAAGTTTATAACCTCGTACAGCTAACGGGTATATGTGAAAAAGTAAAAATACAGATCTGCGATGGAAATAACATAAAATCTCTGCATGTATTATGTAAATATTATTTCTCTATTTTTTATAAATGTTCTTTTTTGTTTTTAGCATTTATCGCCTTTGATTTAATTCAAATACTAAAGTATAAACCGTATATTTTCTGTCTTTATAACTTTCTGTATAAATTGATTGGCAACCAGAATGAATACCAACGCAAATAACAAGTGTAATGAAAACACAATGTCAAGGGAAACATGCATTCAGTTGTTCCGAGGCTTTGTTTTCTTTTCATTCGCTGCACTATCAGCCTCAAGTGTTGCAGCATCCACACCCCCGCTGTACACCAGCACGTCCGACCGAAACTTAGTTTATTAATTGGGAAGCCACAAAGTTGTTTACAATTACTCCATAATATCATGGAAATTTAAATCAATTTGGCTACTTTAGGTAGGTTTAGGATGGAATTATCCAGAGCTGCGTTACGGCAGTAGAGGCCAAAACCGCAGATAGGAATTTCATAAACTTTGAAGTGTTGCGGAACTACTGCAGTGGCGTATTTTGGACCTGGAAGGTAAGAAATATCTTCTTAGTTTAATGACTGAAAAGAAATAAACGTACAAGTTTATTCATTATAAATTGCCCACAACTTATCATAGTTATTATTGCCTATAGAAGAAAAAGTTTTAGATAAAAGTTGTGTGGTTACGTCTGAATTTTGTTAAAATGCTATCAGAAGTACAGTAGCGTGCAGATTTCAGGGGGTACAATTTTTTTATTTTTTTTTTAAATGGGATACCCTATACAGGCTGTCCATTTCATCAGGGCCCTCGAGAATATCTCACTTAATATCGGTCGTACAAAAAAAATATTTTTACGAAAATTGTGCTGATTTATATAACCTACAAAATGGTTTAAAGACATTTCAAATCCATGGCCTACTTTAAGAGTTATGGCGGTTAATATCGAAAATGCGGAAAATGTATTTTGAGATATACTCTTCAGACTGTTAAAAACATTATTTTGAAACGGGCGGGAAATGCCGCCATTAAATAGAGTATTTTCCTCCCTTTTCAACGATATATCACATACCATATTTATTCATTGGTACTACAATAGTAATTATAAAAACATTTTCTTAAACCAATAAATTTTTTTTAACAAGCATTATACGTGCCGTGGAGAAGTATGATTAAATAAAACGATAAAATAATTCAATAAGTTGTTCAAATCTTTGCTATAATAAAACATTAACACAATTAAGAAGAATAAAGTAAATTCAGGTAACAAAAACAAAATAATAATCCAGAAAACAACATGGAGCAATTATGGAAAGAGTATTCGCAGTTATGCCAATCTATAGAGGTCCTTCATAAAAGCGTCACTCCTTGATCAGAAAGTTAAAATGTCTTTACCAATTAATTTAATTATAATATCCATTTGTTTGTATTTCATGAATTCACTATTATTTCAATTCTTTTAAAATAGTTGGCTATGAACAAACTTGACAATTTAATTTTTTGACATTCGATATTAAGCGAGATATTCTCGAGGGCCCTGATAAAATGGACACCCTGTAGATTATTAAATTATTGGAATGATCCTTTTTTCCTGATTTCAAAAATATACGAAATTATGTTACCCTTACCATTCACCGTTACCCTTACCATTCACCGTTTTTGAGTTATTAAACGTCAAACATCGTAGTTCAACTAGTTACTGTAAATATGAGTTTCTAATTCTTTTTCGATTTGTTAAAACTAAGCATAAGAATAATAATAATACTATGTTACTAGAGTTTAATTTTATTTCAATTTGGCGTCTGCAAATTACAGCGAAAAATTCACCTTAAAAAAGTTCAGCTCCAGTTCAATGAGAAAGTAAAATAGAGGTCGAGGTGCATCTATCTGATATTGAACTAGTATTATCCTAAGCTCCAACCAATGCTGTATCCCACCTGGCAACTGTCAAATAAATTACACCCAAGAATTGACAAACCGGCTTTACATCCACCTAAGTAACTTCGCGTAATCGATGAAAAGCCATCTTGAAACAGTTATTCGAACTTCCAAAGTGTTTGTGATATACACGCTGCAGATAGTTTGCTTTAAGTCTGCAAGTTGATGGATGCATTTTAATAAAATTCTGGAGAGACGTCGGCGGTAATTTAAGGGCCGTTAAACAAGGGAGCGCGACGATATTTGAGGGGCACACGCTAAATTTTCCGTCAAATTACCACTACTAATTTCGGTGTCAAGGAGACTTATTCGCCCTTCGCTGAACAAATATTAGGAGAACTATACTCGACTTAATATATTCATATATCCCTCGTTGTTTTTAGTATTAATTTCATCCAGCCTTCTCTACCCACTTCGACTTTATCAACAATGTATATCAGCTAAAAGTTTTTAATTTAATGCCAAGTACATTTTGAGTGAGGTAATTACATTTTAATTGTATAATTTGTGGCCTTTTGGATGAACGTTACTTTAGCATTTCAACCACGCACCGACCGCACCGTCTGTCTGAACTGTACGAGTTTGTCCACAGGACAAGGAGCTAAAAGAAGCGGAACTCTCTACACCGCTTTTGACATACGGACATTGACATTGCTTTGCTTTTGTTTTATCAATACTTAAAAATACCGACTATTTTATTGAACGTGTTAGACCAATATTGATGGTGACTGATGATGTATTCATGGAGACAGTAATACGGAAAGTGTAAGGCGAAGGAAAGGATGACCTGAATATTGGTAGACTACTGACAATATGATTGAAGTGCTAGTATTGACAATATTATTGATAGTGTAAGGTACGGTCGTGAGCAAAAAAAATAGGACAAGTCTTATAACGGTATTTTGCTAAAATCTAGTTGTGTACATCTAACTTTAATTTTTGTGACAATATCAGTTAGTTGGCATAGTTTGTTGCAAGTGTGCAAAAAACTAATATGCCTCATATAAGCGATTTAGTTAAATCTGGAGCTATTGCTAAAGCAGAAGATGGATGGTCAATGGTTGTATGTCCGGGTTTTTTCTATGTGTAACCCCCTTCCGCACAAGCCTCTGGCTTCTGGAATTGGGGATTGTCTAATTTCTGCGGTGTTTATTTATATTTATTATTATTATTTTGGCATCTATTTAGGTACCATGATTTCGCAAAATTCCAATCAGCGATCAGGTCATCGTCGTTAAGTTCTTGAACCAAATGATTTTTCATTTTTTAGAAGGCACAATATGGACGTTTTACTAACATCATTATCGGCCGCAACGTCTCTTGTAGGTTTATGTGGATTATCTTGAATACCTAACAATATATCCAATTTCTTTTCATCGTCTAAAATGCGTTTCCTACCACATTTAGGAATATCTGTGACATTTCCAAATTCACGGTTTTCTACTGTACTGACCGTACACTGTGAAATGCGGCGATCAGGATACTTCGTATTGAAAATTTCGAAAATCTGCTTCTGCGTTCTTGTTTTATCACGACATCCTAATATCAAAATTCTGGTGTCCAGTCTGGATTCCCTTTATAAAACGTAGGTTCCTTCTGGACATTGCCAGGTAGTCCATTGATGTACTCTTGTTGGGATATTTTAGCTAACAGCTGTTTGTTTCATCCCACAGTTTCTTGAATTCATTGTGGGCGTTCTTTTTAATTATTTGTATTATCGCCCTGATCGGTAACAGACTGGCCGGGCCTGGTCCAAAAATACTTAGGCCTGCTGCCTTCTTAACCAATCTGTCGGCTACTTTGTTGCCACTCACTGTGCGTGTCCTTTCACCCAGCATACCAGTAAGTTATTCATGCTGGAGGCAGCCACAAGTGCTTGGTGACATTCCCATACTACTCCTGTGGTAATTTTGTAACTTCTTGGGGCTAGTAATCATTGTCTACAATCTGTGTAGATCCTGATTGTTTTGCCCGTAATTTGTCTACGGACAATCTCTTTTGCAGCTATGGTTATGCCCGCCAGTTCCGTTTGTAATATGTACTGACAAAATTAGCTAAACAATAAAAAAATTGCTGTATAAGGTGAAGTACAATACTTGAAATACGTATGAAAATAACATTTTTAAAAACTTTTTATCAGTTTTAACTACAGTAATTCTATATAGGCTGGGGCCGTTACCTTTTTGAGATGAAAAAATTAATAGCAGGCAACGGCCGGCTGGAATATATAGTTGAGGTCATAAAAAATGAAAAAAAAAACTTTGGAACTTGAGATGAAGGGAAGTAGTGAAATGGGGTGCTATTTAAGGGATGATTGGTTAAGTTGTGGCGACGATATCGCTGATGTTTTAAGTTGTAAGCCTCGTTAAATGCGTCTCCGACGACAACTAACAGTCATATATTGTCAAATGCTTATTAGGCTGGGGCCGTTACGGATTTTTAATGCCGAAAAAAAAAAAATAATAGCAGGCAACGGTCGGCTGGAATATATAGTTGAGGTCATAAGCAATGAAAAAAAAAACTTTGGAACTTGAGATGAAGGGAATTAGTGGAATGGGGTGCTATTTAAGGGATGAAAACCGTTTTTTGTGATTTGTGGAGAAACGTGACCTCCTAGAGAAAAGTGTTTCATACAAAAGTTGTAGATAATAAAAAAATCTAAAACTTTTATTGTATATATATTTTTCGACATAACCTCAAAGTTTGCGAGAAAATGACGAAAAACCGATTTTTCTGTTTTTATTTTTTTTCTTGCGTGAAAATTATTTAATTTAAATGAAACTTTGTGAAAGTACGTAATTGTTTGCATATAATAAGCATGAATTTTTTTCAATTATGGGAAATAAATATTTTTCGAGATTTTACCATTTTTCCGAAAAAACACCCCTATCTTCGGCGAACAACTTTATTGATTTTTTTTTGGATTTTGATGTTTTACTAGTGCTCATTTTTTTCGTCGAGATGTCTACTTTCAAATGGTACGTCGATGTTAGTGATTTATTGTCATTTAGCAGCTTAAAATTAAGAAAAACCGAATAAAAAAATTTTCGAATCTCGAATTTGTCGATTTTTTTCATTATTTTGGGCGGGCATTTCAAATACCTGTATGCTGAGAAATTTCAAATTTTGTGAAAAATTTTTTTTTTTTGTTTGAATACGTAACAGTATTTTTTTTGTTTGTATTCAATTTTAGCGTGACTTCCAATAACTAAATTCATTCAACTTTAGTTATTTTATACTAAAGTAAGTTTTTTCATTAAAATATTATGAATTATTCACATAAATATGCTAAAAAATTGAAAATAATGAAAAAAATCGACAAATTCGAGATTCGAAAAATTTTATTTTCGGTTTTTCTTAATTTTAAGCTGCTAAATGACAATAAATCACTAACATCGACGTACCATTTGAGAGTAGACATCTCGACGAAAAAAATGAGCACTAGTAGAACATGAGAATTCAAAAAAAATCGCCGAAGATAGGGGTGTTTTATCGGAAAAATCGCAAAATCTCGAAAAATGTTGATTTCCCATAATGGAAAAAATTCATACCTATTATATGCAAATAATTACGTACTTTCACAGAGATTCATTTAAATTAAATAATTTTCACGCGAGAAAAAAAATAAAAACAGAAAAATAGGTTTTCCGTCATTTTCTCGCAAACTTTGAGGTTATGTCGAAAAATGTATAGAATAAAAGTTTTACACCTTTTTATTATCTACAACTTTTGTATGAAACACTTTTCTCTAGGAGGTCGCGTTTCGCCACAAATCACGAAAAACGGTTTTCATCCCTTAAATAGCACCCCATTCCACTACTTCCCTTCATCTCAAGTTCCAAAGTTTTTTTTTTTCATTGCTTATGACCTCAACTATATATTCCAGCCGACCGTTGCCTGCTATTAATTTTTTTTTTTCGGCATTAAAAATCCGTAACGGCCCCAGCCTAATAAGCATTTGACAATATATGACTGTTAGTTGTCGTCGGAGACGCATTTAACGAGGCTTACAACTTAAAACATCAGCGATATCGTCGCCACAACTTAACCAATCATCAAAAGTTTTAGAAAACACTCGACGCGACGCAGTTTGCAAGTTTTTCTTGGTAATTCGAAAATCAATCGGAGTTCTTTGTATTGAATTACAAAACTTTTAGGGTTTTTCTACGACAAATGTTTTCTTAAACCTTCTGCTTAAGAGATTATAAAGATCCACAATAGTGCGGACAAAGTTAAAATGTTAAAATTTTCTGAAGAATATAAGTTCATGTTTAGAGGATTATGATTATCATAATATTAGGTAAATGAAAATACATCATAATTTAAATTTAAAAAAAAACTAGTTCTTATATGCATTGTTCCAATCAGGGAATCAGGATTAAGTTATTAATAACAATAATTGAATGAAATAATTCACGCAATATTACAGTCAAACATTGATGAGAAAAACATATTTCCAACAAATGTGGAGTTATCTATAATTTAAAAAATCGCAGTGTCTGATTTTGTCGGATTAAAATGATCATCAGTCAACTTGAATATTATTAGGGCTATATTTTTTACCAAAATTGATCCTTAAAACCACCTAGCCTCAATAGACTTTTTGTAAATTTTAGTTAAAAAATTATTTATTTATAGGCAGGTAGGTAATATAGCTCTAATATTGACAATATTATTGATCGTGTAAGGTACGGTCGTGAGCAAAAAAATAGGACGAGTCTTACAACGGTATTTTGCTAAAATCTAGTTGTCATCTAACTTTAATTTTTGTGACATTGTCATAATTTATTGCAAGTGGGCAAAAAACTAATATGCCTCATATAAGCGATTTAGTTAAATCTGGAGTTATTGCTAAAGCAGAAGATTGATGGTCAATGAGACAAATTGCGCTACGTTATAATATTGACAAAAATTCGGTGTGTAACATTTTAAGAAAGTGGAGAATAAACAACGGTACGATTAGTAGAAATCCTGGATCAGGGCGACGAAGGATATCAACTCAACAACAAGATTTGCAATTGGTAAATGCTTTAGTAGAAAGTCCATTTTACTCAGTTATTCAAGCTGCTGAAGAAAGGAATTTTCCTGGATCGTGTAAGAGAATCGGAGCTACGCTGTCATGCAGCAGCACAGAAATACTTGCTTAAAGCTGAACAAAAAGAATCTCGAGTAAGATTTGTGCATGAATTTTTAGCGCATGATGTAAATTTTTGGAACAATGTAATCTTTACAGACGAAAAAACTTTCCAGTCAATCCACAGCGGGCGTATTCGTGTTTACCGCCCTCCGAATACTCAATGTATATCTAACAATGATAAAATTGGTAGATTTTCCTTCAATATGTGGGCTTGAATATTGGCACGTGGTCCTGGTGTTTTGTGGCATATTGAGGAAGGATTTAATAGTGAAACGTATATTAGGATTTTAGACAATAATATGCTCCCTTCTGTGTCACAATTATTTCCTAATAATGAGTTCATATTTCAACAAGACAATTGTTCGGTTCATACTGCTCATACCGTAACTAACTGGTTTCAAGGTAACAACGTCAATGTTCTTCACTGGCCCAGTCATAGCCCAGATCATAACCCTGTGGAAGAAGTATGGGGACTACTCGTAAGAAGTATCCAAAAACGAAATGTGAGACCACGGAATTCCGAAGAATTACTGGAAATAGTAAATAGGTAATGCATGGGAATATATTATTACTAATGATTATTGTATAAGGTTATTTAATTCTATGCTAAACAGACTTACAGAAGTTATAAATAGAAATGGTGCAATAGCGAAATATTAAGAGTTAGTTTCTTGTTAAGTAGGATATCATTTGTCCTTTGATTCAGGATTTCTACTAATCGTACCGTTTATTCTCCACTTTCTTAAAATCACTAAATTTTTGTCATAACGCAGTGCAATTTGTCTCATTAACCATCCATCATTTACTATAGCAATAACTACAGCATTAAAATAAAAAATAAATTAAAAATTATATCTGTTTTATTTCGGCTACTCATTACATAATCAAATAGAGACAGATTTACATTTAAAAATAAAGAAAGGGTTTGTTATCGTCCTCGCCGAGGAACTACAGAATGTTCAACAAGCTTTAGAGAAGAACGGATACAGTCAAAGCAATATACAACGAATAGTAAATAACCAGAGGAGAACTATAGAAGAAGAACAGCAACAACCAACAACGTATGCATGCCTACCCTACGTCGCGGGAGTTACAGATAGGCTGAAGAAGATTTTATTCAAAAAGAAATTAGGTGTGCGGTTTCGAACAGTGAAGAAAATACAGCAGATGCTTCCCTCAGTCAAAGACCCTGTCCTCAAACTGTTATCAAAAGGTGTTTACCAGTTGAAGTGCACATGTGGTAAGAGCTACATCGGACAAACAGGACGGAGTATCCAGTGCAGAACCAAAGAACACCAGAGAAATACCAGATTTGGATACACGAATAGGTCGACGATAGCAGAACATGTCCATAACAACGAGAACCATAAAATCGACTACGAGGACGTCAATATATTAGACAGGAATACGCACTATTATCCGCGAATCAATGGAAATGATGAAAAACGTGAACAACTTTAACAGAGAGGATGGGTATCGACTTAGTAACACGTGGAGACTGGTATTGCCAAGTACCAGCACCGTAGTAAGTCACGGTCAACCAAACACGACGAATAAGCAGCGAAGCGAGCCAAGCGCGACCAATGACCAGCGAAGCGAAGCGGCGCCTAGGTATATAACGAGGATTGTAACACAACAAATTCAGTCCTTAGAATCCTTCTGAAGAAGCTGACAGGATGATCAGCGAAACTTCAAGTCAAGTTCGAGACCACGGCAAGACCCGGAAGAAACTACTTCATTAGACAACGGTCGTGAAAACCTGCATTCTACTATAAAAATAAGCATTTCCAAAATATGCTCAATACAGTTCTGATGTAGCATTATCTTTATTAATGATAATATTATGTGTTTACACCCTTTAGTAAATACCCCAAGCATAGATTCAATAACTGCAACAAATATTGTCATAATTTAAATACTTCTTATTTAAATGGAAGTGAGTATAGTACAAAATTTAACGTACTACTGGGATATTTCCAGACTAGGGACGTCGGCGATGCGCCTTAATCGCTGAAACAGGAAGACGTTAAGTAAATGAATAAAGAACCAGTCTTTTAAGCATGTTAAAAACCATTCAGTGTACTTGTATGGTTTACTTTATTGTATTAATAGTGATGAATTAATTTTTCAAATGAAGTTATTCCGCATAAATTGCATAGGAGAAGTAAGCCAACTTTATCATTGGCTGCGCTCCCATTCTCCCCTAAACCCAAAAGGCTGATCCTTAGAGGATGACTTAAAGACGAATTACAGGATGTATAGGGAGCAGGTGGGTACAATGTCTTATTATATCTGGATTCTATTAAACTCAAGCTCGTGTGGATCCGCTTGAGCAAATCTCCCGCGGCTTGGATTACGCATACAGTCATCATTCATACATACAGATCAGATCGCTCTACCTTGTCTCATTTCGCATTTATTTTGACAAGACAAGTTGAATTCGATGAAATTACGCTCGGCGCCGAATACCAAACTCGCAGATATGAAGCGTATAATTATTAACGAGATTTATTCGAGCTTCTCTGCGGGCGGCTCTTATCGGGAAGAAATAATTGTTGCCTCTTATGAGGCCTTCCAAATGAAATACTCTGATTTTATTAACTTGTAAAGCGGGAATTAATTGAGAGGGAAATGAAATTACTGATCTTGAATACGCTGATTTAGGGAACCGCGCGTATCATCTTGCGGCAAGCAATTGATTTAGCCACACAAATATTTATTTAACCTTTTTGTTGAATGTCACTGAAGCCGGGTTGATTAACATTTAGACAATGTTAGTTGTTGGTATTTGCATACCGACTGTCTATTTTACGAGGGCCACATCAAATATCTCGCTTAATTTCTATTGTGGCAGAATAAAATTTTAGAAACAGTTATCCCATTTTTTGTGAGCTATATTTCTATAAAAAGAAATTTGAAATCCATAGCCTATCTTGTGAGATATACACTAATATACAGGGTGTCTCACCGGGAACTGAATCGATCGATATAGAGAAAAGTACGCATCAGAAAATTTTTAAAATTTAGATAATTACTAATGTCGATGTGGCCAATCCAACTAAAATAATTACAAGCAGCTGGCACTTCCGCTTATACCGGAAGTCGATACCAACTTGCTTATTTCAAACGGAACACCCTATATATTCTAGGGTTTTCGAAAAGAGCATAATATTCTGAGTCGAAAATATGTAGCATATCCTATACCTAAACCTAGCCGTTTCAGTGATATTTGACATTTTATAGAAAATTTGACAGGTGCAACGGTTTGCAAGAACCGTTATAACTTTCTTCGTGTAAAAGATCCTCATTTGCTTCTTGTCACGTAAAAAGAACACAAGGAGAACTACATTCTACAACTAAAATAAATTCAATAGTATCGTACCAAATGTTCCGTTTTTCGCGTTACATTTTGTCAATTTCAAATCGCGAAAACTTGTTTAGGTCAAATGGAACACTCTGTATTTTTTTACGTCAAGTTGTGTCAAATTGAATTCCCTTTTTTCTGGTGTTAGCATTGTGGGGGTTAAAGTTACAACTTTTTGAAATATTTGCGATTTTATTAGAAATTCATGAATTGTTGTAATCATTTCATCAAAATACCCATGATTAGAAACAATCAGTCATTATCTTATGTCAAAAAATGCTAGCACGTTTAAATTGCACCCACGAAGACTTTTTAAATTTGTTTATTATTTATGGAGAATGTGATACAGTAATATCAAGAACTTGCAGTACATTTGCTAGTTGATATCCAGAAAAACGGAAACCGTCACCAAACACTGTAAAACGCATACTGGAAAATTTTAAAAATTATGGCTCTGTCAAGGCAAAAATGCAAAGAAGAAACCCAATTGTTGATGATGAAGACATTGAAATAGTCATTCTGGGATATTTTCATGCATTTCCAAGGATGTCATTAAGACAAGCTGCTTTGGAATCGGGACTATGCAAGGATTCAATTCACAGAATCTTATTAAAACATAAGTTTCACCCATTTTCATTCCATATGGTTGAAGGATTAAAAGAAACAGATTTCCTAAGAAGACAGACTTTTTGTGAGTTTATTCTAATAAGGTCTGAGGGTCACGATTCTTATTTGGGAAATATTATATGGACAGATGAAGCAAAATTTACAAAAAATGGACTTTTTAATAGACACAATTCGCATTATTGGAGTGACTCAAATCCTCATATGTTCAGAGAGCGAAACTTTCAGGAAAGTTGGCAGTCCAATGTTTCACGATTTATCAATTTTGGATTATTTCATTTGGGCAACTATTAAAAATAAAGTTTATGAGAGCCCATTAACAACCACTGAAGATTGTATGCAAAGAGTAAGAAATACATTTCAAAACATATCACAGGATTCAATTAGAAGAGCTACCCATGAGGAACTAATCCAAAGGTGCGATAAATGTGTCGAGGTTCGAGGGCGGAATTTTGAGCAATTATTAAATTAAAATGAAATCATATTTTAAATTGATCTTATCTCTGCTATTTTAGTTGATGCCATATCTTCGATTAATACGCATGTTACAATGTTAGTGTTATTTTGCGTTTCTGTGGATATCGAGTAGCAAATGTGCTGCAAGTTCTTGATATTACTTTATCACATTCTCCATAAATAATAAACAAATTTAAAAAGTCTTCGTGGGTGTAATTTAAACGTGCTGGCATTTTTTGACATAAGATAATGACTGATTGTTTTTAATCATGACTATTTTGATGAAATGATTACAACAATTCATGAATTTCTAATAAAATCGCAAATATTTCAAAAAGTTGTTACTTTAACCCCCACAATGCTAATATCAGAAAAAAAGGAATTCAATTTTACACAACTTGACGTGTTTCCAGGGTTTCCATTTGACCTAAACAAGTTTTCGCGGTTTGAAGTTGACAAAATGTAACGCGAAAAACGGAACATTTGGTATGATATTATTGAATTTATTTCAGTTGTAGAATGTAATTCTCCTTGTGTTTTTTTTACGTGACAAGAAGCAAATGAGGATCTTTTACACGAAGAAAGTTATAACGGTTCTTGCAAACCGTTGCACCTGTCAAATTCTCTATAAAGTGTCAAATATCTCTGAAACGGCTAGGTTTAGGTATAGGATATGCTCTTTTTGAAAACCCTAAAATATATAGTGTTCCATTTGAAATAAGTAAGTTGGTATCGACTTCCGGTATAAATGGAAGTGCCAGCTGCTTGTAATTATTTTAGTTGGATTGGCCGGACCGACATTAGTAATTGTCTAAATTTTCAAAATTTTCTGATGCGTACTTTTCTCTATATCGATCGATTCAGTTCCAGGTGAGACAACCCTGTATTACAAAAATCTGAAAAATAGGAAAACCACAAACGGTTATAGCTTCCTTAGTTGAGGAGATACAAAAAAAGTTAAATGGATGAAAGTTAACGGCAGAGATAATAAGAATAATAATGTGTATCAAAAAATTCGAAAACGCGGTATCTACGAGGGGTTAATTTGCCATCATAAAAATAAGGTCCAATTACTTTAGTCCCTAAAAGACCCACCCAAACATTCGTAGAAAATCTTTCTTGGAAAGCAGTCTCTCTGCACCAATGTGCATTTTCTCGTATCCAGTTATAATGCATATCTCTATTGAAAAATCCCATTATTAGAAAAATTTTATTCGTCCGACCAAAGAATTCTGCTACATAACAGTGGGTCATTTTGAACTTTCCACGCTTTGTAGCATCGAAATCGTTTTTTTAAATATTTTCCTTTGCACTGTTTTTTTTATGCGGCAGTTTCTCTAATTTGTCTCAAAGAGGTTTCTTCATTTTGGTTAACATAATTCAATACTCTATTCACTTTCCTTACATTATCCGCAACGTGCCCTCGCTTACTACTTTTTTTTTGAAAATGAACCGTCCGTTTTTAGATTTTGAACTAACTTCCTAAACATAGTTCGATTTGGCTGCGGGGCATCTGAAATCTATTTCCGTAAACCGTGACTGCTATCTCAGCGTCAAAATTGCACTGACAATAAATGGTAATCATATCGAATTTGTTATTATTGTACACCATAATTACAGACATAAAATTGGTCTTAGAACTCGACAACGCAACATACAAAATGTTTCATCTCCGAATCCGAAAGGTAGTCAATATTTAGGTCTCCACATAAAATAACTTTATCATTGTTTTGACAAATTTTATTCAAAACATTATCTAGCGACAATAAGAAATCATTTGTACTATAAATACGTTGTGGTGATCTATATATCAATAGCATTTTAAAAGTATTTTGATACAGTTTTAATTCAATACTAATTAACAATAATTTTTTCAATTGAGGATTCTAAAACGTAAGATAATTCTTTAATTTTAAATCTCTCATCATCTTTACAAAAAATGACTACACCACCATTTTTATATTCTTTCCTACAAAAAATTGACACTCTCTCCAACTCGTTTATCTTTATAGCATCAAATTCTGTTGGCGTAAGCCAGTGTTATGTTAGGTAAACAATGTCAATATCCTGCAAATTTAAGCAAATCTCTAATTCCTCAGTTTTATTCTTAATACTTTGAATATTTTGATGTAGTATTTTAAGTTTTTGACATGTTGATTGTTTCGATTCATTATTAAACTTACAATTTACTGATTGCTATTCGCTATTTAACTGCTTTATTTTTTTTTCTCCTTTTCTATTTGTGTGGCTCTCGTTAAATAGACAGGCGGCATAGAGGTGAGCTACTAACCTGTGTAATCCGGTATGTTTTTGACTCCTCCAGCGACTGTTCTATTACACTCGACAAAATCCATCCGAGCAAACTTTAAAACCTTAATTCCCCAGGCCCAGCGGGGACGACACAGAACGTGACTGCATGCGAATTTACTTTGGCATGTCCAATATATAATGCATTTTTAATCATCGTACGCCGACAAGATCCATTCGGTACAACTTCAGGCTGAAACCCAAATGTAAATATCCCTCTCCCTTCAATTATACAGCAGCAGTAGCGGTAAAATCAATCAAACTAATCAGCCGGTTCTTTGATCTGACAAATACGCGGTGTTTTCTCGCCTAACTATGAAACAAATTACCTGGAGAATAACGGGATAAAACAAACCGTACATTAACACAATACAGTACAAAGTAGATGCGCGCTCTTTGTGCTAAAGGTTGTCAAGATACGTTATCCTTTACGTCTTTCCGAAGGGTGATTCCCTCCAAGGATGAACTAGGGAGAAGCGGAGTACATCACGCATTATTTTAACACTCCCAGAAAATAAAGCATGGTGTATAATAGACATTTTAAGGAGAGAATTGCTTTGTAATCGTTGTTTCTTCGCTAAAATTGAAATGAAAAATTAAGCATTAACTTTGAAAAGAAAGACTTTGTACAGCCACAGCTACATGCTTGTTCCATACCGTAACTGGTCATGTAAATCGTAAGACTTGTTGATATTGGGCAAGTGCAAATCCCCTCTGGATGCAAGAACACCACGCCTCTGGGTACTGACCCCCAAAAGGTCAATGTTTGGGCTGGAATTGTCGGTAACACAATTATGGGACCATACATTTTTTAGGAAAATAAATGGACCTTTGTTATCTACAATTTCTACAAGAATTGGTCTGGTCGATAGCCGAGTGGGTTAAGGTGCGGGTTGGCAATCGCGATTAATCATACGGACATCGCACCACCGGGTTCGAATCCTGGCTCCGGCACTGTCGGAGGAAATGGTTGTATGTCCGCGTTTTCAATGTGTAACTCCCTTCCGCACAAGCCCTGATTTCTGGAATTGGGGGTTGTCTAATTTCGGTGGTGTGGTGTTTATTATTATTTCTATTAACAACTCTAAGCAGACTATTTCCAAATAGGAATGACCTATGGTCTCAGCAAGATGGGGGCGCGCCGCCTCTTTACGCTATTTCCGTAAGGAATTATCTAAATGTTTGTTTTCGTAATTGATCAATAGGTCGAACAGGGTCAATTGAGTGGCCACCTAGGTGTTCAGATTTAACTCCTCTCAAATTTTTTCTATGGGGGATATATAAAAAACAAAGTTTATGTAAATAGACCGGAACGTTTAGAAGATTTAAAAGAACGAATAAGAGTGGATAATTCATAAATAACTGCAGAAACGATAGTAAAAGTTCAAAAAGCATTTGTTTCCCATCTATGCCAACGTACTATTGCTAAAGATCGAACGTTTGAACATTCATTGCAATGATTACTGTTAAAACATCGAATATTTTTTTCTGTACCTTGTATATATATATATATATATATATACACGAGTTTTTCGAATTTTTTTATACACATTATTAATTCTTATTGTCTTTGCCGTCAACTTTCATCCCTTTAACTTTTTTCGTATCTCCTCAAATAAGAAGGCTATGTTTTCCTATTTTCCAGGTTTTTCTAATATATCTCACAAAGTTTCAAATTTCGTTTTACTGAAATATAGGTCACAAAAAATGGGATAACTGTTTCCTATGACTATGAAATAATGAATTTATTTCATACTTTTCCATACATGTATATTTCCTAATAGTCGATAATTACTAATGTCGATGTGGCCAATCCAACTAAAATAATTACAAGCAGTTGGCACTTCCGCTTATACCGGAAGTCGATACCAACTTGCTTATTTCAAATGGAGCACCCTATATATTTTAAGGTTTTCGAAAAGAGCATAAAATTCTGAGTCGAAAATATGCAGCGTATCCTATACCTAAACCTAGCCGTTTCAGAGATATTTAACATTTTATAGAAAATTTGACAGGTGCAACGGGTTGCAAGAACCCTTATAACTTTCTTCGTGTAAAAGATCCTCATTTGCTTCTTGTCACGTAAAAAGAACACAAGGAGAACTACGTTTTACAACTGAAATAAATTCAATATCATAAAAAGTGTTCCGTTTTTCGCGTTACATTTTGTCAACTTCAAACCGCGAAAACTTGTTTAGGTCAAATGGTACACCCTGTATTTGTTTATGTCAAGTTGTGTAAAATTGAATTCCTTTTTTCTGATATTAGCATTGTGGGGGTTAAAGCTACAACTTTTTGAAATATTTGCGATTTTATTAGAAATTCATGAATTGCTGTAATCATGTCATAAAAATAGCCATGATTAGAAACAATCAGTCATTGTCTTATGTCAAAAAATGCCAACACGTTTAAATTATACCAACGAAATTATTTATGGAGAATGTGATAAAGTAATATCAAGAACTTGCAGCACATTTGCTACTCGATATCTACAAAAACGCAAAATAACACTAACACTGTAACATGCATATTAATCGAATTGAAGATATGGCATGAACTAAAATAGCAGAGATAAGATCGATTTAAAATATGATTTCATTTTAATTTAATAATTGCTCAAAATTCCGCCCTCGAACCTCGACACATTTTTCGCACCTTAGGATTAGTTCCTCATGGGTAGTTCTTTTAATTGAATCCTGTGATATGTTTTGAAATGCATTTCTTACTCTTTGCATACAATCTTCAATGGTTGTTAATGTGCTCTCATAAACTTTATTTTTAATAGTTTCCCAAATGAAATAATCCAGAACTGATAAATCGGGCGAGCGAGGAGGCCATAAGAAAGGTCCATTATTGGCAATCCATTGATCATAAAAAGTTTCTTGTAAATAATTATTAATTAAATATGCGTTATGTGGGGGAGCACCGTCGTGCTGATAAAAAATGTTTCTATGTTCGGCGAGAGGTAAATTTTCTAAATAGTTATTATTCAAATTTTGTAAGATATTCAGATACCTTTCACCTAAAAAAAAACAAAAATTTACCCATACATATTAGCAGAAGAGAAAATTTAATTTACCGTTTAAATTTTCCTGATAAAATTGTAATGCAACCACTCTATCGTTTCTTATGGCACAGTAAACACTGAACTGCCAACTTTCCTGAAAGTTTCGCTCTCTCTGAACATATGAGGATTTGAGTCACTCCAATAATGCGAATTGTGTCTATTAAAAATTTTTAGTAAATTTTGCTTCATCTGTCCATATAATATTTCCCAAATAAGAATCGTGACCCTCAGACCTTATTAGAATAAACTCACAAAAATTCTGTCTTCTTAGGAAATCTGTTTCTTTTAATCCTTGAATCATATGGAATGAAAACGGGTGAAACTTATGTTTTAATAAGATTCTGTGAATTGAATCCTTGCATAGTCCCGATTCCAGAGCAGCTTATCTTAATGACATCCTTGGAAATGCATGAAAATATCTCAGAATGACTACTATTTCAATGTTTTCGTCATCAACAATAGGCTTTCTTCTTTGCATTTTTGCCTTGACAGAGCCATAATTTTTAAAATTTTCCAGTATGCGTTTTACAGTGTTTGGTGACGGTTTCCGTTTTTCTGGATATCGAGTAGCAAATGTGCTGCAAGTTCTTAATATTACTTTATCATATTCTCCATGAATAATTTAAAATGTCTTCGTTGGTATAATTTAAACGTGCTGGCATTTTTTGATATAAGATAATGACTGGTTGTTTCTAATCATGGCTATTTTGATGAAATGATTACAACAATTCATGAATTTCTAATATTTCAAAAAGTTGTAACTTTAACCCCCACAATGCTAATATCAGAAAAAAAGAGAATTCAATTTTACGCAACTTGACGTAAAAAAATACAGGGTATTCCATTTGACCTAAACAAGTTTTCGCGGTTTGAAGTTGACAAAATGTAACTCGAAAAACGGAACACTTGGTATGATATTATTGAATTTATTTCAGTTGTAGAACGTAGTTCTCCTTGTGTTCTTTTTACGTGACAAAAAGCAAATGAGGATCTTTTACACGAAGAAGGTTATAACGGTTCTTGCAAACCGTTGCACCTGTCAAATTTCCTATAAAATGTCAAATATCTCTGAAACGGTTAGGTTTAGGTATAGGATATGCTACATATTTTCGACTCAGAATTTTATGCTCTTTTCGAAAACCCCAAAATATATAGGGTATTCCATTTGAAATAAGCAAGTTGGTATCGACTTCCGGTATAAGCGGAAGTGCCAACTGCTTGTAATTATTTTAGTTGGATTGACCACACCGACATTAGTAATTATCTAAATTTTCAAAATTTTCTGATGCGTACTTTTCTCTATATCGATCGATTCAATTCCCGGTGAGACACCCTGTAGATTGAAAATTTTTTTGTACAACAAAAGGGCTTATTTCCTGTAACTCTCCTGGTCGCAACAATTTGAGTTGTCTTGAAGTATACTTTAATAAGTCTATGGTTGACTTACTGAATCATAAATTATCTGCCTGTGTTTAATCTTTCGATGTTGCAATAAATTACATATTGACAAAGAATCAGCAAAATATCGACAGTCGCACCACCGTTAACGTGCCTCCCAGCCAGTCGTCGCACTATTTTCCGCTAAATAAATAACCCACACCGTATCCTTATCCTCTTTGTCGTCGTACTTTATTTGATTTCATGTCGTTTATATACGAAACCGGTTGCTCTAAATTCTCTTTATTCCGCGTTCGATTTTCATTTTACCTAAATCATGTTTCAAATAAAAATGATACCTATATACCTGCCTCGCGCTCCGCTGGATTCGATTTATCAAACTGAGATAATGAGAGTTGCCTTCCCGGAGCAATATATTTAGCGTCATTGTTTCTCATTAAAATTTCACGGATAGCCTGAGAGTATTACCCAATTGTTTTTTTTAAATAAAACTTTGAAGACAGTTGAATGTCTCAGAAGTAAAAACTAATAATAATAATAACGAAGGAAATACACAGTGACATATTTTACAGGATAAAATTCGCAGGACGCAAAAACGGTATGAGTTTTGGACGTTTCTCATATTATTATATAAGCATCAACACCCAGCGCTCGACGAGAGTTAAGCAACCGCTGTACAGTTTGTGATTATTGCATACCGGAGTACATATACGTAACTTCGGAATTGTCTATAACGTACTTGCCGTTGTATAAGTCCTTGTTAAACGCTAGTTCCAACTTTAATACATACATTATGCTGTAATACTAATTATGTACTACTAGCGGATACTCAGCGGTTTCAAAAAGCAAGTGGGTATCAGCTGGTTTCTATACGTATCGGTGTTCATGATGCTAATTCTAAAATTCACCCAATCCAATATATTTATATCCAACTTTGATAAAACGAAGCTAGATAGAGAAAAATTATTCAGGAACTTTTTTGTAAAGCATTAAATTATCTACAAAAAGTCTGTGATGGCATACATTTATAATTCACCGTTTGGGTGTAATAATCAATTAATATCTCTTACTTCCCTTAATCAGCGCAGGTGGCCATGACGCGGCGTACGAGCCCACAGGCAGGCACATCTCGTGAATTTGTCAACACGAGTCACTATTTCACAGCTTTCTCTTGACTCAAGCACAACAACAAAAAAAACAAAACGCCCATGTTTAAAATAACAATAATGATAAAATAAATGCACTTTACATTTTCCTCCCTTTGATGAGCTCAGTATTTAACATCCCTATAGTTTATAGGCTTTATATGTTGGAAGTATGTTCCAGGGTGATAACGGAAATGCAAAATTTACGTTTGGACCTAATGCTCTACATATAATATTGTTTACGAGCAAACATATCAGGGTTGTGTTTACCTTTTTAATCAGATATTAGGGGTTTATGCTAAAAGCGTTCTATCTTTATGCGTTTATTTTTATAGCTTTCCACGCCTTTGACAATTAACACTGCTAAACTGTTGAAAAAAATGTGTTCACGAAATACGTGTGGTTCTTTACTGCGTAAATAGAATACATGAATATGAAATTCAGGATATACAGGGTGTGTTAAAACTTCGAGAGGCACAAATTCAGGAGAAGGTAGGCGCGGTGAAAATAATGCCCCAAACAGCATTTGGACGTCGAGCCAACCTGTTGTAAACGATCCGACTAAACACTGACGAGAGCCAATAGCTCGAAACTGCAGTCTGCAAGTGGTGTGTGACGACTGGCACGAGAGCTCCTATAAGTAGGATCAGTCTTTCGGCTGGTGTTTGTTGCAATCGAAGCATTAGCGTTTTGATGGTAATATGCAATTATTACACTTAACGCGCCAGGTTTGTAACTTGTAATTTAGCGCTCGGCGGGGCACATAGCCCGGAGAGTAGCTGTTGGTTGCAGTCTGGTTACGTTCCTTATAATAAAATAAAGATTTTACAGAGGAGCTTGCGACTAAAAATATTATGTTTTAATTAAAAACATTCACATTTATTTAGTGCAGAAAATCTAAAGCCAGATAATTTCTGACTATTTTTAACAAAGTATCACAAAAGTTGAATATCTGTAACAATTTGCATTTATGTACAAAAAATATTAATTAACGAAACTCCTCTTAGAAGTCTATCTCGTGTAAATCTGAGATTTCCAATATCAATTATTATTTCTTTTCATTGTGACCCTGCCCCAGTGAGGAGCAATAACATTGCTGGAAATGATTTGTGGTGGACCAGGAAATTATGACCAGGGCTGATGGTTACACCACCCCACTGCGTCCGGGATTTATACTTTCCTAGGCCTGCTGCAACCCCTATAAGCAGAATGACGGGGTAGATTTATGTGAAGCAGAAGCGATAAACGTAAAAAAGGAGAAACAATCAGTCAAACGGATAAATATTTGATGGCTAGTATGTAAGAGAGTATCTGTATTTGCCTAGCGGAACGAGATACGAACAGATGGGATTTTTCAACGCACAAAGCACTTCATAATTAAAACAAATAATTACTACTAATGGAGCCATTTCAAGAATTGCAAATTATTTTTGTTTACAGTCACTTTCTTGCTTTCTTAAACCTGGCTATGGTATAATATTAAAAATTTGGCTAATGCTAAAAAATTTTTAGAGGACCTGGGTTCTCATATACACACTAAATCCCAATTTAATTTTTACTCCCTTTAATAATAGGGTGTGGTTTCGTTCTGTGTAAAATTGAATTCCCTTTTTTCTGACATTAGCATTGCGGGGGTTAAAGTTACAACTTTTTGAAATATTTGCGATTTTATTAGAAATTCATGAAGTGTTGTAATCATTTCATCAAAATAGCCATGATTAGAAACAATCAGTCATTATCTTATGTCAAAAAATGCCAGCACGTTTAAATTATACCAACGAAAGCTTTTTAAATTTGTTTATTGCACCTGTCAAATTTTCTATAAAATGTCAAATACCTCTGAAACGGCTAGGTTTAGGTAGAGGATATGCTACATACTTTCGACTCAGAATTTTATGCTCTTTTCGATAACCCTAAAATATATAGGGTGTTCTATTTGAAATAAGCAAGTTGGTATCGACTTCCGGTATAAGCGGAAGTGCCAGCTGCTTGTAATTATTTTAGTTGGATTGGCCACACCAACATTAGTAATTATCTAAATTTTCAAAATTTTCTGATGCGTATTTTTCTCTATATCGATCGATTCAGTTCCCGGTGAGACATCCTGTATAATCTCCAGATTCGTTATACACAAGTGTACCAAACTTTAAGTCAATATCATAAACGGTTCCAGAGTAAACGTGCGCACAAAGAAAGTGGTGACAGACCGACAGACATTTTTTTGCTCAAATTTAAAATGTCGATTTTTCACAACATTTTAGGCCTATTTCAATACAATTTTCTTTGCGTTACTGTACTTCTACTGGACGTGGAAGTAAAAGTAGCATTTGTTAAAGAACAATCGGATTCGTTATTTTTTACTGATGCTATTGAATTAGACCTGTGTTTGCTTTACATAAACATTACTAAATGGAAAACCTTAGCTTGTCCCTAAATCAACTAGGGAGTCGAACTCCATAAAGCTGAGGGTAAGGAGGACGATTATAATATCGTAAAAGTTAAGTTATGCAAATTTATTCGATATGTACCTGACAAGGACATGGACCAACGGTTATATAAAAACATTTACCAGATCGAAAGAAGGAAATTTCAGGCACATATTTTATGAAATATTTCACAGGGGAAAATTTATCACGATGTTTCGTTTAGAAAAGCATTTTGTGTAGACGGCATCTGATTTCTTGTGCAAGACGATACTCGTTATTAGATTGGATGAACTACCGACCAATCGGAGTGTGCATTTAATACTAGACACTGTAATAACTTTCCTACGCCTTAACTGGTCACTTTTGACAATTAACTGTTTTAATTTTTTCTCATGGATAACTTATGTATAAATTTATGAAAATGTGGTAATTTTCATTTTTAATAATGTCTACAAAAACGTTATTACTTAAAAAAAAATCGACAAAACTTAGTACAAGTCCGTTTAAAGGGGTCATGAATCCAGTGGCGTGCATAGATTTTTTTCCAAAAAATCGCTCATATGAATTATTATTTTACTCCTATAAAAACTGACGTAATATGCTTTGGAATTTGTAACAATCTGGCGCTGTCTCTTCCTTATTCAAATAGACTAATTGACTTCCCAACTAGCAATTTGATGTTTTGTAGAAGCTGAAAGAATGTGGAACA
Organism: Leptura quadrifasciata; assembly: GCA_963675555.1. Lineage (NCBI taxonomy): Eukaryota > Metazoa > Arthropoda > Insecta > Coleoptera > Cerambycidae > Leptura > Leptura quadrifasciata. The sequence continues at coordinate 109,058,043 of OY776679.1, forward strand.
TTTTTTATAAAACAAAATTGTTGATATAAACATTTCTAAAACGTTTAATCAACGCTTATAGACGCGAAACGGGCACACTTTATAAAACAATGTTGTTCTTTAATTTATTTTATTATTGCTCTCACAGGTGTTATAAAATAATTGTGTAAACGTTTACATAGAATTTAAAAAAATGGTAGACGATAATTATGAAATAGTTTTATAGCAAACAGTTATAAAATTTAAACGTGTTTTTGTAATATATCAATTATAAAATTGTATAAGCATTGTGTTATTATCTTCATTGCTAATTTTTTGTTATATGCAGCAACAACAACAGAGGTTATTTATTTTTTAAAAGTTTTTGCAGACAATAATAATTCTCAAAACAGTTTTAAAATATTACAAAGATAGCTAGATTCTATGTGACTATATGGCGGCGTAACTAACAACATATTTAGTGGAACATCAGATAAAAGTTAACTGATTAAGACTTCGTTTCGCCAACAGCAAAGCGATTTTGGACTGCGAAGAAAATTTTTCTGTGAAATATGTGGATATATAATGAAATTTTTGAGCGCCCTAAGAATAACGAATATTTATTAAAATTTAAAAATATAAAGTGAAAATAAATTTTTTGTATTTTATCTTTTTGTGGTGTTGCACAAATTGTGTTTCGCAGATAACATATTTAACAATAATAGACTATTGCCAAAATGCTTATATCACAATAATTTTTATTTTTGAACTATTTTTATTTTAAAGTCCAAAATGGGCGCTACACAAATAGTTCAAACATAATAATATTATGGTGTCCATCTTATAAAGCATATTTATAATTACAAAAACACTTATAGACGAAAGATATTTTCCGAAGAACTGTTATATATCAATAAACTGACAGTCTCCGAGGTAGTGCTTATGGAAGTTTAAAAAAATATAGTTTCTCCGAAAGCAACACGTTTTAGTGTTTTACAAAAACTCTTATAGAGCAATATATTCTGAAGCGCTTCTTAGCCGAGCTAAATAAACGGCAAATTTGTATCTCAGGGATCTTTTATTCACTTGTTTCTTAACAGTGGAAATAAATATAATAATTGTGTTTGTCTTTAATCCAGGTAGGTATGTAATATTGTGTACCTACATATATAGTTTTAACTTTAGATGTGAGACATCCATTGATGGGCTCATAAACACTTACCCTTGTTTTATAAAAATGGTAACGAACATTATTATTATTAGCCGTTACTCGAGTCCGAGTATAAAAATGTTACAGTCGATAAATTGTGTACAATAAAAAACAAATAAAAGGTGTAGTCTATTGTAATTCCCATTCATCTACGGTGCACACGACTATGGCTATAGAGGCCAATTCGGGAGAGCACATGTCGACCGCAGTCAGGACAAACATAGACCTGGTTAGGTCTTGGATTCGGCCTTCTTGCAGCAACATTTCCTTGATAGCTGGCCACAACCCCTCGCCATTCGGTTCTGTCCGCTGCAAGTTGTTCCCATTGCTCGACTGGAATACCGCAGGATTTTAGATTTTCATGGAGAACGTCTTTGAACCTCTTTCGTTGACCGCCACGCCTTCTTCTACCGCTTAGCAATTCACCATAAAGTGTACATTTAGGAAGGCGGTTATCATGCATACGATGAACGTGACCTGCCCATCTTAGGCGTGCTCTTGAAATAAGCACCTCAATTGGAAGGCTGTTTGCTCTCCTGAGTACTTCCACGTTTGGTATGTGATGGAACCAACGGATTTTCATCATACTTCTGAGGTGTCTTTGCTGAAAACGTTCTAATTCTTTCACATGACGACGGTAAGTGACCCAGCTTTCACATCCATATAGCAGTGTTGGAATGACAACTGCTCTGTAGACAGCCATTTTCGTTGACGAAACAAGGTCGTGGTTGTCAAATACTCTCTCTCTAAGTCCCCAGAGTGCTCTAGATGCAGCGTTAATTCTATTGCGAATCTCGCTGTCCATGTTTGCTTTGTCATTAACAACGCCTAAGTAATTGAACTGATCCACTACTTCAAGAGAATTTCCGTTAAGTGTAATGTCTATCTGGTTCACTTGATGAGGAGTTGACATAATCTTAGTCTTTCCAATGTTGGTTTTAAGTCCTAAGGAATCATAGCTCTGGGCATACACATCTAAAAGTTCTTGAAGCTCTTCCGGCGTAGAGGCTAAAAGTGCACAGTCATCCGCATACTGAAGATCACAAATGAATCGTGTGTGTGTCTTCGTGAAAGCTCTAAAGCGCCCCATGTTAAAGAGACCGCCATCAAAACGGTATCTGAGACCTATTCCTCTGACTGTCAGTTTGTTGTCAACAATAATTGTTAGAGCAGTGGTAAACAAATTAAAGAGTAGGGGTGCCAGGACACATCCCTGCCTAACTCCAGTGAGGGTTTGGAAAGGTTCGGTTATACATAACCTGGGCGTTGTTGTTTGTATGTAGACTGCGACATACTTCCACAAATTTTCTAGGGATACCTAAGCGGAACATAATTTTCCAGAGTACTTCCCTGTCCACCGAGTCAAACGCCTTGGTTAAATCAATGAAGGCCATGTGAATTTCTCCTTGATGTTCGAGTGCTTTTTCTTGAAGCTGTTTAAGTGTGAAGATTAAATCCGATGTGCCTCGGTTTGGTCTAAAGCCACTCTGTGTTTCAGGAAGTAACTTTTCCATAACAGGTGTTAGCCTATTTGCCATCGCTTTAGTGAGTATCTTCCCTCCAACAGCCAGGAGAGCTATACCCCTGTAATTTCCACAGTCCGCAGCGCTCCCTTTGTTTTTGAAGAGGTTGATTAAAAGTGTATCACGAAACTCCTGCGGAGCTTGACCACTTTCCCACACGACATCAAACAGTTTTTTGAGGTAGGGTATGAGCTCTGACGACACAGCTTTAAAGATCTCAGCTGGGAGTGAGTCGGCGCCGGGAGATTTGTTATTTTTTAGCTGCCCAATGGCGGTTAAGATCTCTTCCGTTGTTAGTGGTTTATCTAAGTCTTCGAAGGTGTCATATTGAGGGATAAGATTTATAATATCGTGATCGGCTTGACTTTGCTGGTTAAGAATGTTAGAGTAGTGTTCTTTCCATCGGGCTCTTATTTCCTGGTCTCCGAACATATATAATCTTTAAAGACAATGTTTAGTTTATCAATTATTTTATAAGAGTTTTATGACAGCAATGCGTGCTTCCTTTATATAACGATTGTTTAGCAGTTACAGCAGAATACAATATGTTCCCTGAAATAATATGTGCTATAAAGAATTCTAATAAAATTGTTTTATTGTTGCTTAGCTAAACTTATACAGAATAGTTCTATAGGCATTCGTCAATTGGCCAATAAGTGCTACGGGTCATTATTATAAATCAATTTTGTTCCGTGAGCTAAAACATCTTGTAATAATTGCTCTATAAACCTTTATAAACCAGCGAAAAACAAATTCTACAGAATGTTTTATAATTCAACTGTAAAATAAAATAGCTTTTGCAGAAGAGTAATGCAATAGTAGGTAATAAAATAAAATTATCCTATTATTTTAAACGTATAGAACAACTTTGTTAGTTGGGTTACTACACTCACCCTCTTTTATAAAGACTAGGTATGGCTCTAAATAAATAAATCTAACAACTAGTTGATTATTAAACATAATATTTTTAGTCGCAAACTCCTCTATAAATCCTTATTTTACTACAAGGAACCTAACCAGACTGCAACCAACAGCTACTCTCCGGGCTATGTGCCCCGCCGAGCGCTGGATTACAAGTTACAAGCCTGGCGCGTTAAGTGTAATAATTGCATATTACCATCAAAACGCGATGGTAATATGCAATTATTACACTTAACGCGCCAGGCTTGTAACTTGTAATCCAGCGCTCGGCGGGGCACATAGCCCGGAGAGTAGCTGTTGGTTGCAGTCTGGTTAGGTTTCTTATAGTAAAATAAGGATTTATAGAGGAGTTTGCGACTAAAAATATTATGTTTAATATTCCGCCCTCTAAAAGCACATTTGAACTAGTTGATTATGTCAGTTACACAGAGGTCAATGGCAGACATGGCAGTTAGAAATTCCCAACTTGACTGGATGAAATATACCTGAGTTCGATGCGGATTTGTGCAATCTGCTAGATAATTCCAATGTTATACCACCGTTACTGTATGCTTTGCAAATATTGAATGCGTTCACAGATAACTAAAAATGCCAACGTACTCCCGCTTTCAAACAAGAGATTAATATTTTTCGCGTCATTCTAAAAATACGTTGGACTAATAAATTTATTATTTTATCTCGCTCTACAGATATACGAACGCTCTTGATTTACAAAAATATTGGATTCGGGAATATCGTATAGAAATATATCAATGTTAGAAGAACGGAAACAAAAAATTAAAACGTAACTTAAATACACTTTGATATTGTATCAGGCTTTGGTGTTTTTGTAATTCTCACAGAGCAAACCTGCTGCGTTCTGTGGATTTAACAGAATTCGAGAATTATGTGGAATAGTCAAATTCAGTATTTCAATCATTGTGCATATTTTTTTTAAATTCGAGACACGTCGATTTTGGATTCTTAATGACAACCCGCAACGTACAAATTTCATCCCTAACTTGTAAGTTCAATTTGTGAAATATCTTACTGCAATCAATTTCATGGTGAATGACTTTCTTCAAAAAGTTGATAGCGAAATTATTACGTCTATCACTTAAGCTGCACATAGAAAATACGTTAAGCAGGTTTGATTAAGGAAAACCAATAGGCGGATATGTATTTAGAGATTTAAAATAGAGATATTTAAGAAAGTCTCCCTGCACGTTTTCTAATTACGTAACATGAGCATTATAGCAGGGCTGCTAAACAAGAGATGCTTAGATCTCAGAAATTAAAAGCATAATAACTCTAAGGTTGAAGTGTTAGAGAAATCACGGCCACGTATCATAAAACCCAAAGTTTTGTTTACGTCACATACAGACGTTCTTTGTGAAGAGTTACACCAAGGTCATTAAATAGGGACGATCGCATTAGTTGTTCGTCGTTAAGCATGTACTCGTAGGTATACTCAGAATCTCTAGCTGAAAATGACATTACATTACACGTTTAACGATAGTTTGTTTTTAACACACCAGGAATGCAGATTAGAGATTATTTTGCATTATAATGTAGTCGTTTAAACCAGAGATTCTGTGTAGAAGTTTTATGCCATCTGCATACATTAACAAGTGCACATCTAAAGTATTGCCTATATCGTTTATAAATATATTGAAAAGCAATGGCCCAAGAACAGAGCCTTGGGGAACACCTGAGGACAAAGCATAATCATAGAACTTAAATCCATTATAAGCGACATATTGTAGTCTATCAGTTAGATAAGATCTAAAGAAGGTTATGAGGTAGTTCGAAACGCCAAAGTTGGAAAGTTCTGCAATCAACGTTAAGCCTATCAAAATCTTTCATGAAGTCAAAATATATTACGACCGTTTGCATCTGTATGTCGATGGACTTAGATATGAATTGTGTAGCACATATGACATTGGTAGTAGTAATAGAGCGACCTTTCATAAATCCATGTTGCTGACTAGAAATGGTATTTTTAGAATGAGGGTAAATAGAGCTATCAGTAACTTTGCTTTGCTAAAATTACAGTTACAGATTATAGTTATAGGGCGGGAGTTTATTCTTTCGTTTTTATTTCCCTTTCTATACACCGGACAGATCTTGGAGTATTTCCAAATATCAGGAAAACAGCAACATTTAATAGATACATCAAATAATATCATGAGTGGGTGAGCAAAGATAGCAGCACAGTCCCTCAGTAGAAATGCAAGGATCCCATCAGGACCCATTGTTACTTCCTTTCCCTTATTATTTATTTTTGAGAAAGAATTGAGGCAACATATGCGGACGACTAGCTGGTTTAAGTCGGAGCAGAGAGCCGTGGGTCCAGAGTATTCGCAAGAGTGGAGAAACTTACCCTTTTTGATATGTACAGCATAAGCGACAGATTTCTGTTTAGTTCGGGAAAAGGAGACAAAAAAAATTGATGTTAAATTGGGCACCATCTATAGTGAAAATAAGTAGAATTGTTTCTTTTTCTCGAATAACCAGTCTACTATAGATCAGACTGAAATTGTTGGTAATAGAAATAAAAAGATAGTTTAAAATGAATGTTAAAATATATTACATAAATAATAGATAAATCGGTTTATAAAGACTAATTGAAATTCAAAAAAATTAAAAAGGATCCTAGATTGACTATTGTTGAGGTGACTGGTTCTGAAACAGCAATCCAGGCCCACAATTGTCTCTTGTTGCAAGAATGGATTCTAAAGGTTTCCTTGGCAATTTACGTCTCTTAATGAAATGGAGTGAAAATCGTAGGAAAATTAACCGACTAGGTGGTTTATGAAAAGTTAACGACATTTTATCTATATGAAAGATAAGCTGTGCAAAAGCTATGCAGGAATGAAGAAATTATGCAGAAACGTATACAGTAATGTATAAGTATATATGTGCATAAACATATAAGTACATAAGTACATATAAATATATAGAAATATATAAATATATAAAAGCATATATATAGAATATAAGTATATAAGTATATAAATATCTAAGCTGATTTCATAAACTATAAATTGCCAAAAAATTAAAAAGAAAGAAAAAATATTTTAAAACCATGTGGTACATATAGTATTTTAACTACTTATTAAATTAAAAAGAATTGACCTTGAATTTAAATTTATTTTAAAAATCATTGAAATTACATCAAAGATTAAAATTGAAGATTACTTTTAATTTTAAATTAGTAATAAATGAAATTGCCTGGATGTTATTGTTAACGCGGATATAAAAATATAATATCAATTACTGAAGTCCACAGTTAAAATTTATATACGTTCGAATCTGTACAAAGGCTGCAAGCAAATGATTTCCTGGTGAGTTTTACTGATAAGGTAAACTCTTTTGTCCTACTTTCTGGAAAATAATGCTAGCAAATAATCTTGAGAAATCTAATCCCCTAATTAAATTGAAAGCTATAAAATAGAAAATTGGTACAGGTATGGCCATCTGTCAATTGTTCAGTTAAGCGCAATTTCCTTTACTCACAACTAAAATAGTGGCATATGATCGATAAAAGGAATCTATAATAACAGTTTTTATTACTTTCATACCACAGCTGATTTGCCTTTGCCTCACAATTCGTAAATACAATACATAACCAAAAATAAGAACAGCCGTAATAAATAGTAAAACATATTGTGAGAACTCAGTAAAAATATTACATCTTATAGGATATACTATATATAGTAACGAGAAGAGGTACGGGAAATAACCATATGTACTTACATAGGAAACAAAAATATAAAAATTGAAATATAGGTATCTGATAAATGTTTTGTAGACAATTGTTTCCTGGGATAATGCTGTATAGAACGGAAATACATAATGGTGTAGAAAAACATGACTGAGTTCCTAAGATATAAAAATATGTACATAAAACAGTGTGAAATGGTTTAGCAGTTATACAAGTAAAATTCTGTTACTTGAAAACAGTTCCAGTTACAAAAACTGAATCAAAATGTTACACAGATTGTGCCAAACATAAACAGAACACTAGTTTTTATATAAAACTGTTAAATGGACATAGGCCGTGTAACACCATGGTGAGCTTAGACTTTTTTTAGTGCCAATAACACTTCATTTTCTGAAAATTAAATTATATTATTTTGTTGATATTATTGCCACAGAAATCATCTGACGAGATGTTTTCTGCCACTAAAGTTGAAAATTATTGTTCAAAGAAGTCGGCATAGGCATTTACAGTATCATTTGGGCCATTCAAATGATCCCCATTGTAAAACATATATTGCTTGTTGTTTGAGGAGACAGGGATTTTATTGACGCCCTGTAAATGCGGATCGATGCCATTTTCGTCTGTTGCGGACGTGCACTCGGTCAGCCGGCCACAGCAATAATTTTTCCATCTGTGGAACACGGCAAATGCAAACTACATAGAAACAATTTTGCACAGTTGTGGTAAATCACGATGAAGGTCAATATCCGGCAAAGGGCAGATATGAACAGTTCCAGGGTTCTAGCCGAGCAGTGGAACATGCCATTTCGGTCCGTAACACGGCTTTATATTGGTCGGTTTCCGACAGGAATTCAGCCCTTTTACGTAGCACGCACCATAACGGCCCCGGCTTTGCTCATAATGTGCTGTCTAATCATCCGTTCTGATTGAGCTTCAGCAAATATGACAGCAGGGGCTGATACGATGTGCAATGTCGAAGTGGTCTAATGGATGCTCGGTCGTAATTCCGATTTACTTTTTAATACTTTGCATGCCTGCTGGTTTTGATATATATACAGGCTGTTCATTTTATCAGGGCACTCGAGAATATCTCACTTAATATCGGTCGTACAAAAAAAAATATTTTTACGAAAATTGTGCCGATTTATATAACCTACAAAATGGTTTGAAGTCATTTGAAATCCATGGCCTACTTTAAGAGTTATGTCGGAAAATATCGAAAATGCGGAAAACGTCTAGGCCAAATATCTCCGTTATTTTAAGGCGAAAATTTTTTGCAAAACAGAGTGTTTCAACGAGGTTTTGTCTAATAACACCGATAACCATTTTTCTTTAAAATTTTTCTAGCACTTGTTTTATTTATATGACAAGCAATTTGAATTTCTCCTTTAATGATGTTCCCAAATTTTCTGTATTTTTATTTCTTACATAATTAATGCTCGGTTTACCTTATTTACATTATCAGTAACACTGTTCAACCTTGTCTTCTTCTTTAAAAATGAACTATTATTATTCAGTTTCATAGCTAATTTTCTGAATCGAGTTTTATTCGGCTGTAGTGCTTGTGGAAATCTGTTTCTATATTCTACTTGAGCTAATCCAGAGTTAAAATTGCATTGGCAATATGTAACGTACATATTATAACGACTCGACTAATGTGAATGCAAATCATTTTTGAAAATTCTAAATTCTTAAACGAGTGCGATTGAGTAAGAGTTTAAGTATTAACTGAGATGATCTGTCAAAAAATTAAATTGTCAAGTTTGTTCTTAGCCAACTATTTTAAAATAATTGAAATAATAGTGAAATCATGAAATACAAACAAATAGATATTATACTTAAATTAATTGGTAAAGACATTTTAACTTTCTGAGCAAGGAGTGACGTTTTTATGGAGGACCTCTACACATTGGCATAACTGCGAATACTCTTTCCATAATTGCTCCATGTTGCTTTCTTGATTATTATTTTGTTTTGTTACCTAAATTTACTTTATTCTTCTCAATTGTGTTAATGTTTTATTATAGCAAAGATTTGAACAATTTATTGAATTATTTTATCGTTTTATTTAATCATACTTCTCCACGGCAATTATAATGCTTGTAAAAAAAAATTATTGGTTTTAAGAAAATGTTTTTATAATTAGTAACGTAGTACCAATGAATAAATATGGTATGTGATATATCGTTGAAAAGGGAGGAAAATACTCTATTTAATGACGTCATTTCCCGCCCGTTTCAAAATATTTTTTTTAACAGCCTGAAAAGTAAATCTCAAAATACAGTGGTTTTGAAAAAAAATAGATAAAACCTCGTTGAAACACTCTATTTTGCAAACAATTTTCGCCTTAGAATTTTCTCGTATCTCTTCAAATAACGGAGATATTTGGCCTAGACGTTTTCCGCATTTTCGATATTTTCCGTTATAACTCTTAAAGTAGGTCATGGATTTCAAATGTCTTTAAACCATTTTGTAGGTTATATAAATCGGCACAATTTTCTAAAAAATATTTTTTTTTGTACGACCAATATTAAGTGAGATATTCTCGAGGGCCCTGATAAAATGGACAGCCTGTATATAACAGTAAAATTGATACTTTCCGAGTTTTTTGCGAAAACCCGTTTTTTTACCTATTCCCCCCCCCCTCTCTTCCGCTGGCGTTACGGGTGTGGGGACTTTTAATATGTTAAAAAATACCATAAAATAAGCCCGTTCCCAAAATTTCAGCTCACTCTGAATTATTTCAGAGTAAAAATGCTGCTAGATATAATTTGTTCCGTATCCAAGGTACCGAAGACTGATCTCTCGCTTTCTAAATTAAAAACAAACACTGAATCCTCTATTTTTGCACAATAGCTTACATCACCCGATGCCTTTCTCATAAAGCATTATTATTGACATTGTATCCCTCCCGATATTGCCGAGAATGACTTTGGAGAATATCTCTCGCAAAATATAATAAGCAGCATATTAGACTTCCTCAAAAGATCAAAAGGATATATTCCGTGGGTGTAGGCGATACGAGTGACAAGTCGATCTCGGCTAGAGATTTAACTATATCACTTCAGGAAAGTTTATATTGTGTTATACTCCATCATTTTGTTGAGAACTGAAAACGGTAAGTATACGAAGCTGTCACGATATATCTCTATTAATATAAAGAATTTCCTCTTTATATGGCTTACATTGGAAGTTGGAAGGAAACGCCGACGCGAAGGGGAAGATATAATTTTTTAACATACCCGCAAAACAACTTACAACTTACAAGAGCCCAGGCGTCGTCGAAATCTTAACATATCTTCTCTTATATTCTTTCCTATTATTTAGGTTTTCTACCACATGTATTATTGTCCTCTTCAAAAATAAATCACCGAATCTACAAAATAATAGAATTATTGGAAAAAAGCCTCTGCGCCCGTGACGTTTACGCCAAGGGAATAGTCAGAGGTTATGTTTTGCAAATAATATAAATCGGAATAAACACAGAAATAAACTATTAGGGATATTACTTACACAGAAAATAAACTCAACAGGAACGTTTTAGAACAGGATTATCAGTTTATAATCCGGAATGTCAGGTTGAGTTATGAAAAATATTTTAATCTGCAGAAAGGTACGCATTTAGATAAATTTAGAAACTTAATAAGGGAAAAACAGATTAGGCAATTACAAAATATAAATAATAATCCTTTAATTGACAAGACTGTCATTAATATGTCAAAAAGACTTTTGTCCATTTCAGACAGGCTTGTCTTATCAAAAGGTCTAAATTTTGCAATAAACCCGAAACCTGTTCCAAAATTTGATACAGTAGCAGCAATAGAAAATACGGCTCAAAATTTACCAACAGATAATGGTAATGAATATCGCATACGGGCAAAAATTGCTTTAGAGAAGCAATACAAAATTAAAGATAATTTAACTCCAGAAGAAAAGTTATCGATAAATTCTTTAAAACGCGATGAAAGTATAAAAATATTGCCAGCAGACAAAGGTAATGCCACAGTCATTATAGATAAAAATATATATATAACACAAAAATCATGACTCTTGTAAATGAGGGACCCTACACAGAACTAAACAAAGATCCAACAAAATCAATAGAGAGCAAAATTTACAGAACTTTGTTTAAATACAAACATGAATTTAATGATTTTGAACGAAGGAAACTTACACCACATCATAGTAAGCCTCCTCATTTTTATGGCTTACCAAAGACACATAAACAAAATATTCCTTTAAGACCAATTGTTAGTTCTATTAATTCAGCATGTCATAATTTGGCAAAATTTTTACTTAAAATTATTAATCCATTATCTGGAAATACCGATTCATATATTAAAAATAGTAAACATTTTATAGAAAAAATTTATGAAAACGATATTCATGAATCACACCTGATGGTTAGTTTTGATGTAGTTAGTCTTTTTACCAATGTTCCGGTAGATGAGACCTTAAAAATAGTTAAAGACAGGTTGCTAAATGATAATAATTTGGAAACTAAAACTAAATTAAGTGTAAGTAGCATAATGCAACTCTAACAATGTGTATAAAAACAACCTATTTTCATTGGACAATGAGTTCTATCAGCAGGATTTTGGTATGGCTATGGGATCTGCATTATCACCAATTTTAAGCAACACATTTATGGAGAATTTTGAGAACACACATGTTCAAAATTGTATAAACAAACCGGTTGTCTGGTGGAGATATATTGACGACATCTTTGCAATTTGGCCTCATGGTGTCGATTTATTAGATAGTTTTTTGGAAAATATAAATAGTAAGGAACCGTCTATTAAATTCACATTAGAAGTAGACAGTAGGAATGAACTACCAGTTTTAGATGTTTTAATTAGAAGGATAAATAATACAATTGAAACAAGCGTTTATAGAAAACCAACACATACTAATAAATATCTAAATTTTAACTTAAATCAGTCAATAAATGTTAAAAGGGGCGTTGTAAAATGTTTATACGATAGGGCCAAAATAATTTCATCTAATAATGAAATATTAAATAACGAGAAAAAAATGTATCAAAGAGGTTCTAGTACAAAATCAATATCCTGAAGCCTTTGTTGATAGAGTTTTCATAAATGTTGAAAATAGGGACAATCAGGTACGACAAAAACCTTAACGTCATTATACAACAATAATTCCTTATGTATACGGATTATCGGAAAAGCTATGCCGTATAGGTGACAAATTTGATATTAGGACGATATTTCAAACGGGGAACACTTTAAGATCTATTTTAACAAAAACAAAACCGATAAACAGGGAGCAGAATTCAAAGAACTGCATTTACAATATCCCGTGCGAATGTGATAAATGTTATGTGGGTGAGTCATCCAGACCTTTCAGTGTGAGGTTGGATGAGCACAAGAATTACATCAGAAAGAATGAAATTCAGAAATCAAAGATTTGTTAACATGCTTGGGAAAACGGACATAGAATAAACTGGGACTCGGCAAAAATTTTAACAAAAGAAGCAGATACCAAAAAAAGAAAAATTAAAGAATCAGCAATAATCTTATTAAATGAGGACAAGTGCGTATCGAATTGTTCTGTAGATATTTGTACAACCTGGCTACCAATGTTAAAAGAAGAACTTAACAAACTCAACATTATCTAAAAGAAAATATCATCAGTTCTATGTTCTGTGTAAGTAGTAAGTATCTATGGAAATAACATAAACAGAATCTTAAAGCTGTGTATTTGACATACACAGCAAAATAAGAGTTCTTCAAAAAAAAAAAAAGCTTTGAAAACGGAAAGAGATTACTTTCCGAAACGTCAGCAAAATACATTATTTCTGTGTTTATTCCGATTTATATTATTTGCAAAACATAACCTCTGACTATTCCTTTGGCGTAAACGTCACGGGCGCAGAGGCTTTTTTCCAATAATTCTATTATTTTGTAGATTCGGTGATTTACTTTTGAAGAGGACAATAATACATGTGGTAGAAAACCCAAATAATAGGAAAGAATATTCGTAGAATGCCATAAATAACTTTCAGACAATATATCTCTTATTCGGTAGTATGATAATTACATAATTCATACAGCCACTTTCTCGGTTTGTCATGTCATCGAATACTGAATAGCAAGCAAATTTGTGTACATTACGCATAACAAAACTTTTAATGCGAAACAGTTTTAAACATTTTCGTTCCCTCAACAATTCAGGAAGGGACTGGGTCGAGGCATATTTTAAACTAAAAATGTGTCTTGTTATTTACCCGAAAGGGTGATACATTATTCATGGAATAGATACCACTTTGTTTGCTTCGACTTCAATTGTCGGTGTAACGAGTACGAAATGAAATGAAGACTTACGTCGTTTACCGAAAATCAATTTATTATTCCAATGAATATGATAAATTACCCCGCCTTGGCAGTCCATAGACCTGTCAGTTTTGTTAAAGAGTTATTTAGCTCCACGTCAGCCTTTCAAATTCCCTTTTTATTTATCATTCTCCGGCTCGCATTCAGGCCGAACTGGATTGCATTCAAATTTGAATTGGACAGGGCAATTGTTGGGAAGGATTTTATGATGTAAATATTTAATTGTAATTAAAGAAACGGCGGGCTTTTAGATGGGCAATGAGAGCCAAGTGAATTGAAAAAATAGGTTTTGTATTAGTACGACTGACTCCATAGTTGCTAATTAACAATGATTTTGTTTTAAGCTTATTAAAAATACAGGGTGTCTCACCGGGAACTAATCGATCGATATAGGGAAAAGTACGCATCGGAAAATTTTGAAAATTTAGATAATTACTAATGTCAGTGTGGCCAATCCAACTAAAATAATTACAAGCAGCTGGCACTTCTGCTTATACCGAAAGTCGATACCAACTTGTCTATTTCAAATGGAACATCCTATATATTCTAGGGTTTTCGAAAAGAGCATAAAATTCTGAGTCGAAAATATATAGCATATCCTATACCTAAACCTAGCCGTTTCAGAGGTATTTGCCATTTTATAGAACATTTGACAGGTGGTGTAACGGTTTGCAAGAACTGTTATAACTTTTTTCGTGTAAAAGATCCTCATTTGCTTCTTGACACATGAAAAGAACACAAGGAGAACTACGTTCTACAATGAAATAAATTCAATATATCATACCAAGTGTTCCGTTTTTCGCGTTACATTTTGTCAAACCGCGAAAACTTGTTTAGGTCAAATGGAACACTCTGTATTTTTTTACGTCAAGTTGTGTAAAATTGAATTCTCTTTTTTCTGATTTTAGCATTGTGGGGGTTAAAGATACAACTTTTTGAAATATTTGCGATTTTATTAGAAATTCATGAATTGTTGTAATCATTTCATCAAAATAGCCATGATTAGAAACAATCAGTCATTATCTTATGTAAAAAAATGCCAGCACGTTTAAACTACACCCACGAAGACTTTTTAAATTTGTTTATTATTTATGGAGAATGTGATAAAGTAATATCAAGAACTTGCAGCACATTTGCTACTCGATATCCACAAAAACGCAAAATAACACTAACACTGTAACATGCGTATTAATAGAATTGAAGATATGGAATGAACTAAAATAGCAGAGATAAGATCAATTTAAAACATGATTTCATTTTAATTTAATAATTGCTCAAAATTCCGCCCTCGAACCTCGACACATTTTTCGCACCTTCGGATTACTTCCTCATGGGTAACTCTTCTAATCGAATCCTGTGATATGTTTTGAAATGCATTCCTTACTCTTTGCATACAATCTTCAATGGTTGTTAATGGGCTCTCATAAACTTTATTTTTAATAGTTCCCCAAATGAAATATTCCAGAACTGATAAATCGGGCGAGCGAGGAGGCTATAAGAAAGGTCTATTATTGGCAATCCATTGATCATAAAAAGTTTCTTGTTAATAATTATTAATTAAATATGCGTTATGTGGGGGAGCACCGTCGTGCTGATAAAAAATGTTTCTATGTTCGGCGAGAGGTAAATTTTCTAAATATTATTATTCAAATTTTGTAAGATATTCGGATATCTTTCACCTAAAAAAAAGAAACAAAAATTTACCTATACATATTGGCAAAAGAGAAAATTTAATTTACCGTTTAAATTTTCCTGATAAAATTGTAATGCCACCACTCTATCGTTTCTTATGGCACAGTAAACATTGAACTGCCAACTTCCCTGAAAGTTTCGCTCTCTGAACATATGAGGATTTGAGTCACTCTAATAATGCAAATTATGTCTATTAAAAAGTCCATTTTTAGTAAATTTTGCTCCATCTGTCCATATAATATTTCCCAAATAAGGATCGTGAACCTCAGACCTTATTAGAATAAATTCACAAAAATTCTGTCTTCTTAGGAAATCTGTTTCTTTTAATCCTTGAACCATATGGAATGAAAACGGATGAAACTTATGTTTTAATAAGATTCTGTGAATTGAATCCTTGCATAGTCCCGATTCCAGAGCAGTTTGTATTAATGACATCCTTGGAAATGCAAAATATCCCAGAATGATTATTTCAATGTTTTTGTCATCAACAATAGGCTTTCTTTTTTGCATTTTTGCCTTGACAGAGCCATAATTTTTAAAATTTTCCAAGATGCGTTTTACAGTGTTTGGTGACGGTTTCCGTTTTTCTGGATATCGAGTAGCAAATGTGCTGCAAGTTCTTGATATTACTTTATCACATTCTCCATAAATAATAAAACAAATTTAAAAAAATTTCGTTGGTATAATTTAAACGTGCTGGCATTTTTTGAGATAAGATAATGATTGATTGTTTCTAATCATGGCTATTTTGATGAAATGATTACAACAATTCATGAATTTCTAATAAAATCGCCAATATTTCAAAAAGTTGTAACTTTAACCCCCACAATGCTAATATCAGAAAAAAGGGAATTCAATTTTACACAACTTGATGTAAAAAAATACAGGGTGTTCAATTTGACCTAAATAAGTTTTCGCAGTTTGAAGTTGACAAAATGTAACGCGAAAAACAGAACACTTGGTATGATATTATTGAATTTATTTCAGTTGTAGACCGTAGTCCTCCTCGTGTTCTTTTTACGTGACAAGAAGCAAATGAGGATCTTTTACACGAAGAAAGTTATAACGGTTCTTGCAAACCGTTGCATCTGTCAAATTTTCTATAAAATGTCAAATATCTCTGAAACGGCTAGGTTTAGGTATAGGATATGCTACATATTTTCGACTCTTTTCGAGAACCCTAAAATATATAGGGTGTTACATTTGAAATAACCAAGTTGGTATAGACTTCCGGTATAAGCGGAAATACCAGCTACTTGTAATTATTTTAGTTAGATTGGCCATGCCCACATTAGTAAATATCTAAATTTTCAAAATTTTCTGATGCGTACTTTTCTCTATATTGACCGATTCATTTCCCGGTGAGACACCCTGTATAAAACAATATACTATTCTCCATCAAATAGTTCTCTTATATAGCGCCAACAGACGGATAGACAGACTGACGGCATTGAAAGACCTTAACTTACATTATCTACTTATTCTGAAACGTGAAATTAATTAGCGTGGAAACTTAACTTCACTTTATGGCGATTATTTAGTAATAAATATCAATTTATAACAAAATCATTAAATAGTGAGTACATAGTTTAACCTCAATCGTAGTGACATTTAGCAGTTTACTATACACCGTTAAAAAAATATGCAGCAGTTACCTACAATCAAAAAATAATTATTATGCGGTTTGACTGCAGGCTTTCAGCGGTAATTCTTCCTAAACGCAGGTAATAAATGTATCTATTTGAGAAAGAAGCCGAAACAAGTTTAACTATTGGTGGATAGAGGGCAGCAGCTACAACTTACTTCGACTTGGCGGTTTGGAAGAAATGAGTGCTCCTCAGTTCCAGTGGCATTCGTCTTCAGTAGGGTCTTAACTGATCCACTGTAGCGAGTGATGATGTCAGGATATGATCTGCTGATTAAAGTCCGCTTACCGTTTGGGGATATCGCACCGCCTCTCGGTAATTTTCTGACGCTACTCTGAAGACCACAATCTTAGTAGGAAAAAAACCTTTTTATTGGGCAGGGCATATAGTAGGTTTGCTCATTGCTCATATCACAGTCTACCAGACTGGCAACTCAATGTTAAATTTTTGTCCAGAAATCTATCGTCCTCTCTCTCTCCGATTTGCGGAAGCCAAATTCAGAGGGCCCCACAATTGCAGACGCGGGAGATTTGACCATTTGTTTACTTTCACTTACAGTTTATGAACATATTTGACATTTAAAATTTGTGATCAAAGTGTAATGCCGTTTCATGCTTAATCTTTGATCACAAATTTCAATGTCAAATACGCCATATTATATATACTATAGGAAATTAAAAGTCAAATTTGTAATACATCATAGAACTTTATTTTGTCAGACATAAATAAACGTAATAAAAAGTATTACAAAGGAAAAATACATAGTAAAAGAAAGCATATAAGAATTAAAAATACACAAATCCTTAACCTAAATAGATACTTTAAAAATTACATCATAAAACTTGTATTTTTATGTGGTCGAGTGGAAGAGCAGCTTTGCTGAACTCCGCCACAAATAAAGACAGTTTATTATTATTATTAATATTTAAGGCACTTTTGTTTTATTATATTCATTTAAATTATCAATATCAAGAGAACCATATTTATATTTTACAATAACTCTCTTGTTGATTTCCTTACGTGTGCATTTATTAGTTGTAGTAAATATTCGCCTTGCCAACCTCTTACATGATAACAATGTTCTCCAAATTCGAATTTTCAGTGATGACGAGGTTAGTACCTCAATAAAAAAAACTCAAGGCAAACATGACTACAGTGGCCGGATTCTAAGTTCCTATCGTATCGAATCGATACGATTGCAACTAATTTCAAACACGTGTCGTTTGAAATTCTAAGTTGTTATAGAGTAAACTGTTATAATATCGTAAGACTGAAACGATAACTTCTTTGGTATCGAGCGTATTCTGTCGATTAAGAGTTAAAATTGTTATGAGATAGTATAAGAACCATTAGTATCGTATCGACTTGATACGATAGCAACATAGAATCCCGACCTGATGAAATATATGTGTTTATTATAAGAGTTTGTCCTAACATTTTTTACAAACCTCTTTGTATAATTTGTAATTTAATTCTAAGTACCGAAACTTTTTCCAGGTAAATGGAAACAATCTAGAATTTGTATGTATTCTTTCATCTGTCTTTTTTAAAATTACCTTAAACATAACTTTCTTCCTTGGGGTTGTATCTTCTTGACACAATTTTTTAAAAATTGAACTTTGGCCACTGAATCCCCCAGATTTGGTATACGATGGTAGAGGTGTTGATGAACGATCAACAGGAGTACTTGGCACACTACTAGATGTTTCTGGATGCGGGTTTTCTAATTCCTCATTATGTTCCTCGACCTGTATGGGTACAGGTGTACAATCCCTTTCAGTACGTGTTTCTACTGTGTCTCCACATGGATAACGGGTAGGAACTGCATTTCTATTGAGGATGTAATCGGTATCATTTGAGTATGACTCTAGTGTGAAGTGCTTATTACAGATTCTAAGATGGCGTATAGTATTTTCTGACACTTTCATTCCCATTAAGTCCTGCCACATTTTCGATCTGAAAGCGATAATATTTATTTATTTATTTGAAGTGGATACTGTGGTAAGGCAGAACAATAATATAAAGTATTCTTACGATATTTAGAAATATATATTGCACTGTGCAAAAACCAAAAACTGGAGCAAATGCACACTTACTTATGAAGGTACCTGGGAAAATAGTGCAATTTTTGCACATCAACTTCTTCAGTTCCACAAACAATGCAGAAGGCAGAAGACATTTTAAGAAATAATCTGTAAAATGCAATATTATATATTACTGTAATCCAATGTATATTTGCACAATAACACTCACCTAACTCCTCTTTGGAAATCGAAATTTTTAAAGGGCACTAAAAACTACGTATTCTATGTTAAAAAAGTCAAGTTTCTACAAAAATACTATCACCAGCACAACACAATCACAGTACACAATAAATAACAATGGATGACGTTTGACGTGACAAATAACTGACAAATGACATTTGCGTTAAAAGCGACATCTGAATTTGGCTTCTATTGCCTCGACCTTGACCGGACAAATTTCTCAGGGAAGTTGCCAGTCTGGTAGGCTGTGTTGATACTTTCCGAGTTTTTTTGCGAAAAACCGATTTTTTTTACCTATTTTTCCCCTCCACCGGTGTTTACGGGTTAGGACTTTTGATATGATAAAAAGTACCACAAAATAAACCTGTTCCCAAAATTTCAGCTCGCTTTGAATCATTTCATCCAAATTTTCCCGCTATAAGAGAATATTAGTATTAGTAAATAAATACCCACGATTTTGAAACGTAAAAGAAAACTAGTAGGTAAAAATATAATATTGACATACGTACTCCCCAAAAAATAGTGGACGCCCAAAAAATTATTTAAATTTATCAGGAAATTATCAGTAATACAGGAATTGTTAATTTTCCGTTATTTGTATAACTTGTGAGTTATAAAGAATATTATCATCCATAACTAAATGTATAAAATTTACGATTCATAATATAACCTTTTGGAGAAAGAATATCTTAAAATATAATTTTAATTTTGATGCTTTTTTACTTACCGGCGCACACTTTTCTATTTATACTGGTCTACGAAAATATTATCTCACTCAACTAGATTGGAAACAATCGTCGGACTTCCAGATGATTCTCTAAAATTTGTAAATTGTTGAAGGAAAGAAAGTTTCATTTTAAAGTTTGCTTTGTATGAAAAATTGTACGTGTTGGGATGTTTCCAAGTTTCTTGATAGTTTTAATAGTCGCCAGCAAGGAGAGAACTTTCGAGTCATTATTGTACGACGAACTTTCTGCTAATGAAGGTATTAACTAAGTGTAATAGTTTAGAAGACAAAATAACATTTGCTAACGTTCAAAGCAAATGATGTCAGTTTGTATTATAGCAAATTGAAAAGCCGCACGTGCAGCTCAATCTTAAAACATTGAAATAAATAGTCAAAACAGTAAATATTTATGGACGACAGGGTAGTACATTATACAAATTCAATTATTGTACATATTTATAAAAAATCTCGAGACACGTCGATTTTGAATTCTGAAGTGACAAGTGCAACGTACAAATTTCAACCCTAAATTCAACTCCCTTCCCCCCCTTCCTTAATGGAACGTCTCTTACAAAATATAATTTTTTTCCCAAAAAAACATTTTTTTCCGCCTGTTTGAAGGGTAAGAACAACTCCCGGGGATGGTTACACAACCCTAATCACCTGCCAGCCTCCTCACAGAAACACCTCCTGTAAAATATCAATTTTTTCAACCCCCTAGAGAGGTGGAAGCCTGGTGTAAGGGTGGCTGAGGCCAAATCCCTCTAGGGACCTTCCGTTCTACTCGAGGGAATAACAGTTAGTCGAAAAACTGGGGAAAATAAACGGGTTCACGGAAAAAGGGACTTTGGGGGTGGCTTTTGGACAATTTGAAGGGGTTGCCGAGAAAACACATTGTGGGACCCCCACCAATGAGTTCAGCGACCTCGAAAACGGGGGAGGGTCTCTAGATTGGCGCTTTGACAAAAAAATCAAAACCCCAAAAAATCCCGACTCCTGACATCGACTATAGCCCTGTAGCGACAGTTTTGACGATTAACATGGCCATGAAGAACAAAAGTGGACTCATCCGAAAATAAAACATTTTCCAGTTGGATAACATTGTTATCTAACCTTTGTATCATTTGTTCACAAATATTATCATTCTTCTATCAAAAGTGTTCCGTTTTTCGCGTTACATTTTGTCAACTTCAAACCGCGAAAACTTGTTTAGGTCAAATGGAACACCCTGTATTTTTTACGTCAAGTTGTGTAAAATTGAATTCCCTTTTTTCTGATATTAGCATTGTGGGGGTTAAAGTTACAACTTTTTGAAATATTTGCGATTTTATTAAAAATTCATGAATTGTTGTAATTATTTCATCAAAGTAGCCATGATTAGAAACAATCAGTCATTATATTATGTCAAAAAATGCCAGCACGTTTAAATTATACCAACGAAAACTTTTTAAATTTGTTTTACTATTTATGGAGAATGTGATAAAGTAATATCAAGAACTTGCAGCACATTTGCTACTCGATATCCACAAACACGCAAAATAACACTAACACTGTAACATGCGAATTAATCGAATTGAAGATATGGCATGAACTAAAATAGCAGAGATAAGATCAATTTAAAACATGATTTCATTTTAATTTAATAAATGCTCAAAATTCCGCCCTCGAACATCGACACATTTTTCGCACCTTCGGATTAATTCCTCATGGGTAACTCTTCTAATTGAATCCTGTGATATGTTTTGAAATGCATTTCTTACTCTTTGCATACAATCTTCAATGGTTGTTAATAAGCTCTCATAAACTTTATTTTTAATAGTTCCCCAAATGAAATAATCCAGAACTGATAAATCGGGCGAGCGAGGAGGCCATAAGAAAGGTCCATTATTGGCAATCCATTGATCATAAAAAGTTTCTTGTAAATAATTACTAATTAAATATGCGTTATGTGGGGGAGCACCGTCTTGCTGATAAAAAAATGTTTCTTTATTCGGCGAGAGGTAAATTTTCTAAATAGTTATTATTCAAATTTTGTAATATATTCAGATATCTTTCACCTAAAAAAAAAACAAAAATGTACCTATACATATTAGCAGCAGAGAAAATTTAATTTACCGTTTAAATTTTCTTGATAAAATTGTAATGCCACCACTCTATCGTTTCTTATGGCACACTAAACATTGAACTGCCAACTTTCCTGAAAGTTTCGCTCTCTGAACATATGAGGATTTGAGTCACTCCAATAATGCGAATTGTGTCTATTAAAAAGTCCATTTTTAGTAAATTTTGCTTCATCTGTCCATATAATATTTCCCAAATAAGAATCATGACCCTCAGACCTTATTAGAATAAACTCACAAAAATTCTGTCTTCTTAGGAAATTTGTTTCTTTTAATCCTTGAACCATATGGAATGAAAACTGGTGAAACTTATGTTTTAATAAGATTCTGTGAATTGAATCCTTGCATAGTCCCGATTCCAGAGCAGCTTGTCTTAATGGCATCCTTGGAAATGCATGAAAATATTCCAGAATGACTATTTCAATGTTTCCACCAACAATAGGCTTTCTTTTTTGCATTTTTGCCTTGACAGGGCCATAATTTTTAAAATTTTCCAGTATGCGTTTTACAGTATTTGGTGACGGTTTCCGTTTTTCTGGATATGGAGTACCAAATGTGCTGCAAGTTCTTGATATTACTTTAATACATTCTCCATAAATAATAAACAAATTTAAAAAGTTTTCGTGGCTGTAATTTAAACGTGCTGGCATTTCTTGACATAAGATAATGACTGATTGTGTTTCTTATTATGGCTATTTTGATGAAATGATTACAACAATTCATGAATTTCTAATAAAATCGCAAATATTTCAAAAAAGTTCTAACTTTAACCCCCACAATGCTAATATCAGAAAAAAGGGAATTCAATTTTACACAACTTGATGTTGATGTTCCATTTAACCTAAACAAGTTTTCGCGGTTTGAAGTTGACAATATGTAACGCGAAAAACGGAACACATTTCAGTTGTGGAACGTAGTTCTTCTTGTGTTCTTTTTACGTGACAAGAAGCAAACGTGGATCTTTTACACGAAGAAAGTTATAACGGTTCTTGCAAACCGCTGCACCTGTCAGATTTTCTATAAAATGTCAAATATCTCTGAAACGGCTAGGTTTAGGTATAAGATATGCTACATATTTGCCACTCAGAATTTTATGCTCTTTTCGAAAACCCTAAGATATATAGGATGTTCCATTTGAAATAAGAAAGTTGGTATCGACTTCCGGTATAAGCGGAAGTGCCAGCTGCTTGTAATTATTTTAGTTGGATTGGCCACACCGACATTAGTAA
This sequence comes from Leptura quadrifasciata, assembly GCA_963675555.1. NCBI lineage: Eukaryota > Metazoa > Arthropoda > Insecta > Coleoptera > Cerambycidae > Leptura > Leptura quadrifasciata. The sequence continues at coordinate 109,081,392 of OY776679.1, forward strand.
TTATCTAAATTTTCAAAATTTTCTGATGCGTACTTTTCTCTATATCGATCGATTCAGTTCCCGGTGAGGCACCCTGTATAAATACAGCAGGCGTTAACTAGAAGTTAAAATATAATGAACGGACTTTTAGTATGGTTGATTCTCAATTTATTTAAATTTTAATCAGAAATCAAGCATTTCTTTCGACATATTTACCCATGGAACGCCATTGACATTTCAAATGTACATTTCTTAGAATATCTGCAATGGAACATTTTGCACAATACTAAACGTCGCTGTCATATTTCGAAACTCAAGTACGTTAGTTCAGACAGTCTCAAACTTTTCCACATAACTCCATTCTCACCTATACTACACGATGCAGGGAACAGGGAAGTAATAACGCTTAATAGAAACTGCATGCGCTTTGTTCAATGCACAGCGCACAAGGCAAATACAACGTATCGTTAGTGATATCTCGTCCTGTTGTTAGATTGTGTTGACATGAACGAAAATCCGTTCATTTCTCGTTCGTGTGTCAATATTTAACCGACAAATGAGACGTTTGTCTTGGCGTCCTGAAGCGCCTCGACGGCCTCTCCTCCTGCAAACATCCATAAATTCTTTATGTCACACCTTAATGAAATTCTTGCTATATATGACACCGGTATAACTTATCCACTAGATAAATTTACAAACTGAGGCACTGGAGGCTTGCCGGGTCGGGTAATATAGTACAAGCAGTAATACCATTTTGGTTAGTGACGTGAGAGGTATCGGTGCGAAACTACTCTAGCATCGTTGTTAGTTTTTATTTTTGGCTGTCTCGACGAAATATATAAGGCGGTCCAAAATTGTCCCCCGTCATTTCTGCAACTGATAGCACAGGGTTATTGCTTTCACTGTATTTGTATACAGGGTGTCTCACCGAGAACTGAATCGATCGATATAGAGAAAAGTACGCATCAGAGAATTTTGAAAATTTAGATAATTACTAATGTCGGTGTGGCCAATCCAACTAAAATAATTACAAACAGCTGGCACTTCCGCTTATACCGGAAGTCGACACCAACTTGCTTATTTCAAATGGAATACCCGATATATTTTAGGGTTTTCGAAAAGAGCATAAAATTCTGAGTCGAAAATATAACATATCATATCTAAACCTAGCCGTTTCAGAGATATTTGATATTTTATAGAAAATTTGACAGGTGCAACGGTTTGCAAGAACCGTTATAACTTTCTTCGTGTAAAAGATCCTCATTTGCTTCTTGTCACGTAAAAAGAACACAAGGAGAACTACGTTCTACAACTGAAATAAATTCAATAATATCATACCAAGTGTTCCGTTTTTCGCGTTACATTTTATCAACTTCAAACTGCGAAAACTTGTTTAGGTCAAATGGAACACCCTGTATTTTTTTACGTCAAGTTGTGTAAAATTGAATTCCCTTTTTTCTGGTAGCATTGTGGGGGTTAAAGTTACAACTTTTTGAAATATTTGCGATTTTATTAGAAATTCGTGAATTGTTGTAATAATTTCATCAAAATAGCCATGATTAGAAACAATCAGTCATTATCTTATGTCAAAAAATGCCAGCGCGTTTAAATTACACCCACGAAGACTTTTTAAATTTGTTTATTATTTATGGAGAATGTGATAAAGTAATATCAAGAACTTGCTGCACATTTGCTACTCGATATCCAGAAAAACGTAAACCGTCACCAAACACTGTAAAACGCATACTGGACAATTTTAAAAATTATGGCTCTGTCAAGGCAAAAATGCAAAGAAGAAAGCCTATTGTTGATGACAAAAACATTGAAATAGTCATTCTGGGATATTTTCATGCATTTCCAAGGATGTCATTAAGACAAGCTGCTCTGGAATCGGGACTATAGTGCAGTCATTGAAGCGAAAAATAGGGTCTTACCTCCGAAATATTTTACTACGAACCGATTTACATGAAATTTTGGAATTAGGCTTATCTTACCCTTAACTTCAAAAGTGATATTGACCCGACCTCCGTTTTTTATTTTTAAGGGGTGAAAACGACCCCTTAATGAAAAAATTGACATTGAGCCAATTTATCGCTAGAAAACGTATTTAATAATAAGGAGTGAAATCGTAAAATGTTCTCTAACACAATTATCTCATGTTTAACCCATTTTCAAACCCTAAAAAACTTTACAACCCCTGCAAACGACCCCTAAATTGAAGAAAATTACAAAAAATACTTTTGTATAACTTAAAAAGATTTAAATATAGAGTAAATATTGTTTTACGTTCTCTACCTTAATTATCATATTTTTAACCCCTTTTCAACCCTTAAAAACAACCCCTCAATTAAAAATTGTATACAAAAATTTCTTTTGATGAACTCAAAATGATTTAAATGTTGTTCCACGTTCTCGAAAATGACTATCATATGTTTAGCTTTTCAACCCTTAAAACTGCCCCTAAATTAAAACATTAAAAATATGTGTTTATACAATTGAAAATAATTTAATTATAGAGTAAGTAATCAGACACTTTTTATTGAATAAAATATAAACTTACAAGTTATCTGGAAATGTACTAGATTAAATTAGTAATTAATTATAAAAAATTCTGCAACAAGAGCATTACAATACATAAAAAAACTATTACACCAATCGTTCATGACTCAATATCGGAGTTGCTGTCGTAATCAAGATCTTCTTCTGGGTCAATTGGAGGGCTATTCTGGCAGTCATCTCCACTGCATGTTCCACAAGTTACATTGCAAAACAGCCCGACTCTTCGGCATCCGCAACCTTTTTTGCAGTTGCAAAAAATCATTTTAAGTAAATCTTGCGGTGCAGGTGGATCTACAGTTTTTATTGGATTGGATTTTATTGGATATACATATATGACCGTTTGTATGTATTCGTGCGTATGTTTCCGATATATATATATATATATATATATATATAAGACAATAGTTTTGGGTTCATATTATTCTTTACTTTCACTCTGCTCCAAATTTTTGTGCTCCGAAATTTTCATTTTACTAAATAGAAAAAAAAACGTTTAGTTTTTGGACCATAACTCCTTCAATTTTAAAGCTATCACAACCTTAAATATTCCACTAACGAGAAGGGGTGGCAACCACCCCCAGGGTAAGAACGGAGGTCGGGTCAATATCACTTTTGAAGTTAAGGGTAAGATAAGCCAAATTCCAAAATTTCATGTAAATCGGTTCTTAGTAAAATATTTCTGAGGTATAAAGCTTGAATGACTGCACTACTATGCAAGCATTCAATTCACAGAATCTTATTAAAACATAAGTTTCACCCGATTTCATTCCATATGGTTCAAGGATTAAAAGAAACAAATTTCCTAAGAAGACAGAATTTTTGTGAGTTTATTCTAATAAGGTCTGAGGGTCACGATTCTTATTTGGGAAATATTATACGAACAGATGAAGCAAAATTTACTAAAAATGGACTTTTTAATAGAGACAATTCGCATTATTGGAGTGACTCAAATCCTCATATGTTCAGAGAGCGAAACTTTCAGGAAAGTTGGCAGTTCAATGTTTACTGTGCCATAAGAAACGATAGAGTGGTGGCATTACAATTTTTTCACGAAAATTTAAACGGTAAATTAAATTTTCTCTTCTGCTAATACGTATATAGGTAAATTTTTTTTTTTTTTTTTAGGTGAAAGATATCTGAATATCTTACAAAATTTGAATAATAACTATTTAGAAAATTTATCTCTCTCCGAACATAGAAACATTTTTTATCAGCACGACGGTGCTCCCCCACATAACGCATATTTAATTAATAATTATTTACAAGAAACTTTTTATGATCAATGGATTGCCAATAATGGACCTTTCTTATGGCCTCCTCGCTCGCCCGATTTATCAGTTCTGGATTATTTCATTTGGGGAACTATTAAAAATAAAGTTCATGAGAGCCAATTAACAACCATTGAAGATTGTATGCAAAGAGTAAAAAATTCATTTCAAAACATATCACAGGATTCAATTTGAAGAGCTACCCATGAGGAACTAATCCGAAGGTGCGAAAAATGTGTCGAGGTTCGAGGGCGGAATTTTGAGCAATTATTAAATTAAAATGAAATGATATTTTAAATTGATCTTATGTCTGCTATTTTAGTCCATGCCATATCTTCAATTCGTTTAATACGCATGTTACAGTGTTAGTGTTATTTTGCGTTTTTGTGGATATCGAGTAACAAATGTGCTGCAAGTTCTTGATATTACTTTATCACATTCTCCATAAATAATAATACCGGTACCGTAGTACCATTTAATAGTACTATTAATAAGGAATTTATCCATATGTCGTATTAAAATGTGCGATAAATACAAACAAAATTACAGCTAAAAGAAAATAAAATACAATTTAAATGTTAGGAAGTAACTAAGGTGGCTTTGAAAACAATGAAGTATTTAGCTTGTCAAACATTTGTTGATTAACGGTGTTTTTATTGTGCCTTTAAGAATTGTTTAAAATTTAAAATTTACTTACTGAACATTATAATGTGCATTATAATGTTCTCTACAGAGTTCCCAGCCCTTAAATATTTAAATAAATAATTGGAAAACTATTTAGTCCTCCCCAACTTTGTCACATTCCGCCTGTAAATAACTACTATTCCAAGTTTCTGAGATATACATTCATACGTGAATATTACTAGGCAACTTCCAATTAAATAGTCTAAGTCAACGTTACCAAAGTTTGGACCAGATGACGCTATCGATTTCAATTATTGGCGAGGGTCGTGTTCAACAAGAACTGGCAGGGACGTACACAGATGTGGATATGGGCAATTACCTCCTCCTTAAAGTTATTCAGGAGTAAGCCACAGAAATCCCTCGATAGTAACTGAATTACGTTGCTATAAAGCCCTCGAAAATAAATTAATCTCGGAAGCATTACAAGAATTCAACTTTGATAAATATGTGACGCAGGGCTGTAGAATTAGTCTTGTTGATACTCAGGGCTGCCTACCTACCTATGTGATATTTTGCAATTATTTTGTTACAGATTATAAAGTTGAACGGATTTTTATCGAAAATAAATATTAGACGCTATTTGAAATTAGATATTTTACCTTAATTTAAGAAGCTATGAAGTTGACTAGTAGCCCAGTTGCCGGGGGTTTTAAGTCGGAATTAATTGTTGCCTCATTAATAGGGTTTTCCCACTAATTTTATTTTAACAATTTGTGTCGTGAAAATGATATAATAAAACATTTTATTAATTTACAACAATTTACTTTTCTAATAAGAATTATTTCTAAGAAAATATCGTTAAAACAACTTGCTCATAATTTCACTGCTTTTTAAAACGGGCATTTTTACGCGCCAGAATTACGTATCTACCCAGAAAACCAATGAGATTATGGATATAATTAGTTTGTAATAGATTCTAACTGTGTGTTAAAGAAAGCTTTCCTCTGAAACTTCTCAGAATTTCAATTTGTAATGCTTGTACTATGATTGGTCTAAAGCAGTGGACGTGTAAATATTGGCCAATCAGAATCCAGTTAAACGCCGCACAAGTTATTCGTGAAAGCGTCGGACGTTAATATTTTGTATTGTAGTTTAGGTCTAACCTTCACCGACAATGCATCAGATGACTAACCTAAAACGTTAAATTTATATTTTTATGTTTGTATTGTTTGGAGTGAAAATATTATTTTATCAGTTTCTGGTTTATGTTTTATTAATAAAATGGAATGAAGTGGAAGAGGGATATGTTAAAGGTGCCGCTGATAATTTACCTAAAGTAGAAAAGTTCTGAGTACTGTCAATAAATAGAGGTTATGTTATGTTAACAGAGACCAAGATTAATAAACAATCTTGAACAGAGACAACCTCTGTGATTGGATTTCAGGATGTTGACGTCACAACGCGCCAATTTATGGCTGTTTAAAATGAACCAAACATTTTTCAAACTTCAAGTTTTTTTTTGTTATTATTAGTAAAATTAATAAGATAATAAATATGCCATAAATCATTTTTTTACGTGAGTTAAGTATTTCAGCAATAATTTTTTTTTCTGGGAAAACCCTATTGTTTCATGAAAGGCTAGCTTTTTGCTAGTAGAAAGTGAATCAATAAAGTTAACCAAAATTTACCACCGCGAACCCTTATAAAAAAAACCTCTGAAATGAAGAAATTCAATTTTTTGCCAATATCTTAAACAATAATGAACAAAAACGGATAGCACCACGCGAAAGAGCAGGAAATTAACTTATAAAATACATTTTTTCTGGTACCCTATATGTTTTTTGGGTCGCTGATCACGAATTTCGAGGTCCCATACCCATAAAATGGGCCAAACATCCTTAAATGGGCAAACACACCCTTTACAAGGGAGTTGTTTCGCGGTATTCTCAGAAGAAATATGAAATTATCAAAATATAAGTAATTGAAAAACTTATTAGGTATCGTTATAGTTTATAAAAAAGTAATATTAAGATTAATTAGAGGGGGTTGAAACTACCCCAAAATAAAAAAAAATAAAGATAATGATGATGAAGATGATGATGATGATGATGATGAATTATGATTCTGTTTTTCAACTTTGTAACACATGATATTTACAATGAAAAAATCCATTCCAACCCCGAATAGGGTTGTAAACTACCCTTGAATAAGAATAAACTGGAAAAATAATTTTAGAACGTTATGTATAGTATTATATTATGATTATAGAGAAGACGGTATAAATTGTAAACTTTTATATCAAATTTTCACTCAAGGAAGAGTCGAGACGACCCTTATATTAAAGAAAAAAATGTCTGCACAAAACTTACTTTTTAAAACATTGTGCTGTAAAATAAATAATATATGGTTAAATATTATGTGCATGTATAAATTAAATAAATTGAATACGATTTTTTGGTAACTATTTTTATTCAGAATTATAATGGAAGCATGTTTATTTTATTTTTCAATATACAAAAATAATTTTCATATTACAAAAATAATACTTTTTTATTTACAGTTTATGATAATTTGTACACTGAAGGTCATTCGTCTTCTTCTCTATTTGTAGAAATATAGAAGAAGACTAATAATTAATGAAAGGGGTGTTTTTTGCCCCAAAAGAGGTATTTCCGAATTTCCACCGAGCGAAACTTTAGGATCGTAATCAGGGACCAAAAAGACTTGGTTTAAGATATATTTTGTCCGGTAACTGATAATGCAACCCCCCCCCCCCTGCAATTCGACTGGAGTATTAATAATTTTAACTTTTCCGTATTTACAGTAACTATATGCAGTGTGACCCATTTCAAATGGAAACCTCTCTGTAAAAAATGTATTTATAATCTGTTAACGCTTTTTTTAAATGATAACTCATCGAAAACTCCACTTTATGACAAAAATTTAGAGATAAATTTCAATTTTCAAAGCCTTCTAAGACTTATTTTCAATGTCGAAAATGGACAAATTTGATTAGCGATTTTTTTATTGAAATTTTAATCAAATGGGTAAATCCCAAGTTTCATGAAAAAATATTGAAAAATGACAGAGCTATGACAAAATTAATGTAGGCAGTTGTGCGACCCATTTTGAATGGAAACACCCCTGTAAAAAATGTGTCTATCTATTTTCACGGGACTTTTTTTAAAAGATACACCATCAAAAACTCCACTTTATGACAAAAATTTAAAGATAAATTTCAATTTTCAAGGCTTTCTATGATTTATTTTCAATGTCGAAAATGGACAAATTTGATTAGCGATTTTTTTATTGAAATTTTAGCTACACCACTGGATTCAGTAACCTCTCAAATGGGTAAATCCCAAGTTCCATGAAAAAATATTGAAAAATGACAGATTTATGGCAAAATCAATGTAGGTTCATAGTAACTTTTACTTGATTTTTTCTAAAAATCGAAGTAGCCCATGAAAAATAAACAAAAGAAAGATAAATTAAGTGAATAGTTTTAATAAATATTGTCATTTAAACAAACTTAATCATATTGGACTTAAAAACATAAGTATGAACAATTAAAAGTAATAATAATTAGATACCTATTAAATTAAAAAAAAATAACACATTGTACAACATTACACTAAAACTTCTTAAATTTTAAAGAAAAATGATTGCCGGTGTTATAAAGCCAAAAAAGTTCACAATTTACAAGCGGGGGAAAACCAAGGAGGGCGTGCCGATCCATTAATATGTAGTAAAATACTTTGGTCCGACGAGGCAAATTTCTCCAATAATGGATTTTTTAATTGCAATATTCATTAAAAATGGACTTCTGAAAATACACACTGGCATAGAACGATTGGGTTTCAAAATCGGTTTTCAATAAATGTGTGGATAGGTATTTTAGTCACCAATTTAATAGGTCCTTATTTTTATGATGGTCGCCTCAGTGGTCAAAGGTACGTAAACTTTTTGAGAAATGAATTTAGTGAATTCTTAGATGACCTACCTTTAGAGAATCGACACAACTTTCAATATTTTCAACAAACTGGACTTCCTCCCCACAATTCCCAGATTTGCGTAGATTATTTAGATGAAATTTTGCATCAACATTGGATAGGTATCAATGGATTTATTCGATGGCCCCCTCGTTCTCCAGATATAACCCCAATGGAATTTTTTCTATGGTAATATTTTAAAGATAAGGTGTTTTCGACGACACCGCAAAATGTAGAGGACGTAAAACCTCGAATTCAACAGGCACGTATTACAGTTACCCCCGAAATGCTGAGTAATGTTTTAAATGCAGTGCCTCGCCGCGCTCGATTGTGCATAAGAAATCGCGGTGGACACTTTGAACACTTGATATGATATCTTAAAAATTATTTTGAGGATTAGATAAACATTAATGTTCTGTGTGCTATATTCTTTTTATTATTAATTTACTTTATTCTTCTTAATTGTGTTAATGTTTTATTATAGCAAAGATTTGAACAATTTATTGCATTATTTTATCGTTTTATTTAATCATACTTCTCCACGGCAAGTATAATGCTTGTTAAAATAAAATTATTGGTTTTAAAAAAATGTTTTTATAATTACTAACGTAGTACCAATGAATAAATATAGCATGTGATATATCGTTGAAAAGGGAGGAAAACACTCTATTTAATGGCGTCATTTCCCGCCTGTGTCAAAATAATTTTTTTAACAGCCTGAAGAGTAAATCTCAAAATACAGCGGTTTTGAAAAAAATTAGATAAAACCTCGTTGAAACACTCTGTTTTGCAAAAAAATTTCGCCTTATAATTTTTCTCATATTTCTTCAAATAACGGAGATATTTGGCCTAGACGTTTTCCGCATTTTCGATATTTTCCGCCATAACTCTGAAAGTAGGCCATGGATTTCAAATGTCTTTAAACCATTTTGTAGGTTATATAAATCGGCACAATTTTCATAAAGATATTTTTTTTGGTACGACCGATATTAAGTAAGATATTCTCGAGGGCCCTGATAAAATGGACAGCCTGTATATCGCATCGGTTGTTCTTTATCAATATTTGTAGTATCATTTAAATTGTTACAATTTATCACCGATACTACTTCTGTTATTTCTATTTCAAGTGAACGCAGATGTATTGTTGCTGCGGATTTTCCGCCGCCCTTGGTGGGAATTCCGAATAAAATATTAATACCTCCGGCATAACATGGCTATAGCGAAATGTCAATCGAACTATTCTCCAAGTGTCGTTAACCAAACTAGCTGTATAAATGTCGGCGTAATCCACCTGCGACTCGGAACCGCAGGTGCAGGAACTACTGTATTACTATTCAAAATGCCATAGCAACGTCAGATCGCATATTATTCCTTTCGTACCTCATAAAGTGGTGTCTATGTCGGTTCTTGAGTTTCTGATGCGAATATATCAACATAATAATCGTGCGGTGTATTACCTACCGGTAATTTCCATTACGCAAATTGGACAAATTCGCCAAAGGAAGGCCTATATACCATTTACGAAATAAGCCATCTTGTTGAATGCGGTATTACGGCGTTACGACTACAAACAGCAAACATTGAATCGAAATTGGGGACTGTATGTAAGCCTACCGGTTACATTGATGCAGTACACAGCTACGTGTATAGTGTGAGAGGTTTGTTAATAATCACACGAGCACGGAGAGAAAAGTTTTGCCCAATGTTATACACAGGGTGTCCCAATAATGCGTTAAAGTCCAATATCGGCATTACTAGAAGGTATAGTGTAGAAAGGCGCACATTTTAAAAATATTTTACCTACAGCGGAGCATCTTCGAGGTCATTTCTTTTAAATGGAACACCCTATATATTTTAACATTTATGAATTCAGCGTAAAATTACTTTTCCAACGATCTCCAGATTTTAGATTATTGAACAAAAAATAGCCAAACAATATGGTCGTTGAAAGTTTGGGGAGGAATTGTTGAGAATCATGTAATGGGATCACATTTTTTTGATGGACGTGTGAATGGTCAAATTTATTTGGAATTGTGCGCTGATAAATCCTTATAATTTTCTCTAATAATGACCCTCAAGCTTGTTGCTTTAAGCAATTACCCTCCGCCTCACAGCGTCGGGTAATTACTAATCAACAAGCTTTCGGTTCATTATTAGAGAAAATTATCGCGTGATTATCAACGCCCTTGGTAAATTAAAGCTGAGAATGTGGTACCTCCATGATGGAGCACCTGTGCACCACACTGCAGCTATTCACGAACATTTAAACGACGCTTTTCCAGATGGTTGGATAGGAAGAGGAGGACCTCATAGTTGGCCTGCCAGAAGCCCTGATTTTATCAAAATAGACTTCTTTTTGTGGTACTATGTTAAGGAGCAAGTGTACAAAGCTCCTATAACTACAAAAGAAAATATGAAAGAAAGAATAAGGGAAGTTTTTCAGGAAAGTGCTGTATATATTTTAAGAAATATCGGTAGGTGATTTCAAAATCGTCTATAGAAATGCATAAACGTTCTGGGAGGCCACTTTGAACAGTTCCTATAAACATTGGGTATTATTTATTTCGTTAAATTAGGTTCAAAATAACTTTGAATTTTTAAAAACCGTGCCAATTTTTCTATTACCTAATAATGTATTATCTGTTCCTATTATTTGTGTCAACTTTTTTGTAATATTAAACGATTATTTATATTTTTTGAGATACACTCAAATGTGATTTAATTAAACTGTGAGGTAACCAAAGTAGTACAGCTAAACAGATCCTAAACCATCAGTAGAATGTCAAGGCCGGTTACGAATTGTGACGCTCTTTTTCTCGTACAGTGCGAGAACTAAGGCTGTCACTTTGACACTCGAGCTTTCTTACTTGTTACTCGGGCGCCAGTTCAAGTTCCGAGTGGTTGAACAACACTACCCAAAAGTCGATAAGCGAGACTGAGCAACTCAGTGAAGACACAGTCAATTCCAGTGGATCAATAAGGGAACTTAGACTTTCACAAACACAACAGTAAAACGCAAAAATTTGATAATATTTAAGTATATTACAGTAATCCTATGGTTAACAGTCCTAAATAAAACAGAAAATCAAAATTAACACAAATGTATACACATAGGTTTAAGCAGTAGAGGAAGAATAGCAAGCAATATAGCAATATTAGCGGCAAAAGCGTATAAGCGGTGAATTTAGCGAGTTTATAAAAAAAACGGTTGTTAAGCAGACAGTCAGTGTACGGATACCAGAATATGCGAAGCAAACAGAATTATTTACAGTATTACAACAGGTTATAAAACAGACTGGAAATTTGGCTAGTGCTTGGTATCGGAAAATAACAGTTAAATTTACAAGCTAAGTGAAAAAAATTCAGTCAGTAAATATGAAGGAATAAAATAAATACTAATAATATTCAAACAGTGTGAAGAAAAAAAAATATGAGACGGACTTGAAACTTGGCTAGTATTTCTAGATGTTAAATGCGACAGTAAGCTAAGTATTAAGAAATGGGCAGTTATTGCGACTTTAGTCGAGATAGTTTTACTCCCGGGTTCAATAAAAATTACTAGCCCTTAACGAACAGTGTTGTGGCTAAAGGTAATTTGGGTTGAGAAGGGTACACCAGCCGAACCATTACAGAACTTGATCAGGTGTAAAGGAGTGGCACCAGCCGACTTTTAAAGTACTTGATCGGGTGCCTGAGGAGAAGGCACCAGCCGACTTTTAAAGATCTTGATCAGGTGTCGGAGCGGAAGGAAGCCACAAAATAAACAAATTATTATAAGTATCTAATTTAAGTTAAATATCAGAAAATTGGCAATCAGTTTAAGAGAAAATAAAATTCAATAAAAATAATCTATGATTGTACTAGCCAACTTACAAAGTCTCAATTCAAACAGTTAAGTATAAAAATTTCAGTCAGAAAATATGAAATAATAGAATAAAATTTCAATCAGAATAAATACGGAATAATAAATGCACTAGCTAAATATATATAAGTTTTCTTACTCTTTACAATCGCAGCATTGGACCCTGGACAGATGGTAGACGTCTGGTTGCTTCGAGAATTGGAACAAATTCTGATTTTACAGGTCTTTACAGTCAGTTTTATAGCCAGATTCCCACTCAGGGTATCGCGAGGAATCCCACGTGTCTTAGTATCTATCGCGCATGGCCCACTGTTACAAGCCAGCGAGGACGGCTATATTAAGTTATTAAACTACTGGTAAATTATTATTACGTGCGTTGGTTAGTATAAATAGAGTATTCTGACTTTTGTAATGTATGGAATCGGTTTCAAATAATTATTCTAACCAACTACGAAAAAGAAATGAATTTAATCGGCCACAGATAACCAATTATTGAATAAATTACGCCAAACAATAAACAATAATTCCGTTTACAAATATTTGCCGCTTCAGATAAATATTCAGGTATTTAAATAGTGAATATTTTCGGATAATATACAGTAAGTCGCTTAAGGCGGTACCGAAAACAAGAAACGTAATTATATAAAATACAATTAAATATAAATTTTATGCAGATTTTCGTAACGAAAAATGCTTCGTTACAGAATGACGCCACGAACTGGATGGCATGTGTCCATCAGGAGTCTTTGTGATTTAAGACCTGTTTATTTCTGTTTAAAACCTGTTTAGACGTATTTGAAACTTGTTTATATCTGTTTAAAACATGTTTATAGTTGTTTGAGACCTGCTTGAAACCTGTCCAGAGCTGTTAAAAATCTGTTATATATTCTGATGGACACATGCCATCCAGTTCGTGACGTCATTTGTAACCGGCATTGACACTCTACGGTCCAGGATTTGTTTAGCCTTACTACTAATCAAGACGCACCCAGAAAAAAGTAATACTACTTTCACTTATTCTCACTTTATGTCAAAATCACTGCTACTAGATCAGTTCGAAATGAAAAGTATTATAATTTAAAGGTTGTTAATGAAGAAGTAAAAATATCTCTGAAAATATCGATTTTAGGTATAGAATATTATTCACATCGTAGAGAATTAACGTGCTAATTGAAAAATACAATAATATATCTAGTGTTCCATTTGAAAAATTTGAGAATATTCACTTTGAAATGTCCTGAATTAGTGCTAGTATAAAATACACCCCGTATAATTATAATCAATATTTGGTGGTTGTGTCGTTGTAGTACATCCCTTGTGTACATAATTGCAAAATAAATCTTCTTAATTAATAGTAATACACACACAGCGAATTAATTTGTTAAACCCTGTTCCCATCAAAATTTTCATATTTTTTCGAATAATTCAGCAACGCCACATCAAAAACCAAAAACCTGGAGGTCGTTGGAAAGGTGATTTTATTAAATTAATAAATGTAACGATATATAGGGTATTCCATTTTTAAAAAATGACCTCGAAGATGCTCTGCTGTGGCGAGTCACCCTGTATATTTCAAAGTATTTTTAAAATGTGTGCCTTTTGACACTATACCACTTCCATAAAAGAATAATTTTCCAAAGTATTCTAATAAAGCCGATACTGAACTTTGAAGCACTATTGGGATACCCTGAACTAAAAATAAGCAATTGCCAAAAACTAAGTAGAAAATTCTAATGATCATTCGAAATGAATAAAAACGAAAATGTGAATTTAATCTCATATTGAAACTACCCGTATATTAAATCATTTTTGCTCTATTTATCAATCTTAAAGCTCGCTTATGGAGCAAAGTTCGTGTTTAAAATTTGCTACATAAATTCTCAGTCACAGTACGTCGGTTTACTCGGTCGGGTAATACTAAAGGCAAAGTACCGTTTTTATACGTTCTCTTGGAGAATAATAATAATAAATAACAGTTTTTATCTTCCTTATTAAATATCAGACGAAAAACATTCTTTTCGCGATGATTTTCAGTGCTTTCTTTCACAATAGATTTCTTTCAACGTTTTAGGGGATAATTGGTAAAGTATATACAGACAAGGACTGTATTTCATACAATGCAAAGTGAAATTATTGCGACAACTTTTATTAGAAATATGCATAATTATGTCGGTTTTTACTCCGCCGAGTTTGACCCTTGAGTACGCACACCGGTAAACAAAAATGATCACTTTTCCTGTTATTTTGATTATTAGTAGCAAGCATGCAAGTTCGTCATCGCCTTCCTCTTGTTGTCACTCAACTTGAATTTCCAATTAATTATCATTATCCTCGTTGTTTGAAGGTCTTCAGGCACATATTGACTTTCTTCATCAAGATCTTTTGGATATGATGAAGCCTTGAGGCATGCTTGTCCGTTACACTGGCCACAAACTGAGGAACATTGCTAACCTACTTCCTAATATCCTCGTTCTAAGACATATTTTATTTTTGCACGCTTTGAGTGGATGTGACACAACATCCGCAAGAAAGAAGGAAAACCGAAGCCGATGACAAACAAGAGGAATATTAAGCTGCATGCTTGCTATTAGTAATCAAAATAACAGGAAAAAATCCCCTTCACATTTAAACTTTAATTGTAATATACATTAATAACTCCTAATGTCATTAGAGCAAAGGAAACAAGTATTTACAGAAAAAAATGGTTTTTGCGACCTTTGGCCTTGAATATCTTGACTTGCGTGCACGGATTCTATGAGACTTTTGAGCTAACTTATAAAACGTCAAGACAAAAATATATAAAAATTTATAGCTTATTATCTTTTATTCCTAGATTGAATCACTATGTGGCTGGATTAAAAGCCTTGTAGTGGAGTAAAGATAGATTTTTAGAGAAAATTTTACATAGAGCAACGCGAAAAAGGGGTAAATTGGTCATTTCTAGGGGTGGTTTTTCAGTTTCAATTTATTTTGAACCCCTTAAAATGCTACTTAAGAAACGAGAATGGTACCCTTTTATTTTCGATGTTCAAGGAACCTTCAGTTCAAATTTCGTGAAAATCAGTTCACCACCCTTAAAAAATTGAAAAACGTAAAAAAATGAATTACGGTTAACTTGGCCAAAATTCAACCGAAATTGATGGAATTTTAGATGAAATCGCCTGCCAAATTTTAGTTAAAAATATCCAATACTTTAGCCGCAATTCCATTTTTAGTCCAAATTCCACAAAATTTTCAAAACGTTCCTCAGTTTGTCCAAATGGTCGTACGAATTTTTTTAAACCAAAATGAAGCTTTTATTATGTACTTTCACGTGATGTAACTAAAAATTAACTTTTTTTAAAATTTTATATAGTTTACTTTCATCTAAAATTTCATCAAATTTGGTTGAATTTTGGCCAAGTTAGCAGTAATTCAATTTTTTACATTTTTTTCAGTTTATACAGGGTGTCTCACCGGGAACTGAATCGATCGATATAGAGAAAAGTACGCATCAGAAAATTTTGAAAATTTAGATAATTACTAATGTCGGTGTGGACAATCCAACTAAAATAATTACAATCAGCTGGCACTTCCGCTTACACCGGAAGTCGATACCAACTTGCTTATTTCAAATGGAACACCCTATATATTTTAGGGTTTTCGAAAATAGAACAGAGATATTTGACATTTTATAGAAAATTTGACAGGTGCAACGGTTTGCAAGAACCGTTATAACTTTCTTCGTGTAAAAGATTCTCATTTGCTTCTTGTCACGTAAAAAGAACACAAGGAGAACTACGTTCTACAACTGAAATAAATTCAATAATATCATACCAAGTGTTCCGTTTATCACGTTACATTTTGTCAACTTCAAACCGCGAAAACTTGTTTAGGTCAAATGGAACACCCTGTATTTTTTACGCCAAGTTGTGTGAAATTGACTTCCTTTTTTTCTGATATTAGCATTGCGGGGGTTAAAGTTACAACTTTTTCAAATATTTGCGATTTTATTAGAAATTCATGAATTGTTGTAATCATTTCATTAAAATAGCCATGATTAGAAACAATCAGTCATTATCTTATGTCAAAAACTGCCAGCATGTTTAAATTATACCAATGAAAACTTTTTAAATTTGTTTATTATTTATGGAGAATGTGATAAAGTAATATCATGAACTTGCACCACATTTTCTACTCGATATCCACAAAAACGCAAAATAACACTGTAACATGCGTATTAATCGAATTAATCGAATTGAAGATATGGCATGAACTAAAATAGCAGAGATAAGATCAATTTAAAATATGATTTCATTTTAATTTAATAATTGCTCAAAATTCCGCCCTCGAACCTCGACACATTTTTCGCACCTTCGGATTAGTTCTTCTAGTTCTTCTAATTGAATCCTGTGATGTTTTGAAATGCATTTCTTACTCTTTGCATGCAATCTTCAATGGTTGTTAATGGGCTCTCATAAACTTTATTTTTAATAGTTCCCCAAATGAAATAATCCAGGACTGATAAATCGGGCGAGCGAGGAGGCCATAAGAAAGGTCCATTATTAGCAATCCATTGATCATAAAAAATTTCTTGTAAATAATTATTTATTAAATATGCATTATGTGGGGGAGCACCGTCGCGCTGACAAAAAATGTTCCTATGTTCGGCGAGAGGTAAATTTTCTAAATAATTATTATTATAATTTTGTAGGATATTCAGATATCTTTCACCTAAAAAAAATAAAAAATAAAAATGTACCTATACAAATTAGCAGAAGAGAAATTTAATTTACCGTTTAAATTTTCCTGATAAAACTGTAATGCCTCCACTCTATCCTTTCTTATGGCACAGTAAACATTGAACTGCCAACTTTCCTGAAAGTTTCGCTCTCTGAACATATGAGGATTTGAGTCACTCCAATAATGCGAATTGTGTCTATTAAAAAGTCCATTTTTAGTAAATTTTGCTTCATCTGTCCATATAATATTTCCCAAATAAGAATCGTGACCCTCAGACCTTATTAGAATAAACTCACAAAAACTCTGTCTTCTTAGGAAATCTGTTTCTTTTAATCCTTGAATCACATGGAATGAAAACAGGTGAAACTTATGTTTTAATAAGATTCTGTGAATTGAATCCTTGCATAGTCCCGATTCCTGAGCAGCTTGTCTTAATGACATCCTTAGAAATGCATGAAAATATCCCAAAATGACTATTTCAATGTTTTCGTCATCAACGATAGGCTTTCTTCTTTGCATTTTTGCCTTGACAGAGCCATAATTTTTAAAATTTTCCAGTATGCGTTTTACAGTGTTAGGTGGCGGTTTCCGTTTTTCTGGATATCGAGTAGCAAATGTGCTGCAAGTTTTTGATATTACTTTATCACATTCTCCATAAATAATAAACAAATTTAAAAAATTTTCGTTGGTATAATTTAAACGTGCTGGCATTTTTTGAAATAAGATAATGACTGATTGTTTCTAATCATGGCTATTTTGATGTAATGATTACAATTCATGAATTTCTAATAAAATCGCAAATATTTCAAAAAGTTGTAACTTTAACCCTCACAGTGCTAATATCAGAAAAAAGGGAATTTAATTTTACACAACTTGACGTAAAAAAATACAGGGTGTTCCATTTGACCTAAACAAGTTTTCGCGGTTTGAATTTGATAAAATGTAACGCGAAAAACGGAACACTTGGTATGATATTATTGAATTTATTTCAGTTGTAGAACGTAGTTCTCCTTGTGTTCTTTTTACGTGACAAGAAGCAAATGAGGATCTTTTACACGAAGAAAGTTATAATCTTTTCGAAAACTCTAAAATATATAGGGTGTTCCATTTGAAATAAGTAAGTTGGTATCGATTTCCGGCATAGAGGGAAGTGCCAGCTACTTGTAATTATTTTAGTTGGATTTGCCACACCGACATTAGTAATTACCTAAATTTTCAAAATTTTCTGATGCGTACTTTTCTCTATATCGATCGATTCAGTTCCCGGTGAGACACCCTGTATATAAACATATCTTGGGAGCGATAAACCGATTCTCACGAAATTTGAAGTAAACGTTCCTTGAATATTTACAATAAAAGAGTACCGTTCTAGTTTCTTAACTAGCATTTTAAAGGATCCAAAATAAATTTACCCCCTTTGAGAAAACATGGGTTCCCCACTTATTCGAAGTAGAAAACTCAAGATATTCTTAGTTTCGCCAAAACAAACTTATTTTTCTATGTCACATTGTTCTATGTAAAATTGTCTCTATCGCCTTATTTTTGGCTATTTTTACTCCACTATTGAAGTTACTGTGGTATAAATTTGAAAGTACAGTCGCCTTTTTTCATGTTGACAGGAATAGGCGGCAGCATCCTTAAGAGTCAAATTATTACGCGTTCTACATCTTCCTGACACCCTTTAACGCCGCCCAATAAATCTATATAAACTTCAGTAATACATTTCGACAAATCCAATATTAGAAAATCTAGGGAAAAGAATCACTTCCCAGCTCATAAATAACAATGACGCGAGATGGAGTTTTCACTTTTCCAATTGTTTCCCGGTTTGTTTGGTAAGCTGGATATCTTGGCAGATTCCCTGAGGAGCAGCCGCGAGCCTCTACACTCCATATATCCATATATTCCAGGATTACGCTATCGGGATTCGCACGGACCTTCCACACAAATAATTGTGTACTACTACGAATGGATCATTGGAGGATTGAGTCAAACACAATAAAATATTATTCGCATGCCCGGCACGCCACTCTATTACTTTTTCCTGTGAAATAAAGACGCTCGTGAAGTTTATTTTGTTTCCTTATACAGGATAATTTGCAGAAGGAGCAATAAAGGAACTGCCAATCACACGCGTACACCTCCAAGCGTTCTGAAAATGTATTACAGTGGCGTTTGGAACATGAATTTTTCAGCTACGTTTATTTCAACTTGCTGAGAAATACACGTGACGTAAATATAGTCTAGTATACTTTAACTTGGCGCGTGTATGTATGAGTTAATATTTCCGTACGATTTCATTTTTTCCCATATTATACACAAAGCAATAGTCAAGAAACATTGTCTACGTGGACAATATTTCTGGATCTTTGTGTACAAGAGAAAATGAAATCGTACGGAAATATTAACTCATACATACACACGCCAAGTTAAAGTATATTAGATTATAGTAGATTTGAATCTTAGATTTGAAATCTAGCATATCACTCGGCCATTTACGAAAATTATGGTATTTGGTACCGAGACAAATAGAACAATCTATTTTTTTGTGGATTTGTTTTATTCTTTCTTCCTTCTTTTATATTTTATATACCGAGTGACCCAGAAAGTACCAACCCCCCCCCCCCCCACTTCTTTCTACAGTTTTAAAAATAAAATTCTGAAATTTGGCAAATCAAATACAGGCATCAATTTCCACATTTTGACCATTCGATGGTAAAAAAATCGCTTCCGGTATGACCGGAAATTGCCATAACTTTCTTATTTTAAATAGCACCCTGTATATTTAAGTCACTTTTCTCATAAAGCTGTAATTTCTGAGGTAATTTATCTTTCCAACGCTTTTTTCAGATTTAAAATTGGATGAGAAATAACCTTGGAAATGGCATTTATTTGCTATTTCTAGTTGGCTTTGGAATTCAGAAACAAATTTTAAAAATTTCGAAGTATACTGAATTTGAATAAAAGGATATTTCTCAACAAATTAAATGTAAAATTGGCCCACTTTGTTCATTTACTTGGATTTAGATTTTTTTTTTAATACATTTATTTAACGTCGGCCTATTTCCGCTACTGAGGCCTAACACCGACGCCTGTAGACGAGCTACCCCCAACCAGGAATTTTGCCGAACCTCTTCCCTTAAGAAGAGTAGGGATCTTTTACTTGCCTAACATTTAATAGACAAGGGACCGACGGCTTTACATCCCCTCCGAAGGATGGTATATCTCCTATACAACCCTCGCCTAAGGTTGTATAGCTTCTGCGCATACACTGATATACAAGCCGCTGGAAGATGTGTGAGGCGAGAACGCGGTTTCCGTTGGAATGGTCACCCATCCAAGTACTAACTGCGCCTGTCGTTGCTTTACATCGCATACCGAAGTATATACATAGTAAAGACGCACCTACGCTCGCCCCTGGAACCATGTAGTTTGAACTGGAGAGATCGCATGTCTAGTGCACTTTTGAACCTCTTAACAACCCATTGATCAGATAGGTTGGTTTCCGAGTTTACCTTAAATATTAAATGCAACGAATTCTATATATTAAACTATGTTCAACGAACAATGGTGTTTAATTATATAGATACAATAGACAGAATGTATATAAAGCCTTGGTGGTGGAGAGAAACAGTTTTATCTCTTTACACTAAATGCTTTTGAACATTTAAATATGATAATAATAAAGTGGTATGAAATGCACATTTTCTAGGAGGCGAATTCCCAAGATAGTCTCTCATAGAATTCAATAATGCCTTTCTGCTTGACCACGTCTGCGAATTCTGTATAAAACATCTAGTGCTGAGAAATTTAAAGTGGAACTTTATTTACCTCGCCTGAGCATATCTAACTGAATTATTAAAAATATCAAATAACTTTCTAAATATAAGGCAGGACTAATGTTCAGAATATACAGGCTGTTTTAAAGTTAAAGGTACATACGTTACTTGTGGATAGAGGGCACTTTGGCTGTTCCAAATTACCCAGCATTAATGCATCCATCGTCCATTTTATTGATTTTGGCCAAATCTTTCTTTGGTCATAACTATTGACTGTATAATCGGTTCATACTTAGAATATATGTTTCACTTATATTACTTGATAGAACTTCATAATAAACCAAAATAGAAATCCAGGTCCGACTTGTTACCTAACCATGTTTGAGACTTAAAATATAATATTTTTAGTCGCAAACTCCTCTATAAAAATCCTTATTTTACTATAAAGAACGTAACCAGACTGCAACCGACAGCTACTCTCCGGGCTATGTGCCTCGCCGAGCGCTGAATTACAAGTTACAAGTCTGGCGTATTAAGTGTAATAATTGCATATTACCATGAAAACGCTAATGCTTCGATTGCAACAAACACCACGAGAGCTCTTTTAAGTAGGATCAGTCTTTCGGCTGGTGTTTGTTGCAATCGAAGCATTAGCATTCAGCGCTCGACGGGGCACATAGCCCGGAGAGTAGCTGTTGGTTGCAGTCTGGTTACGTTCCTTATAGTAAAATAAGGATTTTATAGAGGACTTTGCGACTAAAAATATTATGTTTTAACATTCCGCCCTCTAAAAGCACATTTGAACTATGTTTGAGACTTATTGAGGCGGGAGTTCCACAGGGATCGGTGCTGTCACCGCACCTGTTCGCCATCTATACCTCGGACCTCCCCCGGACCGACCATACAGCCCTAGCCCTGTATGCAGACGACACCGCCCTGATTGCCAGATCCTGGAAGGCCAGAGACGCAACCAGAAAACTCCAGGAAGCGGCCACACTCCTGGAAGAATGGTGCACGATGTGGAAAGTCGCAGTCAACGCCGACAAGAGCCAAGCCATCCTCTTCAGACGAGTGCGGAAAGAAATTCCCACAGGACACGTCTCCATGAACGGCGAGGACATCCAATGGCACGACACCGTCAAATACCTTGGCGTGGTCATGGACAGAAGCCTAACATGGAGACAAAACACGGACGCCATCACAGCCAAGGCCCGACGTACGAGAGCCCTCATCTACCCAATGACGGGAAATGGGAGCCGGCTTAACTTGAGGAATAAGCTCACGCTTATCAAGACCCTCATCAGGCCGCAGCTGACGTACGCCTCGGTAGCGTGGGGCTACCAGGCGAAGTCCTACATGAAGAGAATCCAGGCAGTGGAGAACATCGCCCTCAGGACGGTAGTTGACGCCTCATGGTACGTGAGAACCGCAGACATCGTCAGAGACCTGGAGTACACCACGGTCACTGAAGTCATCCGGGAACGAGCGAAGAAGCTGTACGCCCAAGCCGAGGAGCATGGGAACCCGCTGATCAGACAGGCCACTGATTACGACCCCGCCGACGCCCCGAGGCACAAGCGACCGAGGGTTCAACTACTGGACAACGGGTAAGTATAACCTTTATTTCCCACTAACAGATCTGTTTCAGATACGCCAGGACGGACCACCACTACCAGAGACATGACGTTTTCAACCCTAACCCAACCTCCTTGCGGGCGTCGGACAACATACCGTCCGACGCCCGTTGTCCTACCTGCTCCGTGGAGACCGAAAGTGCTAAAAGAAGCACTTAGGTCTCCACACTCCCGAGCTACACAGCTCATCCTTACCTTTCCGACGATCCGGGGTAGGATATCAATTGATGTCCTACGTACCGGCAGTCAGTCCCAGCCAAAACTTCCTAAACCCAACTCGACCGATGACTACCCCCGGGGGTGACAAGCTGGCGAAGAAAGAAAACATCAAGACAAGAAGAGCGCCAGAAGAGACCTCAGCCAGCGAGGTTCAACAGCCAGGACCAGGGGAGGTCCGCAGAAAATACCACGACACATCTCACATTTGTGAGCTGGGTCTGGTAGAAGTACGCGGGCCCACCTATCACGAAGGCCGGTCCAGGTCTACAGAGATAATCTAGGTGCAAAGAGTAATAGTCCTACTCGGCCCTAGTTATCGAGACCGACATCCAGCCAATGGATATTGGCGCGTGAGACTTATTTAATAGTGTAGTGACAAATGAGGTTGTCACCCTCCTCGCTTTTATTTTTAGCCCTGAAGAAGTTTACGCATAGTAAATGAAACGTTGGCGATAGAATAAAGTTATTTTATTGTCCTGTTACCGACAAATTTCCCCCCGTAATTAATATTTCTATGTAATTGAAAACGTTACGAAAGAAATGCCCCGCAAGAAAGTCCATCATAAAAAAAAATACGGAATTCTATTTAAATATGCCTATATTTAGCTAACATACACTTTACATTCAATTAAATATCTACATAGAATTTTCGGAGGGTCATTTTCAAGCACTTCGTCCTTTAATCCTAACCTCTGTCATTCAAATAGAAATATATACGCCGCATACATATTTCGATATGTAACTTTTTGTAACCCTTTGTCCATTGCGCTTGTATCCGATGTTTGAAATCCTCGTTCCATGTTTTTGTTTTGTAAACGTGGCTGTAGGGCCTATATTTTTCAATATTTTATGCTAAATATAAAAATGCTGTACCTACCAAAGTTGTGTATGTATGTGAATTGTGTGTAAACGATGAACTGATGAAGTCTGTTAAATACAGGGTGTCTCACCGGGTACTGAACCGATCGATATAGAGAAAAGTACGCATCAGATAATTTTGAAAATTTAAATAATTACTAATGTCGGTGTGGTCCATCCAAGTAAAATAATTACAAGCAGCTGGCGCTTCCGCTTATACCGGAAGACGAAACCAACTTGCTTATTTCAAATGGAACACCCTATATATTTTACAGTTCTCGAAAAGAGCATAAAATTCTGAGTCGAAAACATGTAACATATCCTATACCTAAACCTACCCATTTCAGAGATATTTGACATTTTATAGAAAATTTGGCAGGTGCAACGGTTTGCAAGAACCGTTATAACTTTCTTCGTGTAAAAGATTCTCATTTGCTTCTTGTCACATAAGAAGAACACAAGGTTCTATAACTGAAATAAATTCAATAATATCATACCAAGTGTTCCGTTTTTCGCATTACATTTTGTCAACTTCAAACCGCGAAAGCTTGTTTAGGTCAACTGGAACACCCTATATTTTTTACGTCAAGTTGTGTAAAATTGAATTCCCTTTTTTCTGATATTAGCATTGTGGGGGTTAAAGTTACAACTTTTTGAAATATTTGTGATTTTATTAGAAATTCATGAATTGTTGTAATCATTTCATCAAAATAGCCATGATTAGAAACAATCATTAACTTATGTCAAAAAATGCCAGCACGTTTAAATTATACCAACGAAAACTTTTTAAATTTGTTTATTATTTATGGAGAATGTGATAAGTAATATCAAGAACTTGCAGCACATTTGCTACTCGATATTCACAAAAACGCAAAATAACACTAACACTGTAACATGCGTATTAATCGAATTGAAGATATGACGTGAACTAAAATAGCAGAGATAAGATCAATTTAAAATATGATTTCATTTTAATTTCATAATTGCTCAAAATTCCGCCCTCGAACCTCGACACATTTTTCGCACCTTCGGGGATTAGTTCCTCATGGGCAGCTCTTCTAATTTAATCTTGTGATATGTTTTGAAATGCATTTTTACTCTTTGGCATACAATCTTCAATGGTTGTTAATGGGCTCTCATAAACTTTATTTTTAATAGTTCCCCAAATGAAATAATCCAGAACTGATAAATCGGGCGAGCGAGGAGGCCATAAGAAAGGTCCATTATTGGCAATCCATTCATCATAAAAAGTTTCTTGTAAATAATTATTAATTAAATATGCGTTATGTGGGGGAGCACCGTCGTGCTGATAAAAAATGTTTCTATGCTCGGCGAGGGGTAAATTTTCTAAATAGTTATTATTCAAATTTTGTAAGATATTCAGATATCTTTCACCTAAAAAAACAAAAATTTACCTATACATATTAGCAGAAGAGAAAATTTAATTTACCGTTTAAATTTTCCTGATAAAATTGTAATGCCACCACTCTATCGTTTCTTATGGCACAATAAACATTGAACTGCCAACTTTCCTGAAAGTTTCGCTCTCTGAACATATGAGGATTTGAGTCACTCCAATAATGCGAATTGTGTCTATTAAAAAGTCCATTTTTAGTAAATTTTGCTTCATCTGTCCATATAATATTTCCCAAATAAGAATCGTGACCCTCAGACCTTATTAGAATAAACTCACAAAAATTCTGTCTTCTTAGGAAATTTTAATCCTTGAACCATATGAAACGAAAACAGTTGAAACTTATGTTTTAATAAGATTCTGTGAATTGAATCCTTGCATAGTCCCGATTCCAGAGCATCTTGTCTTAATGACATCCCTTGGAAATGCATGAAAATATCCCACAATGACTATTTCAATGTTTTCGTCATCAACAATGGGCTTTCCTCTTTGCATTGTTGCCTTGACAGACCCATAGTTTTTAAAATTTTCCAGTATGCGTTTTACAGTGTTTGGTGACGGTTTCCGTTTTTCTGGATATCGAGTAGCAAATGTGCTGCAAGTTCTTGATATTACTTCATCACGTTCTCCATAAATAATAAACAAATTTAAAAAGTTTTCGTTGGTACAATTTAAACGTGCTGGCACTTTTTGACATAAGATAATGACTGATTGTGATCATGGCTATTTTGATGAAATGACTACTTTTCATAAATTTCTAATAAAATCGCAAATATTTCAAAAAGTTGTAACTTTAACTCCCACAATGCAAATATCAGAAAAAAGGAAATTCAATTTTACACAACTTGAGGTAAACAAATACAGAGTGTTCCATTTGACCTAAACAAGTTTTCGCGGTTTGAAGTTGAAAAAATATAACGCGAAAAACGGAACACTTGGTATGATATTATTGAATTTATTTCAGTTGTAGAACGTAGTTCTCCTTGTGTTCTTTTTATGCGACAAGAAGCAAATGAGGATCTTTTACATGAAGAACGTTATAACGGTTCTTGCAAACCGTTGCACCTGTCAAATTTTCTATAAAATGTCAAATATCTGTGAAACGGCTAGGTTTAGGTATAGAATATGCTACATATTTTCGACTCAGAATTTTATGCCCTTTTCGAAAACTCTAAAATATATAGGGTGTTCTATTTCAAATAAGCAAGTTGGTATCAACTTCCGGTATAAGCGGAAGTGCCAGCTGCTTGTAATTATTGTAGTTGAATTGACCACACCGACATTAGTAATTATCTAAATTTTCAAAATTTTCTGACGCCTACTTTTCTCTATATCGATCGATTCAGTTCCCGGTGAGACACCCTGTATATTGTTTTCATTTCTTAATAGGTGTAAATAACAAAATTATTTTGATTTTAAACACAATTTTCTGTATTCTATAAAACTAAAATTAGGGAAACAATTAACGAATTAATCCAGGATAATAATAACACTGTTTCAAACTGACTAAATAATTTTAAAGAAGATATAAGCATTGTGTTTTAAATAATGGAGGCCATTTTGAGGAGTTTTTATAGTTTATGAACCTAATGCTTATGCTGTTGTAAAATTTTCGTTGTTATTTTATGTTACAAAATATTGTTCACCTCAGAATATATCAAACTGTTCTGCTTCTGTGTAGCCTATTTTGATTAAATGGTATTATCAGTCACAACCTACTACGTAGAAATTCTTCTCCTCAGAAACCTTAAAATACCTATGTGTATATTTGTTGGTGTATCGTATTTCTGTATCGCCCTGTATGACCAAAAAATGAGTAACCCGAAAGCAGAGATGGCTAAAATCGCGTTATTAAATTTATCCCGAAAAAGTAGGCAAATTGACGTGCTATCAAGCATAAAGACAAAAACTAATTTGCTTGAATAAAAGCATTTCGCCACATCAAAACAGGTACTCCCTGACAATTAGAATAAACCTGATTTTCCAGCCGCTTACACCCATTTGTACATTTTATCCGGAGCCAAACTTTTATATGAACATTAAAATTGTTTCTAAAATAAATGCGGAACATAAATAACAGAAAGTATGCCCACCATAAATTACCTTTCCCACGAGTAGGAAATTTAACCTGGAAATATGACAAAACCTTGTCAGTTTCACAAAAATGCAACAAATTAGTCCGGAGAAATACTGAATTTAAAAAATACGGTACATTACACGGCCGCGAGACAAATGGATTATGTTTTTCCGACACATTTTCCATTATCTCTGTGTCCAGCTTCATTTATAACTTTGCTAGGTGAGCGACCAATTCCTCATGATCTCGTGAACATGGAACGGTGACAATAATAACGATAAATGATGCGCTATTGTTGGGTTGTAGCTCGAAATTTGATTTCGGCCTAAAATATTTAATCAACCGGAAATAGTTTTATGTCGAAGTGGTGGCCGTCTGCTCGCTGATAGGATGAAAGCTTGAGTTATGTATTTTGTGCGGACGATGCTAAAATATGAGATATTTTCTGCCACGATGTCACTGCTCGTTTACTGTCCTTATTAATTAAGAATTGAACATCTAAACCGAAATGATGATTTAACTTTGTTTTTGTGGTGAAGCATGCGAATTTCATCAGAGTAATATTAGCCGAAGAATAAAATTAAACGTGACACAGGTTCTCGTTAACAAAATTATGAAATTTAATTAGTGTAAGTGTGGGTGTTGTGGCATATCTAGCTGGTTATTTATTGTTATTAGTTTTATATTAAAAAAGATACCTCTGGTATCTAGGTCCGCTGCTAATGGTATCTATGACAGAAGAATAATATTTCAAGTTTGATATACATACGTAATTATATCATGATACTTATTTGAATACAAAAAGTTATACCAAATATTCATATGTATACTGTGGTTAAACCCACAATTTGGTGACCCCGACAAAAGAAAAAATTAAGACAAAAAAAAATTAAACTCAACAAAAGAAATTTAGATGAAGTTTTGGAAAAAGGAAACCCAACGAAGAACACTTTGGAAGAGAAATTTAAAAACATTTATTTTCTTTCTAGTTTTTTTCATTTAGAGCATTGTACAGTTAGACCAGGGCCAATCCTGTTTAAGGCAATAAAAATTCTTAGCAGTATACGAATGGTCGGAAAATGTAGTTGATGGTGTAAATAATTAAGGAAAAATCGTACAGACTGAGTAAATGCTCGGGAGGGGGGTTGGGGTGGTAATATATACATTTTTAGGGGTTGGTACTCGTTTTTTGCGATTTGCGGCTAAACTATGCATCCTATCGAAAAATGTTGAATGTAAAAGTTGTAGATGATGAAAAAATCTAAAATTTTCTAATTGATCATTATTGACCATAACCTGAAAACTATCAAGAAAAATGCAAAAAACCGTTTTTTCGGTTTTTAATTTATAACTATCGCAAAAATGTTTATATTTTCATGAAAATTGGTGAAAATGTTCTCTTTTGTGTTTCAAACAAGCCCAATTTTTTTCAAAGCGAAATATTTAATTTTCGATGTTTTATGAAGAAAATAAAGAAAAAACACTTAATTTTCAATCGAAAAATTTGGTTAGCAAATTTTCGATTAATGAACTTTATTAGTGCTCATTTTTTTCGTTGAAATCTCAACTTTAATATATTATTAAAAAATAATATTGTTTATATACAAAAATATCGTTAAAGAAGCGAAAAACTGAAAAACTACTTTTTAAAAATCGAATTTTCGGTGAAAATCATGATTTTCTTTTTGTTTATTGTAAATAAATGTTTACCTTCATAAAAAGCGTTAATTCTCATACAATACTATGTTATACAAGTAATGTACATGTACCTAACTATTCTCGGCTTTCAAAGTCCCGAAAACATTATTTAAACTGCAATTAAATAGGTAAAAATTCAAAAAACACAAAGCCTGTGAACTAAGAAAATTTGCTAATTATTTCTTGTGATTCGTAAGTATTTACAAATTATCACGTCAAAGTCTTATATTTGATTATAAAATACAAAAATTAAAAGTAAAATAATTTTATTGAAATCTTTTTTTCTTCGTGGGCAATTCTTCATCGCCAGAATTCAGTATCATTATTTTTATTATTATTTATTAGACAGTGGGTACTGTCTTCGTCTTCGATGTCCTCGAGACTACAATTTTATTCGTACAACGATTTTTCGACATTAGAACATTTATCAGGACCGTGACAATTTGAGCACAAATTTGTGCACTTTAAGCCATGCTTGCGACACCCACATTTGCTATTACCGCATCCTGTTTCGCAACTGCAGCAGATAATTTTCAATAAATTTTCAGGAATTAATTCTTGTTCTGTAAATATAGGTACGATGCCATTAACGTGATGTTTCCATCCCCAAACTTTAGCTGTTAATTGATTACCAAGCCAACTTTGTATTTGAAAATACACCCTGTAACAATGTTGCTTAGCTGCCCCATCAGTTGGAGGTAATTTTTTCAAATGAAATGAGGATTTAACAGTAGCCGTTCGGTAAAGTTCAAATCTTTTGTAAATAGAAGCTATTATTTTTAATCCATTTTCGGTAATCGTTTGTTTGTCTGCATTTGTATTGTAAAAAATTTCTGCAAGATTAGGTAAATGTTTATCGGCCAATAATAATTTTATAATTGTTTTTTTTCCTTTCCCAGCAAAACTGGAAGTTGTATCGCAGTCAGAAAAACAATGCAAAAATTCTACAATATGTTTATGTGATTTATGTTTAAAACTATTAGAAGTGTAATAAGTATCATTAATATTTCCAGCATCAGGTTTGTGGAAATAGATATTCAATTCATGTGAACTGAATTGATTTAAAAGAACTAAAAGATCTATGTCTTGACCAACAACTACCACTATTTTATCGGAGTTTTTTGCTACTTCAAGGGATGTATTGATAATTAGGGAATCTGCATCTTTTTCATATAACTATTTTTTGCGAAGTTATTTTGTATATAATGTAAATATTTTTGTGTTATTTCATTAATTGTATCGTTTTTTTGCCAGATTACTTTGTGTAAGAGAAACCCGCCATCAACAACGGGTACAATATTGCTTGAAGTTGGTAACGAATTGATGCTCGCAAATTCTGTATATAAATGTGACTTAACATTTTTTCTGAAGCTATTCTCTGTAAGCAACGACACAGGAAATGGAGCAAGCTCGTACTGTAAATAATTTTTCATATCATCTGTGCTGCTGATATTTCGCGAAATTCTCTGAAATAATAGTAATGGATCAATTGTAACAGCCTCGCCTCAGTTAGGTACATGTAAATTACTTGTATAACATAGTATTGTATGAGAATTAACGCTTTTTATGAATGTAAACGTTTATTTACAATAAAGAAAAAGAAATTCATGATTTTCACCGAAAACTCGATTTTTAAAAACTAGTTTTTCAGTTTTTCGCTTTTTTAACGATATTTTTGTATATAAACAATATTATATTTTAATTCTATATTAAAGTTGAGATTTCAACGAAAAAATGAGCACTAGTAAAGTTCATTAATCGAAAATTTGCTAACCAAATTTTTCGATTGAAAATTAGGTCTTTTTTTATTTTCTTCATAAAACATCGTAAATTAAATATTTCGCTTTGAAAAAATTTGGGCTTATTTGAAACACAAAAAAGAACATTTTAACCAATTTTCATGAAAATATAAACATTTTTGCGATAGTTATAAATTAAAAACCGAAAAAACGGTTTTTTGCATTCTTCTCGATAATTTTGAGGTTATGGTCAATAATGATTAATTAGAAAGTTTTAGTTTTAGACTTTTACATTCAACATTTTTCGATAGGATGCATAGTTTAGCCGCAAATCGCAAAAAACAAGTACCAACCCCTAAAAATGTATATATTACCACCCCAACCCCCCTTCCCGAACTTTTACTCAGTCTGGACGATTTTTCCTTAATTATTTACACCATTAACTATATTTTCCGACCATTCGTATACTGCTAAGAATTTATCGTCTATTACGATATTTTAAACGGTTTGACCCTGGTCTAAGTAAGTGATATGACATTTTATTTCTTTTTTTCATATAGAGAAGTAGACGATCACTCAGGCAATCGATTAAGCAATCAATCTAAATTTAACATGTCACCATCACAAGACATATAAATCAATACTAGTCTAGAGCAATTGCCACAGTAGCTAGGTTACCACTTTTTTGAGTATCAAAACCTAATTATAAGTGAAGAAAAACGTTTAGATGATTTGTTATTAGGTTCGCAAATGGATAATTGTCTGATTTTTGTAGGTTAATGTTAAGCACTGGGGGGGGGGGGGGGGGGGGTTCTCCTCAAATGGTTAGCCAGGACTTATTAAGTTGTGGAAACGACGTTTACCATTAACAGTTTTCGTGGCAATTACTGTTTCCGGTACATCAGATATTAATGATATAATTGACATTGCGGACAAAGTTTGGGAATCATATCAAAATTACAGTATTTCTTCTATCCATGCAAATTCATCAGCGTCCAATTTTTCACTTAATGATAATTCAAGTGAAGTAAATACGGTGAAAGAGATGTTAAATACTTTCAATAATCTTACTTTAGGTTTTCAGAATACATTGACCCAAATTACGCAAAAGCAACATGACATGGAATTGCAAATTAATTACTTGTAAACACAAACACGATCCTTCAATACCGGACTATCAGTGTGATAACTGTAGAAATAGAGTCTGTTCTAGAACAGGATCCCCAAATCAAGCAAACAAATTCAATTCTAATAATAAAATTTGTTTTATTTTTATCTGCTATATGTATAATGAAAACGCTTTTAAATGTGGGAGACATGGTGTTTTTCTTAACTCACAAGATAAGGCACATAATTTTAATAAAAAAAAATAATAGAGACGGTTACATGGCCTATATCTATTTAACAATTTTATATAATGACTGGTATTTAATTTATATTTACCACAATCTGTATAGCATTTTGATTCAGTTTTTGTAAGTGAGACTGTTTCAATTATCAGATTTTTCTTTGTATAACTATTAAATTATTTCACATAGCTTTATGTACCTATTTTTATATCTTAGGAACTCAGTCTTTTTTTTTTAACACTATTATGTATCTCCGCTCTGTTACAGCACTTCAGGGAACCAATTCTCGATTTCATGTCTGCAAAAACATTTATTTACATTCGTATACAGGGTGGGGCAATAGTGCGTAGGACCTCGATATCTCGAGTTCCACGATGGCTAGAAATTTTTAAAAAAATTGCAAGTAAACTAGATGAAAAAGTCTATAACTGTAAATTATTTTCGAATATACAGGGCGAGCCAAAACGAAATTACAGGACCAAGTGCCATTTTTAATGGAATGAATGCTATGTAAATCAGTACATTTTTGAAGCCCCTTTCTAGGTTCTATTCATTCCTATGTTAGTATTGAATATCTCTCAACCACTTGGATGTAATGAATTTTTTTGTTGAAATAATGCAATCTGCAGATGGATATTAACAAAATCACCACAGTCACAATTATGGGTTTTAAGAAAAACTTATGTGAATACCAGTTACGAGACATCTAATTAATGTTTTTGAATCATTTTCATTTCCTAAAAATGTACAGGGTGGCCAAAAATTATTTTTCAATTAAGAGAACATTTTAAATTGAATTTTATCAATTTTTTCCAATGGAACACCCTGTATATTTTTCGACGTGATGTAGAAATAAAAAACGAACATTTTTTGTAAGTACTTCCCTATGGCTAATTGCAATCATTTTCGTTTTATAAATAAATAAGTGTCAAATTCAAGAATAAACTTAGAAAAAGATGTTCCCTCAAATAATTCCTTAGAAAAATTTATAATAGGTGTTCGACGTGTTGCCCATTTTGATTGACACGTCTTTATGTAATTTTGAAATGAGGCCTTTTAGTGGGACCATTTCTTCCAATCCATTGAAATGAGTAAATAGTATTTAACTGGTCCTTTACTGTAATGTTTTTTTGTACATTTTTTTGCTGTTTTCGTTATTTGACAAGCAATAAAACCTCAGTTTGGTATAAATTGTCGTGTACAAAGGAGCATGTATCACACTTATTGATCATATATATAATTTGCTATGCTAAGCCAAGTCGGGCTATTTATTTTTCGATTGTAACAGACACTGGACCGCTAGATGGCGCCTGCTGGCTGTTTTACAGCTCGCTATTGTAAAAATACCGGGATGTACTATAGTCAAAGGATTCTCATGTCGGTCGTCGCATACCTACCTTGCACTGACGAGAGCCAACAGCTCGAAACTGCAGTCTGCAAGTGGTGTGTGACGACTGGCAAGGGAGCTCCTTTAAGTAGGATCAGTCTTTCGGCTGGCGTTTGTTGCAATCGAAGCATTAGCGTTTTGATGGTAATATGCAATTATTACACTTAACGCGCCAGATTTGTAACTTTGATTGCAGTCTGGTTACTTTCCTTATAGTAAAATAAGGATTTATAGAGGAGTTTGCGACTAAAAATATTATGTTTAATATCTGGACATTGTTGGAGTTAATCAATACCCTCAAATATACCACTTTTTTGCATTAGAATATATTTTTTTTAAACTGTCTCGAAAATTATTATACACATTTTATTATTATTATATTTTAAAAAGCATTTCATCCGCATCAAAAATATTTTTTTCTCACGCCAATGAGCATGTAATACTGTCACTCATACTCGGGCAATATCAAGTATGCCACACCAGACGCCTTACGCCACTCCATTAGTCTGAGGGACCGTGGTGGTGTCGATATATCTCGCAAATCATGCCGTGCCTTGAAAACATAATCCAAAAACCAATATTACCGAGTTAATGTTTATTAAAAGGGATTTGCCTTAATACCATCGCACTACTAATGGTTCCAGGAAATTGCCGAATTAATTGTTTTCTCTTTCCTGCTATTTTATCTGTCTGGGGTAACGTACAAGTGAGATTTATTTTTATATTCCACTGTTAAACACCCTCGAACAAATTAAGATCACGACAGTGAATAAGAAAGCGGATAATAAAAGATTGTTTCATTTTAACGGGAATACTTTAAATGAAATTACTTCTCTTGCCCGTAAAAGCGGTAATAATTTCTTCGGCATAATATTGGCGCAGATATTTGGTAAGGTTATTTCGATACGACAGAGGATTCATTAGTTTCCGTACCGCCCCGCAGAGGGCGCTAGTTATGAGAATTTTACTTCACTCTTAGAATTCTGACAAGGAAATTCTGAAATCTAGGAAGGTTGCTCGCTTATTTCAAGAAAAATTCCCTGATTCGCCGCCTATATCCCAAGGTACAATCAGCAAAATTGAACAGCAGTTTCGCCAAAATGGACATGTACGGCAGATAAAAAAAAGCTTCCAATAAAATGAGTAAAGATGCGAAATTAGATATACTGCTTGAATTTGAAGAGAACCCACATAATTCAAGTCGACTTTAGCATTGAATGAAAAGGCCATAAGAAAGGTCCATTATTGGCAATCCATTGATCATAAAAAGTTTCTTGTAAATAATTATTAATTAAATATGTGTTATGTGGGGGAGCACCGTCGTGCTGATAAAAAATGTTTCTATGTTCGGCGAGAGGTAAATTTTCTAAATAGTTATTATTCAAATTTTGTAAGATATTCAGATATCTTTCACCTAAAAAAAAAACATAAATTTACCTATACATATTAGCAGAAGAGAAAATTTAATTTACCGTTTACATTTTCCTGACAAAATTGTAATGCCACCACTCTATCGTTTCTTATGGCACAGTAAACATTGAACTGCCAACTTTCCTGAAAGTTTCGCTCTCTGAACATATGAGGATTTGAGTCACTCCAATAATGCGAATTGTGTCTATTAAAAAGTCCATTTTCAGTAAATTTTGCTTCATCTGTCCATATAATATTTCCCAGATAAGAATCGTAACTCTCAGACCTTATTAGAATAAACTCACAAAAATTCTGTCTTCTTAGGAAATCTGGTTCTTCTAATCCTTGAACCATATGGAATGAAAACGGGTGAAACTTATGTTTTAATAAGATTCTGTGAATTGAATCCTTGCATAGTCCCGATTCCAGAGCAGCTTGTCTTAATGACATCCTTGGAAATGCATGAAAGTATCCCAGAATAACTATTTCAATGTCTTCGTCATCAACAATAGGCTTTCTTCTTTGCATTTTTGCCTTGACAGAGCCATAATTTTTAAAATTTTCCAGTATGCATTTTACAGTGTTTGGTGACGGTTTCCGTTTTTCTGGATATCGAGTAGCAAATGTGCTGCAAGTTCTTGATATTACTTTATCACATTCTCCGTAAATAATAAACAAATTTAAAAAGTCTTCGTGGGTGTAATTTAAACGTGCTGGCAATTTTTGACATAAGATAATGACTGATTGTTTCTAATCATGGCTATTTTGATGAAATGATTATAACAATTCATGAATTTCTAATAAAATCGCAAATATTTCAAAAAGTTGTAACTTTAACCCCCACAATGCTAATATCAGAAAAAGGGAATTCAATTTTACACAACTTGACGTAAAAAAATACAGGGTGTTCCATTTGACCTAAACAAGTTTTCGCGGTTTGAAGTTGACAAAATGTAACGCGAAAAACGGAACACTTTGTATGATATTATTGAATTTATTTCAGTTGTAGAACGTAGTTCTCCTTGCCTTGTTTTTATGTGACAAGAAACAAATGAGGATCTTTTACACGAAGAAAGTTATAACGGTTCTTGCAAACCGTTGCACCTGTCAAATTTTCTATAAAATGTCAAATATTTCTGAAACGGCTAGGTTTAGGTATAGAATATGCTACATATTTTCGACTCAGAATTTTATGCTCTTTTCGAAAACCCTAAAATATATAGGGTGTTCCATTTGAAATAAGCAAGTTGGTATCGACTTCCGGTATAAGCGGAAGTGCCACCGGCTTATAATTATTTTAGTTGGATTGGCCACACCGACATTAGTAATTATCTAAATTTTCAAAATTTTCTGATGCGTACTTTTCTCTATATCGATCGATTCAGTTCCCGGTGAGACACCCTGTATATACCCGCGTCTAATGTAGTATATTATTCTAGAATGTTCCGGCCTAACATTCGCTACTTTTCTGGCGCCGTTCTCGAATTTTCTATGATTCCAGTGTCGTAGTCGTGCACATAACAATATAATTCTGGATATTTTTGTAGATAAAACGAAAAAACCGAAAAATTTAACCTATGTAAAACGGCAAAACGGTAAAAGTAAAAGAAGCAGGTAACAAAAAGTAGAATTAAAGTAAAAATCCATGAAAAAGCATTCCTATCGAGTTTGTTTCTGTTTCTTACGAAGTGTAATATATGCCTTCATCGACTTCGGTTCGCGTTAGGGACGTAAATTTTCTAGATACCCACCCTTACTACATTTAACTTACCAGCGAGTAAGCCGATAATTTATTAGATCTGCATTTCAATTTGAAATTAAAATTTAATTAAAAAGGATCCCGATCAACTTCAATGGAAGTGTAAATTTACAATTCTGCAATTGTCAGCGTTCTATAGAGGAAACACCATTTTGTCCGCATTTACAGATGATTCCTGCAGCGGAAATAGAATCATTAGCTTTAATTAAATCTATGTGTACCAATAAACACTCTTTTGTTTGATCAATTCTGCTGAAACGTTACATTTGTTCCGCTTTGTTTCCGAACTATCATAATGGAACTCATAAACAGAATACAAAATATATTACGAGCTTAAGTTAAATGAGGTTTTCGCAGCCAATCGCCTGGAAAGTAAGCCCAATAGTTGTATAAGTAAGATAAATGGATATACAAAAACCCTGGAAGCGTTCAGATAGAGCCTGTGTAGTTTTTGGTTTATTTGTCTTATGCATATCGATTCTGCGACTAATTCTCGTATATTGTTTTTAATTTAAGTTCTATTTTCGATAAATATTTTCAGATTGTTCTCAATGTTTTTATAATTCTCGCAACAGTGTGGAGCGGAGCTTAAAGAACTTTTCCGAGATGAAGATTTAGGGATGATTTCCATTTTATAGGGGTTATAACAACATATAAAATTTAAAGAAGATACTTTTTACTTCAAGAATCTACCATAAAGAAAAAATATCAATACGTATAACAAACAGTATTTCACGCATAATGTCATAATAATAACATCAGTAATAATCCGATCAATTTAGACCAAAAAATGAGAGTGAAGGTGCATAAAGTCCCAACAAGCTGAAAATCAGTAAAATTGTTCAAAACATAATTATAAATAAAATTTAAAAGTTCCCCATCATTCCCGTGTATGGAAAAAATTTTACTCGAGGTCAAAGGTCAAAAAAATGAATTTTTCGCGATTTTCAGCAAAACGGTAAGTTTTATCATAAAAGTACCCCAGATAAAAATTGTAGATCATAAAATTATCTGTAAAAAATGTACCAATACTTTTTTTCCTACGAGCCACCGTTTCTGAGATATAACGATTCAAAAAGTTGTTATCGTCATAATATGCATGAGTACGCCACGTATATACATCTCAATTCAAAGGTACGCCGACTCACACGACTACAGGAATTTCTCTCAAGGAGTAAAAGCAGTGCACGGCCCCAGTCGGAAAAATATGTGCCCTATTAAAGATTTAAATGGAAATCTCCTCAAAGAAGACCAGGAAATAAGAGCCCGATGGAAAGAACACTACTCTAACATTCTTAACCAGCAAAGTCAAGCCGATCACGATATTATAAATCTTATCCCACAATATGACACCTTCGAAGACTTAGATAAACCGCTAACAACGGAAGAGATCTTAACCGCCATTGGGCAGCTAAAAAATAACAAATCTCCCGGCGCCGACTCACTCCCAGCTGGGATCTTTAAAGTTGTGACGTCAGAGCTCATACCCTACCTCAAAAAACTGTTTGATGTCGTGTGGGAAAGTGGTCAAGCTCCGCAGGAGGTTACACTTTTAATCAACCTCTTCAAAAACAAAGGAAGCGCTGCGGACTGTGGAAATTACAGGGGTATAGCTCTCCTGGCTGTTGGAGGGAAGATACTCACTAAAGCGATGGCAAATAGGCTAACACCTGTTATGGAAAAGTTACTTCCTGAAACACAGAGTGGCTTTAGACCAAACAGAGGCACATCGGATTTAATCTTCACACTTAAACAGCTTCAAGAAAAAGCACTCGAACATCAAGGAGAAATTCACATGGCCTTCATTGATTTAACCAAGGCGTTTGACTCGGTGGACAGGGAAGTGCTCTGGAAAATTATGTTCCGCTTAGGTATCCCTAGAAAATTTATGGAAGTATGTCGCAGTCTACATACAAACAACAACGCCCAGGTTATGTATAATAATGAGGCAACCGAACCTTTCCAAACCCTCACTGGAGTTAGGCAGGGATGTGTCCTGGCACCCCTACTCTTTAATTTGTTTACCACTGCTCTAACAATTATTGTTGACAACAAACTGACAGTCAGAGGAATAGGTCTCAGATACCGTTTTGATGGCGGTCTCTTTAACATAGGGCGCTTTAGAGCTTTCACGAAGACACGCACACGATTCATTTGTGATCTCCAGTACGCGGATGACTGTGTACTTTTAGCCTCTACGCCCGAAGAGCTTCAAGAACTTTTAGATGTGTATGCCCAGAGCTATGATTCCTTGGGACTTAAAATCAACATTGGAAAGACTAAGATTATGTCAACTCCTCATCAAGTGAACCAAATAGACATTACACTTAACGGAAATTCTCTTGAAGTGGTGGATCAGTTCAATTACTTAGGCAACGTTGTTAATGACAAAGCAAACATGGACAGCGAGATTCGCAATAGAATTAACGCTGCATCTAGAGCACTCTGGGGACTTAGAGAGAGAGTATTTGACAACCACGACCTTGCTTTGTCAACGAAAATGGCTGTCTACAGAGCAGTTGTCATTCCAACACTGCTATATGGATGTGGCAGCTGGGTCACTTACCGTCGTCATGTGAAAGAATTAGAAAGTTTTCAGCAAAGACACCTCAGAAGTATGATGAAAATCCGTTAGTTCCATCACATATCAAATGTGGAAGTACTCAGGAGAGCAAACAGCCTTCCAATTAAGGTGCTTATTCCAAGAGCACGCCTAAGATGGGCAGGTCACGTTCATCGTATGCATGATAACCGCCTTCCTAAATGTGCACTTTATGGCGAATTGCTAAGCGGTAGAAGAAGGCGTGGCGGTCAACGAAAGAGGTTCAAAGACGCTCTCGATGAAAATCTAAAATCCTGCGGTATTGCAGACGAGCAATGGGAACAACTTGCAGCGGACAGAACCGAATGGCGAGGGGTTGTGGCCAGCTATCAAGGAAATGTTGCTGCAAGAAGGCCGAATCCAAGACCTAACCAGGTCTATGTTTGTCCTCACTGCGGTCGACATGTGCTCTCCCGAATTGGCCTCTATAGCCATAGTCGTGTGCACCGTAGATGAATGGGAATTACAATAGACTTGTTTTTTATTGTACACAATCTATCGACTGTAACATTTTTATACTCGGACTCGAGTAACGGCTAATATACATCTCTAGAGTTGTTATATATGTTGAAATATTTTTCTATCGGTCATTGTAACTTATACTTAAAATATAAAATATACATAAGTTATAACTATGTGTTGTGTGGGATAGCGAAGAAACATTCAACGTTATCTTAGATAAATACGTTCAGTATGTACGTCGACATTTTGGTTCCAGAGTTACTGTCGTATTTGATGGCTATAATGATTGCACGAGAAATATCAAAGCTGCAGAACAACGTCGTCGAACTTTAGCAACATCTTCATCTTCTGATATTTTATTTGATGAACTTATGTCAGTTCCAACCAGTCAACAGAAATTTCTTACAAATACTCACAACAAGTCTCGGTTCATTTCAATATTGAAAGAAAAGTTTACTGCTGAAAATATATTGGTAAAACAAGCTAATAATGATGCTGATGTATTGATTATTGAAACAGCAATAGAGCAATTCAATTTGACAAATACAACTATTGTTGTTGGTGAATATGTAGACTTACTCGTATTACTCACTGCTCGAACGCCAACTGAAAAAACTATTTTCTTCTTAAAACCGGGAAAAGCTCAACATCAATCGGATATATATTCATCAAAAAGTTTATCAACTTTTGTAAAGTGTCAAAATCATGTACTATTTTTACACGCAATAACTGGCTGTGATACGACATCTGCATTTTACAGGAGGGGTAAAACAGCAGTTTTCAAAATGTTTGAAAAACAAGATTTAATTCAATGTGCTGAAGTTTTTAAAAAGAGTAATTCAACTCAACAAGAAGTTATCACCAACGGCATCCGCTTTCTTCTTTCTATGTACGGAGCTCCTAAAAAAAAACTACCTGTTTAGATAAGCATCGATATGCATGTTTCATTAAAAATACTAAAAATAAAAAACAAGTTCAATTAGCTTGTCTTCCTCCAACCTCAGTTGCTGTTCATCAACATCTTTTTCGGGTATATTACCAAGTTCAAGTGTGGCTTGGTTATCAGCTAGACTGGGGTTGGAAGTTGGTCAACAATATATTAGAGCTAGTTCAAACTTTACTCCCACCTGCGCCGGAAAAACTGCTGAACACAATTTTTTGCAACTGCAAAAAGGGACGCAGTGCTAAATGTGGTTGCAAAAAACTCGGACTGTTTTGTTCTCTGGCATGCACAAATTGTCAAGGCCGGTCGTGCTTTAATGTTGAATCACCAACAGTGGAGGATTCGTTTGATTCCGACGAAGTGTCATACGATACATCGCTATTGACGCAATTTACTTGCATCCAAAATGAAGATGAAGAAGAAGCAGGAGACGAAGAAGAAGAAGAAGAAGAAGAAGAATTTGAAAGTTACGAATCAGACGAATGAACTTCACCACTTTTTTTTAAATTTACATCGCTTTTATCTTTTCCAATCTTTGAAATTTTCCGTTATTTTGCAATAGTTTCCAATTAAACAGGATCACAACTGACCCGTGGAGTAGGCCTACTGAGGAAACCACGTTAAAAAAAACGCGCTAAGTACACTACCTCATAGGTGGCGTGAAAACGTGTGCATATTATGACGATAACAACTTTTACAACTTTTTGAGTCGTTGTATCTCAGAAACGGTGGCTCGTAGGAAAAAAAGTATTGGTACATTTCTTATAGATAATTTTATGATCTACAATTTTTGTCTGAAGTACTTTTATGATAAAACTTACCGTTTTGCTGAAAATCGCGAAAAACTCATTTTTTTTTACCTTTGACCTCGAGTAAAATTTTTTCCATGCACGGGAATGATGGGGAACTTTTAAATTTTATTTATAATTATGTTTTAAACAATTTTACTGATTTTCGGCTTGTTGGGACTTTATGCACCTTCGAATGTCTAAATCGACCGGATTATAATAAGTCCAATAAATCTTAACTCGTCTCAAAATCTCCACCTATTTTAAGTTTACACAGTGTAATGTCTCAAATAAGAATTGTAACTGATAATCCAAATGGAATTAGCAATTTCTTTACACACTGATTGTTTTTCATTCCCAGACGCCGATACCTATTCCGCAATCACTCAACAAACTTTTCTCTGTACAAGATATTTTACTTTGTGCATCTGGGACTCGAGCAAGGTAGCACTGTCTAAAACATTGATAAAGTTCCCAAATTTTATTAGCTGCAGACGATAAGTAAGCATGTCTAAAGTGGAAAGGTTGCTTGTATTCGCTGAAATTAGATTCTGCGTCTTAAAAATAAATTCATTTTCATATTAGTTTAACAATCAAATGATAAATACTCAGGTGCCTAAAGTAGATTTAAAAAAATGAAAGTGACAGTATTAAAAAGACGTGCCTGGTCATGGATGTTCAATTTCAGGCCTACTTAAATAAATGTGAACGACGCGAGTCCATTAAAGAAGCTTAGCTAGAAATACTTCACATCTCTTCGAGAGAGCAGTGAGTTTCTCGATCCCCCCTTGTGTACACATGTCGAAAAAATAAAATAACCGCTCAAGGATAATTCTTGACTAGAAATGCTACACGGAATAGATTTGTCTTTCTTTCTGGGCCAACAATTTAGTAAAACAATCGATAGATGGCCAGCTCTGTTATTGTGTGCAACAACGTGCATTTACAGCATTTTATTGATAAATTCTTTTACACATAAAGAATGCTCTGAAATATTGCTTTGACATGTTTGTTGTTCAGTAAAGTAGAGGGGCGCAGAGGCTTTTTTCCAATAATTGTATTATTTTGTAGATTCGGTGATTTGTTTTGAAGAGGATAATAATACATGCGGTAGAAAACCCAAATAATAGGAAAGAATATTCGTAGAATGCCACAAATAACTTTCAGACAATATTCAGTAGACTTTCATTCTTTTTGTTTATAAATAATTCCAGTGTAATTGTTAATATTATTTAAACGTGGACGATTACACGTTCTCTGAATTAACAGACGTAGTTTTGAATTGGAGGTATCTCTACAGAGGGTTTTTTTAGGTTTTATATGTTTTTAATGTACGTCGGCTTGTTTGATGAGACCATGCCGAATGATTCACCGGTGATAATGATTAGCTCGTAAAGTTTTTGTTGCGTTTTTTTAGGGTGCTCAGTAAATATGCACCTGACTATACAGGCTGTCCATTTTATCAGGGCCCTCGAGAATATCTCACTTAATATCGGTCGTAAAAAAAACTATTTTTACGAAAATCATGCCGATTTATATAACCTACAAAATGGTTTAAAGACATTTGAAATCCATGGCCTACTTTAAGAGTTATGGCGGAAAATATCGAAAATGCGGAAAACGTCTAGGCCAAATATCTCCGTTATTTGAAGAGATCCGAGAAAAATTCTAAGGCGAAAACTTTTGCAAAACAGAGTGTTTCAACGAGGTTTTATCTAATTTTTTTCAAAACCGCTATATTTTGTGATTTACTATTCAGGCTGTTAAAAAAATTATTTTGAAACATGCGGGAAATGGCGCCATTAAAAAGAGTA
Organism: Leptura quadrifasciata; assembly: GCA_963675555.1. Lineage (NCBI taxonomy): Eukaryota > Metazoa > Arthropoda > Insecta > Coleoptera > Cerambycidae > Leptura > Leptura quadrifasciata. Next base: position 109,124,330 of record OY776679.1, read on the forward strand.
TTTTGCTCCCTTTTCAACGATATTACCACATGCCATATTTATTCATTGGTACTACGTTATAATTATAAAAACATTTTTTTTAAAACAATAAATTTTTTTCTAACAAGCATACTTGCCGTGGAGAAGTATGATCAAATAAAACGATAAAATAATTCAATATGTTGTTCAAATATTTGCTATAATAAAACATTAACACAATTAAGAAGAATAAAGTAGATTCAGGTAACAAAAACAAATTAATAATAAAAAGAATATAGCACACAGAATATTAATATTTATCTAATCATCAAAATAATTTTTAAAATATCATATCAAGTATTCAAAGTGTCTACCGCGATTTCTTATGCACAATCGAGCGTGGCGAGGTACTGCATTTAGAACATTACTCAGCATTTCGGGGGTAACTGTAATACATGCCTGTTGAATTCGAGCTTGTAGGTCCTCTATATTTTGCGGTGTCGTCGAAAACACCTTATCTTTAATATACCCCCATAGAAAAAAATCCATTGGGGTTATATCTGGAGAGCGAGGAGGCCATCGAATAAATCCATTGGTACCTATCCAATGTTGAGGCAAAATTTCGTCTAAATAATCTAGGAAAATCTGGGAATTGTGGGGAGGAGCTTCATCTTGTTGAAAATATTGAAAGTTGTGTTTCTCTAAAGGTAGGTCATCTAAGAATTCATTAAATTCATTTCTCAAAAAGTTTAGGTACCTTTGACCACTGAGGTGACCACCATATTAAATTGGTGCCTAAAATACCTATCCACACATTTCTTGAAAAACGATTTTGAAACCCAGTCGGTCTATGTCAGTGTGTATTTTCAGAAGTCCACTTGTAATGAATATTGCGATTAATAAATCCATTATTGGAAAAATTGGCCATTTTCGGACCAAAGTATTTTACTACATATTACCACCTACAAAAATTCGTCCTCCTTGGTTTGTCCCCCACTTGTAAATTGTGAGCTTTTTTGGCTTTATAACACCGGTAACCATTTTTCTTTAAAATTTTTCTAGCACTTGTTTTATTTATATGACAAGCAATTTGAATTTCTCTTAATGATGTTTCCAAATTTTCTGTATTTTTATTTCTTACATAATTAATAACTCGGTTTACCTTATTTACATTATCAGTAACACTGTTCAACCTTGTCTTCTTCTTTAAAAATGAACCATTATTTTTCAGTTTCGTAGCTAATTTTCTGAACAGAGTTTTATTCGGCTGTAGTGCTTATGGAAATCATATTCTACTTGAGCTAATCCAGAGTTAAAATTGCATTGGCAATATGTAACAAACGTATTATAACGATCAATGTGAGTGAAAATCATTTTTGAAAATTCTAAATTCTTAAACGAGTGTGATTGAGTGAGAGAGAAGTATTAACTGAGATGATCTGTCAAAAAATTAAATTATCAAGTGTGTTCATAGCCAACTATTTTAAAATAATTGAAATAATAGTGAAATCATAAAATAGAAACAAATGGATATTATACCTAAATTAATTGGTAAACAGATTTTAACTTTCTGAGCAAGGAGTGACGCTTTTATGGAGGACCTCTATACATTGGCATAACTGGGAATACTCTTTCCATAATTGCTCCATGTTGCTTTCTTGATTATTATTTTGTTTTTGTTACCTGAATTTACTTTATTCTTCTTAATTGTGTTAATGTTTTATTATAGCAAAGATTTGAACAACTTATTTAATTATTTTATCGTTTTATTTAATCATATTTCTCCGCGGCAAGTATAATGCTTGTTAAAAAAAATTTATTGGTTTAAAAAAAATGTTTTTGTAATTACTAACTTAGTACCAATGAATAAATATGGCATGTGATATATCGTTGAAAAGGGAGGAAAATACTCTATTTAATGGCGCCATTTCTCGCCCGTTTCAAAATAATTTAACAGCCTGAAGAGTAAATCTCAAAATACAGCGATTTTGAAAAAAATTAGATAAAACCTCGTTGAAACACTCTGTTTTGCAAAAAATTTTCGCCTTTGAATTTTTCTCGTATCTCTTCAAATAACGGAGATATTTGGCGTAGACGTTTTCCGCCATAACTATTAAAGTAGGCCATTTATTTCAAATGTCTTTAAACCATTTTGTAGGTTATATAAATCGGCACAATTTTCGAAAAAATATTTTTTTTGTACGACCGATATTAAGTGAGATATTCTCGAGGGCCCTGATAAAATGAACAGCCTGTATGTGTATACAGGGTGAACCATTAATAATAGGCCATATAGTTCAGGGGTAGATTCTTTGGGCCAAAATATGAGGATATAACCAAATATGCTTTAGTAAAATGTTGCTGTGGAAAAAGATACAGGGTGTCAAAGTTCAAATTATTTTTTCGTCTTTTTGCAATAACTCAACAGCCTCTTGACTGGTCTTCGCCAAATTTGCTAGAGAAACTTTTTTTATTCTAAGAAACAGTAATTTATGCATTACAGCACGTTAGATCATGGAGGGCGCCGCAAAATGGTCCACCCTGTATACAGCTATTTCTGAAAATTTCAATAAATGAAAAAATGATAGTGTAGATTTTATGTTTAATTTGCAATTTTCTGACATTTAACCACTGTCTCAGCTATTAATTTTGAGGGTAATCACGTATAATATACTTCTAATTAGAGATAGATATTCAACGGCGCGACATTTTGGCATGAAATATGAGATGGTATGTGTGAGGCGCAAAAACGCGGCAAAAGCTTAATTAAATATTAATTGGCGATAAAACTGTGCAGTAAGGCGACCCGAATCGGGTCAGTTAATTACGAGGCCGCAGAACACCTGCCCTTACGGCACTTGCAATAAACATTTAATTGCTCCTTGGGGACTCTGGAATATGCGCCATTATGAGTTGCAAATTAAAATGTAATTCATAAATCATCTCTTTTTATTAGACCACCGCTAATTATTTTTGTGTTTAATGAACGTTGCGAGGGGTAAGTTTTCTGTTTGTTTATGCACAGTTTAAATATAAAAATTAATTAGTCAGACAGAGCTTACGGGCGAATTGATGTCTGAGATACACATAATCCACGAGTCTTGGGAAATGCTTGTAACAGGCAAACATTCTAGATTGCTAGAGGAACAGCAAATTCCGTAGCTGCTTGAGCTAATAGTCATCAGGATGACTTCAAAAAACGTCACAGAATTCCTATTCCAACAAGGGAGGGGTGGACAAGTCTGGAAGGACCAATTTCCTGTAGAGTGTCACTCTATTCTAATTGACCTGTGTAATGCTAGAAAAATCGAAATCCAGTCGAAATATTAATAGGGTTTTCCCAGAAAAAAAATTATTGCTGAAATACTTAACTCACGTAAAAAAATGATTTATGGCATATTTATTATCTTATTAATTTTACTAATAGTAACGAAAAAAAACTTGAAGTTTGAAAAATATTGGGTTCATTTTAAACAGCCATAAATTGGCGCGTTGTGACGTCAACACCCTGAAATCCAATCACAGAGGTTGTCTCTGTTCAAGATCGTTTATTAATCTTCGTCTCTGTTAACATAACATCACCTCTATTTATTGACAGCACTCAGCACTTTTCTACTTTAGGTAAATTATCAGCGGCACCTTTAACATATCCCTCTTCCACTTGAATTCCATTTTGATTGTAGAATTAATAAAACATAAACCAGAAACTGATAAAATAATATTTTCACTCCAAACAATACAAACATAAAAATATAAATTTAACGTTTTAGGTTAGTCATCTGATGTGTAATGTCACGATTCATTTGTGATCTCCAGTATGCGGATGACTGTGCACTTTTAGCCTCTACGCCGGAAGAGCTTCAAGAACTTTTAGATGTGTATGCCCAGAGCTATGATTCCTTGGGACTTAAAATCAACATTGGAAAGATTAAGATTATGTCAACTCCTCATCAAGTGAACCAAATAGACATTACACTTAACAGAAATTCTCTTGAAGTGGTGGATCAGTTCAATTACTTAGGCAACGTTGTTAATGACAAAGCAATCATGGACAGCGAGATTCGCAATAGAATTAACGCTGCATCTAGAGCACTCTGGGGACTTCGAGAGAGAGTATTTGACAATCACGACCTTGCTTTGTCAACGAAAATGGCTGTCTACAGAGTAGTTGTCATTCCAACACTGCTATATGGATGTGAAAGCTGGGTCACTTACCGTTGTCATGTGAAAGAATTAGAACGTTTTCAGCAAAGACACCTCAGAAGTATGATGAAAATCCGTTGGTTCCATCACATATCAAACGTGGAAGTACTCAGGAGAGCAAACAGCCTTCCAATTGAGGTGCTTATTTCAAGAGCACGCCTAAGATGGGCAGGTCACGTTCATCGTATGCATGATAACCGCCTTCCTAAATGTACACTTTATGGTGAATTGCTAAGCGGTAGAAGAAGGCGTGGCGGTCAACGAAAGAGGTTCAAAGACGTTCTCCATGAAAATCTAAAATCCTGCGGTATTCCAGACGAGCAATGGGAACAACTTGCAGCGGATAGAGCCGAATGGCGAGGGGTTGTGGCCAGCTATCAAGGAAATGTTGCTGCAAGAAGGCCGAATCCAAGACCTAACCAGGTCTATGTTTGTCCTGACTGCGGTCGACATGTGCTCTCCCGAATTGGCCTCTATAGCCATAGTCGTGTGCACCGTAGATGAATGGGAATTACAATAGACTACACCTTTTACTTGTTTTTTATTACACACAATCTATCGACTGTAACATTTTTTTATACTCGGACTCGAGTAAAGGCTAATAATAATAATAATAATAATAATAATAATAAATGTCGGTGAAGGTTAAACCTAAACTACAGTACAAAATATTAACGTCCGACGCTTTCACGAATAACTTGTGTGGCATTTATCTGGATTCTGATTGGCCAATATTTACACGTCCACTGCTTTAGACCAATCACAGTACAAGCATTACAAATTGAAATTCTGAGAAGTTTTAGAGGAAAGCTTTCTTTAACACACAGTTAGAATCTATTACAAACTAATTATATCCATAATCTCATTGGTTTTCCGGCTAGATACGTAATTCTGGCGCGTAAAAATGCCCGTTTTAAAAAGCAGTGAAATTATCAGCAAGTTGTTATAACGATATTTTCTTAGAAATAATTCTTATTAGAAAAGTAAATTGTAAATTAATAAAATGTTTTATTATTTCATTTTCACGACACAAATTGTTAAAATAAAATTAGTGGGAAAACCCTATTATGTGATTTGCGGAGAGACAACATTGTGTAAAATTAGAGGACATATGCAGCAACTTTCAAACTGTCCAGTGTAGTGTACCACAGGGAACTGTGCTTGGTCCACTACTCTTTACTATTTATGTAAATAAGTTATTTGAAATACCTTGCGCTGGTAAAATCATAGGCTTTGCCGACGATCCCGCAATCTTCTTAAGGATGAATCATGGGACGCATTAATAAAGAAAGTGGAGCTAAATCTGCCTGCGGTGATTGACTTTTTCAATAAAAAACTATTTCCCATAAATTTTCAGAAAACATTTTATCTGCCTTTCGCCAGCATTGAAAATAGTTTGCCAAATTTTAGTTCTTTAGCGATCTGAGATGCCAATATTGAGATTTTGATTTAGGGGTAACATGTCCTTGTATTTTAGTGATAACTGTGTTAGACCTACGGCAAAATTGACCATTTAATTTAGCGCTCATTGTCGGCATGTAACATGCAGCTGGGAGAATACCTGTTTTGGTTCAATTTTGTTTAGTCCTTATTGTATATAAGGCACTTGCAGGTAAGTTGGAATATTATAATTCCTATTTTTATAAAATTTCTTTCTGCTGTAAAATTGCTTATTCAGTGATGATTATCAATTTTATTTTCGATTTGGATTTTTTCGGCACTACCGAGAGATAGCGCTAGTTACGCTCTATTGCTGTGGAACTCAACAGTGTCTATAAGATGGAACCCAAGTTTATCGAAGGTATGCTCACTTGCACTGCATTGACGAGACGACCCAAAAATATCTGATATCTAGGTGAGATTATATCGATTATATTAGGTAGTAAGAAAAAATAATAACAAAGTATATTTATTTTTTGGAAAAAATATTTTTCGATTTTACTTGTTCCTTTGATTGATTATATCATGAAATCGAATACGTTCATTATCTAGAAGCCATTGTTTTACTTGAGTTTTCAAAATTTTGGGTTTTTTAAATATTTTTAATATAGCTTGGCAAGGTTTCATATAGGCGGGATCCTAGATAAATACAGTCGCGTTGGCCTATAGTCTTATCGCTTCGGGGCCTGTTATACTAGCTTTGTTTTTCTCGTGAGGTTTGAATATTATAATTGCTATTTTTATATTTTCTTATATAAACAGTCCTTATGTTCCACAAGGTGTACTATAACAGTGGCCCCAGGGTCACCAGATTTGACTCCCCTAGATTTTTTGTTTGGAATCATTTAAAAAATATTGTCTACGCAACCGCCCGCCGCCTTATTTGCCCATAAATTTAGTATTTTAGACGGGATTTAGTTTTTTTTAGCATTACATGAGTCAATTAGAACAAATCGAAACAGTCATATCATAGCACACTTAAATAGAAAACTAAAAATTAAATTAAAATAAATATTGACGTTTGAAATGTCACTTAAGTTTTATCAACGCCCTTGTTAGAATATAAGACTGGATAGATCCAGATATCTAAATTCAGATGGAAATTTAGGTTTCACTTAGATATTTATTTTATTTGCATACGTGTTTTGTTGAATAAAATTCTGCGGTATCGACATTTGATAAATTACAATTTACAAACTACAATATTTAATTATCGATTGTGTTAGCCTAACGGGATAATTAATTTTAATCGGGCTTTGATGTGAAACTAAAATATGGGACAATGCCACCGAAAAAAATAAAATAAAATAAAATTATTAAACCACAACCGTGACACATTATTAACACTAGAATGGGATAATCAATGCTGCCGTGTACATTTGTGTATTTTAAATTAAATTTATTGTTTTGGTAATTCACTTAACGCTAAATATGCCATCAATACTTATCGTATTTTATTTTATACATTGACGGTTTTATAGTACAATCCACATAAACCACTTTTAGTATCCAAAACCAAATAATCGCAGCATTTAAAAATGTTCGTCCGTTTGTTATGCTGCTTCTGTGTATCTAAATAATTATGTATTTAAATAACTTGTTACATGTCTTTGATTGTAAGCAAATAATTAATGATCCCACTAGAATAACTGCTCAAAGCGAAACATTACTAGACTTTATTATAACCAACTTCGACCTGGATATTAGAAATGAAGTCTTTTTCTGACCACAATGTTACATCTTGTGATGATATGTTTTTTGAGTCTTTACATCAGTGTAGTGTTCGGATTTAAACAATTTGTTGTGAGCTTTTGTGAGTAAGGTCTAAGGTATAGATAGCTACGGGAAATGGAACAACCATATGTTGGCGTTGAAGATTCGCCCCGTTTTTTCATTTAACTGACGATGAAGAAGAACCAAACTGATGTAGACCAGGGCCAAACCGTTTAAAATATCGTAATAGAGGATAAATTCTTAGCAGTATACGAATGGTCGGAAAATGTAGTTAATGGTGTAAATAATTAAGGAAAAATTGTCCAGACTGAGTAAAAGTTGTGGAAGAGGGGTTGGGGTGGTAATATATACGTTTTTAGGGGTTGGTACTCGTTTTTTGTGATTTGCGGCTAAACTATGCATCCCATCGAAAAATGTTGAATATAAAAGTTGTAGATAATGAAAAAATCTAAAACTTTTTGATTAATCATTATTGACCATAACCTCAAAATTATCGAGAAAAATGCAAAAAACTGTTTTTTCGGTTTTTAATTTATAACTATCGCAACAATGTTAATATTTTCATGAAAATTGGTAAAAATATTCTTTTTTGTGTTTCAAACAAGCCCAAATTTTTTCAAAGCGAAATATTTAATTTTCGATGTTCTGTGAAGAAAATACGAAAAAAATGCCTAATTTTCCATCGAAAAATTTGGTTAACAAATTTTCGATTAATGAACTTTACTAGTGCTCATTGTTTTCGTTGAAATCTCAACTTTAATATAGAATTAAAATATAATATTGTTTATATACAAAAATATCGTTAGAAAAGCGAAAATTTCAGTAGTCGAACAGCGTTCGCCCGGTATAACGTCATCAATAAATTTTACACTCCCATATATTATATATACCCGAAAAAATGCAGTTAAACAGTCCAGATATAAACTTCCCGTTAAATAAATATCAGAAGACACATAGGCAGTTTTTGTCCATTTAAGTGTAATATACTGTACCATAAATTAATGTCTAAGTTAAAAATCACGCTGGCCGTCGACCGAAAAACATTTCCTACCTCTTCATTGTCGGGGGAGTTTTCATAACTGAATCGGGTATCCAGAATCCCGCAAAAACCTTTTATGGACCATAAAAGCTCTCGGTGACAACAATAGAAAGTTGGAGTATGTTAACCGCAGTTTTGCAGCGGACGTGGGAATGGTCATCGCGAGATACGTCAGCATTCGGCAGTAAAGAGGCAATATGTAGTTGATATCGTTAAAAGGAGGCTTTATTTATAATCGTCCCCTGATTAACTGCTCACGAGGACATCGCACTACATTTTATTATTTTATACATATTATCTACAGGGTGTCTCGATAGTGCGTCAATGTTCAATCGATATTGAACATTAGAAGACTTTGGAAAATTTTGAAATATACAAGGTGACTCGCTACAGCGGAGCATCTTCGAGGTCATTTTTTTAAAATAGAACACCATATACAGGGTGTCTCACCGGGAACTGAATCGATCGATATAGAGAAAAGTACGCATCAGAAAATTTTGAAAATTAAGATAATTACTAATGTCGGTGTGGCCAATCCGACTAAAATAATTACAAGCAGCTGGCACTTCCGCTTCCGACCTGAAGTCGATACCAACTTGCTTATTTCAAATGGAACACCCTATATATTTTAGGGTTGTCGAAAAGAGCATAAAATTCTGAGTCGAAAATATGTAGCAATCCTATACCTAAACCTAGCCGTTTCAGAGATATTTGACATTTTATAGAAAATATGACAGGTGCAACGGTTTGCAAGAACCGTTATAACTTTCTTTGTGTAAAAGATCCTCATTTGCTTCTTGTCATGTAAAAAGAACACAGGCCAACTTTCCTGAAAGTTTCGCTCTCTGAACATATGAGGATTTGAGTCACTCCAATAATGCGAGTTGTGTCTATTAAAAAGTCTATTTTTAGTAAATTTTGCTTCATCTGTCCATATAATATTTCCCAAATAAGAATCATGACCCTCAGACCTTATTAGAATAAACTCACAAAAATTCTGGCTTCTTAGGAAATCTGTCTCTTTTAATCCTTGAACCATATGGAATGAAAACGGATGAAATTTATGTTTTAATAAGATTCTGTGAATTGAATCCTTGCATAGTCCCGATTCCAGAACAGCTTGTCTTAATAACATCCTTGGAAATGCATGAAAATATCCCAGAATGGCTATTTCAATGTTTTCGTCATCAACAATAGGCTTTCTTCTTTGCATTTTTGCCTTGACAGAGCCATAATTTTTAAAATTTTCCAGTATGCGTTTTACAGTGTTTGGTGACGGTTTCCATTTCTCGGGATATCGAGTAGCAAATGTGCTGCAAGTTCTTGATATTACTTTATCATATTCTCCATAAATAATAAACCAATTTAAAAAGTTTTCGTTGGTATAATTTAAACGTGCTGGTATTTTTTGACATAAGATAATAACTCATTGTTTCTAATCATGGCTATTTTGATGAAATGATTACAACAATTTATGAATTTCTAATAAAATCGCAAATATTTCAAAAAGTTGTAACTTTAACCCCCACAATACTAATATCAGAAAAAAGGGAATTCAATTTTACACAACTTGACGTAAAAAAATATAGGGTGTTCCATTAGACCTAAACAAGTTTTCGTGATTTGAAGTTGACAAAATGTAACGCGAAAAGCGGAACACTTGGTATGATATTATTGAATTTATTTCAGTTGTAGAACGTAGTTCTCCTTGTGTTGATTTTATGCGACAAGAAGCAAATGACGATCTTTTACACGAAGAAAGTTATAACGGTTCTTGCAAACCGTTGCACCTGTCAAATTTTCTATAAAGTGTCAAATATCTCTAAAACGGTTAGGTTTAGGTATAGGATATGCTGCATATTTCCGACTCAGAATTTTATGGTCTTTTCAAAAACACTAAAATATATAGGATGTTCCATTTGAAATAAGCAAGTTGGTATCGACTTCCGGTATAAGCGGAAGTGCCAGCTGCTTGTAATTATTTTAGTTGGATTGGCCACACCGACATTAGTAATTATCTAAATTTTCAAAATTTTCTGATGCGTACTATATCGATCGATTCAGTTCCCGGTGAGACACCCTGTATATAGTCCGTGGGACGTTTCATTTTATTAGTATTCAGCTTATCGAGAATAAACTCCTAAGGTGAATGTTTTACTATGAAAACATCCCTTGGCTGTTGATTGATCTCCTTATCTTTTCTTTGGATAACGGTATTTTAAAAAATAATAAAAGATCAACAAGCCTAAATATTTTCATGACAGCACATATTTTTTTGTTCTTTGTCTACTTAACGGTTATACTTCCATATTGTTAATAACAATAAGAATATCAGTGCGTACTTTATTCTGAAAGTTTATACCCACTCTAATTGTTTTAAAATCCCTGTTCCATCCACAAAACACATAAAAACAACACAAAGCACAGGTAAAAAATACACGGGTATTAAAATAACAGAGGCTTTTGTTGTCTTAAATTGGTGGCAATTCCAGGGTTTGCAGGCACTGTCACGTAACCTCAAAGCTGAAACGTTATAATAATGTTGACAGAACATTTCAGCTTATAAAACCACTTTATAGGGCGTCTCCTCTATCTTTATCTTTATAGAAGGTATTACTAGTTAATAGCCTAGAGCATTCAACGAATAATTCACAGATCTAATTAAATTTTGAGATTTAATTTCGGCGAAATTATTAACGTCGTATATCTGCGTTAGCTAAGCAGTATGCAATTTACAACTGGTTCGCCTTGCTTTTTACGTGGAATGCAAAACACCAAAATGTAATTATTGTTCTATATAATGCGCCCCAGTTTGAGTACTAGCTTTTCGTGAATGTACCCGAATATTGTTCAATTAAACGAGTTAGAAACAGGCCGTCTCTAAAGCTACGTTCATTTTCATGGGGACCCATTCAACAAGTGAGAACGAGTCGAAATTATGGAGAGTAAAAATGGTCCCCTTTACCGAAATATCGGTCAAACAGTCGACAATCATCGAATCGAGACATTAGTCGACGCAATCTAGTAAACATCTATTACGAAACGAAAACAATTGCATTTCTTCATGCTCAGTTATTGAGTCGGTGTAAACCTACTTTTCATGCCTTCCAAAAAAATCCATAGCATTACGATCCGGTGATCGAGCAGGTCTATCTTTTCTAAACAACCAGATGTACGTTTCAAAGTTTTGCAATTATATTTAATTACAAATTTAAAATTTAAACTTGCAATTATAAACATATTTTAACCATGCCCTTTCTACGCCTTCGTATCATTTGTATGAACTTATAACAAGCAGACAGAAGATTTTGCCTTGTAATAGATATTTTTGTTTGGCTATATAAATGAATGAATGAATGAAGTTTATTTACCTTAAGGATATTACATATCACAGTTTTAAATAAATTGTATAATGTAACAAAATGATGGGCTTGATTTACTTCAAAGTATATTTTCTACTTTTTAGAGCACTTAAATAAAAACTTTTTTTTTAACATTTTTTATATAAGTTTATTTTTTACTTTTTAGTCTTCTGATGAGCTGTAATCCCCAGATATCGATTTTGAGACGAATCGGATCATAAACGGTAAAGTCGTCCGCCATTTTGAACTAATTTTTTACTAGAAATGCGTCATCCGCGACCCCGGAAACCCCCAGATATCAATTTTGATCGATTTGGATCTAAATGACAAAAGTCGTCAGCCATATTGGCGCCGCCATTTTGAATTTCTGAATTTTGACCAATAATTCATAATTAGCGATCTCGAAAACCCCCAGATCGATTTGGGCTATAAATGACAAAAGTCGTCCCCCATATTAGCGCCGCCATTTTGAATTTCTACATTTTGACCAAGAATTCATAATTGACGGTCTCGATAACCCCCAGATATCGATTTTGAGTCGAATCGGATCATACACGATAAAGTCGTCCGCCTTCTTGAAGCCGCCATATTGTTTTGTCTTATATAAAAATGTAAAAGTGTATTGTCACCGGACTTATACAGTCGTCAGCAAAAAAAAATAGGACAAGTCTTATAACGGTATTTTGCAAAAATCTAGTTGTGTACATCTAACCTTAATTTTTGTGATATTGTCAGTTAGTTGTCATAATTTATTGCAAGTCTGCAAAAAACTAATATGCCTCATATAAGCGATTTAGTTAAATCTGGAGTTATTGCTAAAGCAGAAGATGCATGGTCAATGAGACAAATTGCACTGCGTTATAATATTGACATAAATTCGGTGCGTAATATTTTAAGAAAGTGGAGAATAAGCGATACGATTAGTAGAAATCCTGGATCAGGGCGACGAAGGATATCAACTCAACAACAAGATTTGCAATTGGTAAATGCTTTAGTAGAAAATACATTTTACTCAGTTATTCAGGCTGCTGAAGAAACGAATTTTCCTGGATCGAGTAGTACTGGTCGCCGGCGAGTAAGAGAATCGGAACTAGGCTGTCATGCAGCAGCACAGAAATACTTGCTTAAAGCTGAACATAAAGAAGCTCGAATAGGATTTGGCTTGAATTTTTAGCGCATGATGTAAATTTTTTTAACAATGTAATTTTTACAGACGAAAAACTTTCCAGTCAACACATAATAATAATAATCTTTATTCGCCATTAAATTAATACAGGAACTGTACATTTGGTAAGTCATTGAGGGGTGTAGAATTAGCAGTAATACAGTACTGTATGGTTAGTACAATATCATATCAAAGTATTGAAAATAGTAAACACAGAATATATAAAAAATATTGTAAATAAATAAATAAATAACATCATATGTTAAGACAAGTCACGAGAAGTCGACATTGAATACACGCAGCACAATAATATAAAAAATAGGTTTTAAATGGTTTGACAATTAATTATTAAAAAAATTCATTGATTGTGTAAAATGAGTTTTGGTGGAGGTATTGTTTTAAATGTCGGTTAAATACTCCGAACGGTCTTCTGTTTTTAATTTCTATGGGGAGCCTGTTATAGATTTTTAAACATGAATATTTTGGAGATCTTTCATATAGTGAGGTGTTATGCTTAGGGATATTTAGTTGTGTTGCACCTCTAGTTCGTGTTTACGGCCCTCCGAATACTCGATTCGATGAGAAATATATATCTAACAATGATAAAAGTGGTAGATTTTCCGTCAATATGTGGGCTTGGATATCGGCACGTGGTCCTGGTGTTTTGTGGCATATTGAGGAACGATTTAATAGTGAAACGTATATTAGGATTTTAGACACTATTATGCTCCCTTCTGTGTCACAATTATTTCCTAATAATGAGTTCATATTTCAACAAGACAATTGTTCGTTCATACTGCTCATACCATAACTAACCGGTTTCAAGGTAACAACATCAATGTTCTTAACTGGTCCAGTCATAGTCCAGATCTTAACCCTGTGGAAGAAGTATGGAGACTACTCGTAAGAAGTATCCAAAAACAAAATGTGAGACCACGGAATGCCGAAGAATTACTGGAAATAGTAAATAATGCATGGGAAAATATTATTACTAATGATTATTGTATAATTGTATTCTATGCCAAACAGACTTATAGAAGTTATAAACAGAAATGGCGCAAAAACGAAATATTAATAGTTAGTTTCTTGTTAAGTAGGATATCCTTTGTCCTTTGATCGAGGACTACTACTACTAATCGTACTGTTTATTCTCCACTTTCTTAAAATGTTACACACCAAATTTTTGTTAATGTTATAACGCAGTGCAATTTGTCTCATTAACCATCCATCATTTACTATAGCAATAACTACAGCATTAAAATAAAAAACAAATTAAAAGTGATATCTGTTTTATTTCGGTTACTCATTACATATTCAAATAGAGACAGATTTACATTAGAAAAAAAGTTGTCCTATTTTTTTCTGCTCATGACAGTACATATGTATAAAATTTCAAAGCTCTAGCTTAGTTATAACTAATCGAAATTTTGATAGCAAGTTTTGACCTAAGCAAACTAACATAGGCCATTCATAGTAGCATAAAAAAAATTATAAAGTTTTGCCACTTGGGGATTAAACTTGTTAAGGCATGTATAGTGCGAGAAACCTATAATTGAGAAGGGGGTGCGAGGCGAGACGCGAAGAAGGCGGACCACTTCATTTACCTTCTCCCTCATTTTAATGCACGCGACATAAAAGACGTAAGACTTGATGATGCATCGGCACTACCCACCACTATTCCCTCCACGCCTGTGATTGTTTTCATTTATCGTTTTCCTCTACAATACTTTGAAAATAAAAAGAGTTCCCAAGCAACAAGTAGGAGGTTCACCCCTAAAGTGCAATTCGGTAGTTTTTGCGTTTTTCTGGAAAACCGTCAGTCCTACAAAAAAAATTATACTTACAAAAAATGTTCCCAGTAAAATACTGCACGAGACTGTTTATTACCTAAATTGTTTATAACAGAGGTTTTCGAGAAGTCAGCTATTGAATGTTTATCTTTACTTGATTGAACACTATTAATTCAAGTAATTTTCACACAAGTAGAGCATATTTATGGGTCTCAAATACTCTGTTTGATATTTGAAACTTTTGGTATTGGTACTGTTGTGGACGTCTTAAAACATTCCGGAAAAATACCTATTCCAAGACTTAGGCTGATAACATTTAGTAGGGGATAACCAATTACGTGAAAAGTGCTTTTTATTAATCCTATCTGTACTGTATTACTGTTTTATTTAGATTTGTTAATGAAATCAAATAAAAAGAAGACATGGTGCAGTTCATTTTAGGTATTGTTTCTAACACACTCTCCTTGTCAACAATATTTACGCCAATGCTAACGATTGCATTCTCTATGCTGCCTACATAATAAGTGTTAAGTGTATTAGTAATTTCGTCTATATTATTCTATTCAACTCCATTACAATCTAATGTATTTAGCGAGGTTGGACTTTTTTTATTACCACATTTAAGTTCTTTAAGTTTGCCCACATTTGTCTATGATTCTTTTTTGTGTTATCAATGCTTTCTTCATAGTGATTACATTTAACAGTTTCATTTTTCTCTCGTTTATATGATTCCAATCTTGTTCCTCTTTTGTATACAGGGTGTCTTACCGGGAACTGAATCGATCGATATAGAGAATAGTACGCACCAGAAAATTTTGAAAATTTAGACAATTTCTAATGTCGGTGTGGCCAATCCAACTAAAATAATTACAAGCAGCTGGCACTTCCGCTTATACCGGAAGTCGATACCAACTTGCTTATTTCAAATGCAACACCCTATATATTTTAGAGTTTTCGAAAAGATTATAACTTTCTTCGTGTATAAGATCCTCATTTGCTTCTTGTCACTTAAAAAGAACACAAGGAGAACTACGTTCTACAACTGAAATAAATTCAATAATATCATACCAATTGTTCCGTTTTTCGCGTTACATTTTGTCAACTTCAAACCGCGAAAATTTGTTTAGGTCAGATGAAACACGGGTATTATTTTACGTCAAGTTGTGTAAAATTGAAATCCCCTTTTTTCTGATATGCATTGTGGGGGTTAAAGTTACAACTTTTTGAAATATTTGCGATTTTATTATAAATTCATGAATTGTTGTAATCATTTCATCAAAATAGCCATGATTAGAAACAATCAGTCATTATCTTATGTCAAAAAATGCCAGCACGTTTAAATTACACCCGCGAAGACTTTTTAAATTTGTTTATTATTTATGGAGAATGTGATAAAGTAATATCAAGAACTTGCAGCACATTTGCTACTCGATATCCACAAAAACGCAAAATAACACTAACAAAATTCCGCCCTCGAACCTCGACACATTTTTCGCACCTTCGAATTAGTTCCTCATGGGTAGCTCTTCTAATTGAATCCTATGATATGATTTGAAATGCATTTCTTACTTTTTGCATACAATCTTGAATGGTTGTTAATGGGCTCTCATAAACTTTATTTCTAATAGTTCCCCAAATGAAATAATCCAGAACTGATAAATCGGGCGAGCGAGGAGGCCATAAGAAAGGTCCATTATTGGCAATCCATTGATCATTAAAAAGTTTCTTGTAAATAATAATTAATTAAATATGCGTTATGTGGGGGAGCACCGTTGTGCTGATAAAAAATGTTTCTATGTTCGGCGAGAAGTAAATTTTCTAAATAGTTATTATTCAGATATTTTTCACCTAAAAAAAAAACAAAAATTTACCTATACATATTAGCAGAAGAGAAAACGTAAATTTACCGTTTAAATTTTCCTGATAAAATTGTAATGTCACCACTCTATCGTTTCTTATGGCACGGTAAACATTGAACTACCAACTTTCCTGAAAGTTTCTCTCTCTAACATATGAGAATTTGAGTCACTCCAATAATGCGAATTGTGCGTATTAAAAAGTCCATTTTTAGTAAATTTTGCTTCATCTGTCCATATAATATTTCCCAAATAAGAATCGTGACCCTCAGACCTTATTAGAATAAACTCACAAAAATTCAGTCTTCTTAAGAAATCTGTTTCTTTTAATCCTTGAACCATATGGTATGAAAACGGGTGAAACTTATGTTTTAATAAGATTCTGTGAATTGAATCCTTGCATAGTCCCGATTCCAGAGCAGCTTGTCTTAATGACATCCTTGGAAATGCATGAAAATATCCCAGAATGACTATTTCAATATTTTCGTCATCAACAATAGGCTTTCTTCTTTGCATTTTTGTCTAGATAGAGTCATAATTTTTAAAATTTTCAGTATGCGTTTTACAGTGTTTGGTGACGGTTTCCGTTTTTCTGGATATCGAGTAGCAAATGTGCTGCAAGTTCTCGATATTACTTTATCACATTCTCCATAAATAATAAACAAATTTAAAAAGTCTTCGTCTTTGTGCTCTTTTCGAAAACCCTAAAATATATAGGGTGTTCCATTTGAAATAAGCAAGTTGGTATCGACTTCCGGTATAAGCGGAAGTGCCAGCGGCTTGTAAATATTTTAGTTGGATTGACCACGCCGACATTAGTAATTATCTAAATTTTCAAAATTTTCTGATGCGTACTTTTCTCTATATCGATCGATTCCGTTCCCGATGAGACACCTTGTATAAAAATTTTTTATAAGCCGCATTTTTATTTTGTATTGCCTCTTTACATTCATTATTTAATCCATAAATTCATTGTTTCTTTAAGTTTAACTATATCCGCCCGTTATAAAACAACGTTGTACTGGAATCCTAAAACTATAGATAAATGTAAAAGAAACCAACTTTTTGAGTTGGCAATAACAAAATAACTTTATTTAAAATGTTTACCTCTGCAGGGTAAAACCATAAATTGAGTCGGCCCTTTACAGCAAACACACTCCTGTTTGGAGTTTCCATTTTATAGTTTATTTTGCCAAAATGAAACAAAAACAGACGACATATCGCACATATGACTTTTCTGACATGTAGGTACATATCTTAGAGCAATTTCAAATTTAACTTAAACAGGCTATGCTCTTTGCTTCTAGAATAACCATTAATGGTATTTTCTAATAAACAGTGCAACCGTTTATTAGAAAGTAATATTTAATTGCACACCAACAGATAGTTACTGAAAATGTGTGAACAAAAATGGATTAGAACAATTTTGTAGACATCAGTTTTACTAAAATCGACAATCGACAAGAAGCTATGCAGAAACGGATACAGAAATGTATTAGTATATATGTGCATAAACATAAGTACATAAGTATATATAAATATATAGAAATATATACTTATATATTTATAAAAGCATATAAGTATATAAGAATTTAAGTATATAAAAAGGAATATAAGCTGATTTCGTAAACTATAAATTGTCAAAAAAATTAAAAAGGAAAAGAAAAATATTTTTTAAACCATGTGGTATATATAGTATTTTAACTACTTATTAAATTAAAAAGAATTGACCTTGAATTTAAATTTATTTTAAAAATAATTGAAATTAAATCAGACAAAAATTGAAAATTAATTAAATTTTAAACGAGTAATAAATGAAATTTACCTGGATGTTATTGTTAACTCAGATATAAAAATGAAATATGAATTACTGAAGTCCACAGTTGAGTTTATATATGTTCGAATCAGTACAAAGGCTGCAAGCGAATGATTTCCTGGTGAGTTTTACTGATAAGGTAAACTTTTTTTTGTCCTACTTACTGGAAAATGATGCTACCAAATAAACTTGAGAAATCTAATCCCCTAATTAAATTGAAAGCTATAAAATATAGAAATAGTACAGGTAGTGCCATCTGTCAATTGTTCAGTTAAGCGCAACAACTTGCAGGTCGCAAATTCTACAAGTTCCTTTACTCACAACTAAAATAGTGGCATATGATCGATAAAAGGAATCTATAATAAAAGTTTTTATTACTTCCATACCACAGCTGATTTGCCTTTGCCTCACAATTCGTAAATACAATACATAACCAAAAATAAGAACAGCTGTGATAAATAGTAAAACATATTGTGAGAACTCAGTACATATATTACATCTTATAGGATATACTATACGTAGCAACGAGAAAGGTAATGAAAATAACCATATGTACTTACATAGTAAACCAAAAATATAAAAATTTAAATATAGGTATCTGATGTAAATAAATGTTTCGTAGACAATTGTTTCCAGGGATAATGCTGTATACAACGAAAATACATAATAGTGTAAAAAAACATGACTGAGTTCCTAAGATATAGAAATATGTATATAAAACAGTGTGAAATGGTTTAGCAGTTATACAAGTAAAATTCTGTTAGTTGAAAACAGTTTCACTTACAAAAACTGAATCAAAATGTTACACAGATTGTGCCAAACATAAACAAAACACTAGTTTTTATATAAAACTGTTAAATGGACATAGGCCGTGTAACAAATTCTTGAATTACCATTCCGCCATCTTTTTTTTCTTTTTTAGAAGTTGTGCAAGAGCCAACAAGAGTCCAACAAGGAATTTCCGATGCACCTAAGGACCTTATTTCCAAATTCGTTCCCAAAATTTATTTACCTTGTTGGAATAGGTCATCTAGTTTTGGAATGATTTGGACCCCGCACTGTATGTGGATTTTAGTAACACCCAACATACCTACCTTTTATAACTCTGTATAATTCTCATGCAAATGGGTAATTTACGTATGTTATACTGGTAATTACATCGTATGCATCATACGTTACAATTATTTTAATTATTCATTTCTTTAATGCATTTGCTTTATGATAATAACTCATTGATGTGTACAACTGAATGTAATATTCAAACTGTGTACAGCCGAGAACACTTCGACGGTATAATTTATCAATTATTTACAAGAATAAAATAATAACGTTGAATAGAATTCAGTAAAGTCCCTATGCATATAAAATGCATTAAATGTAGTTTACCGTGCTTTGTTTTCATTAACTCTAGCTGTCTATTATTAATTAGTGAGCTATATTGGGAATTTAATTAACAAACGAAATGTAAAAGTCTATTTTTAAATTAAATACCTAATTGAAAATGGGGGCTGAACGTATTGGTTCCAACGACTGTTTTATTACGTACTGTGAGAGACTTTCAGTAGATTTTGGAATACATATAATGAGTTTTTTGTAAATACCTGGAAGAATAACAGTTTTAGCGAAAAAGTTATGGTTCTTAAAAATGTAAAATTTGCGTTAATTTCAGGCTTGCCACTTCTATTTTAGTGACGTCAAATAAGGACTTGAAAAACACGAAATGTGTGTGCCTGGTCAGGGGAGTTTTTCTTTATTGTAACCAAGGGGTCAAGTTGTGTTCAGGGTAGAGTTGTGCCATTCCATTGCCATATTCTTAGAGTGGCCCCACACATTGGGAAAAAATTTAGTACAAATATTACACTGTTTTAGTCTATAATCAAAATCACAATTAACTTAGGAAAAATTCCAGGACCGGACTCGTTTCCTTTTTAGTGCTGCTCCGAAGAACACTCTTTATTGGAAAATGTTAGCAAACATTAAAAAGACATTGAATCAATGAGTAAAATAATATCATAATATTTAATAGCACGTTTACGGTTATTCTTTAAAAAAATTTCAAAATTGTCGATTGATCAAATTTTAAATTCTACAGGTAGTCAGCTAGCTAATAACCTATAACGTCATTATACAGTATTTCAATTATAGTGTGTAAAAAAAATCTAAGGGTGTAAGATCAGGAGAACGTGCTGACCGGTGCTCCATCCTGCTGGAACCTTATTACATCCGCTGGAAATTGTGGGATTGCTTGAGCAGGATATAAGTTTACCAAAGTTGGCACGACATTATGGCATGGCTCTCGGGCCAGTCATCCCACACCACTTGCAGACTGCAGTTTCGAGTTGTTGGC